>JBAMHW010000019.1:15816530-15892792 GCA_037177495.1 Rhadinocentrus ornatus
AAGTTGGATCAGCCTGTAGTGTGTTTTTCCACTTTAATTTTAAATGTGACTCCAAATCCAGACCTCCATGGGTTAATAAATTTGATTTCTATTGATAATTTTTGTGTTTGATTTTGTTGCCAGCACATTCAACTATGTAAAGAACAAAGTGTTTAATAAGAATAGTTCATTCATACAGATCTAGGATGTGTTATTTTAGTGTTACCTTTATTTTTTTGAGCAGTGTATGCTGTATATATAAAGTGATAAACTGAAATATAGTTATATTAGATAGAAGACTCCTTCCTGGGCCGTCACCTTAATGTGGTGGAGGAGTTTGCATGTCCTGAATATCCCGGGAGCTATGTTGTCGGGGGCTTTATGACCCTGGTAGGGTCACCCATGACTAAGAGGTCTCTAGGGGAGGGACCAGACAAAGCACAGCTCTCTAGATCCCTATGATGACTCAAATCAGAGGACCCAGGTTTCCCTTGCCTGGATGTGGGTCACTGGGACCCGCCTGTGGAGCCAGGCCTAGAGATGGGGCATGGAGGCGGGCGCCTGGTGACCGGGCCTTTGCCCATGGGGCTCGGTTGGGCTTAGCTCGAAAGAGTAACATGGGCCCCCTCCCGTGGCCTCACCACCTACAGGAGGGGCCATAGGGGTAGGGTGCAGTGTGAGTTGGGCGACGGCAGAAAGCGGGGACCTTGGCGGTCTTATCCTCGGCTGCAGGAGCTAGCTCTAGGGACTTGGAACTCGTGGGGAAGGAGCCTGAGCTGGTGTGCAAGGATGAGTGGTTCCGGCTAGATAGATAGTTGGACTCGCTTCGATGCACGGGCAGAGCTGTTAACTGCTCACCACCTGGTGGTGAGTTGGCTCAGATGGTAGGGGAGGATGCCGGTCAGGCCTGGCAGGCCCAAGCGTCTTATGAAGGTCTGCTGGGAACGTCTGGCAGAGTCCCCTGTCTTGGGTGAGGTGGGGGACATTGAGTCCGAGTGGGCAGTGTTCCGTGCTTCTATCGTTGAAGCAGCAAACTGGAGCTGTGGCCGTAGGGTCGCAGATGTTGTTTAAGGGGCGAGTCTCAGATAATAGGATTGCTGGTTGAGGCAGCAGACTATGGACTATGATTCCGGTCAGAGAATCAAGGCACTTGGAGAGAGATCTGGTTTTCTTCTTTAATAAAGATGGTTGGACTTTAACATAGCCGTACAGTATACTGATCTACATATATACGTGTTTCCGTGTGTGTGTGTAGTCTGAAACAAAAAGAACAATAAAATGTATCACAGCATGTTCAACATATTATTCTACAGTTAAATCAATACACATTACTAAAGAAACTGCTATATGAGCATATGATTTTAAGGTTTATCCGTAATATGTGCATATCACTACTTAACATAATACAATGGCACATACACAATATCAGTGAAGCAGCTGTTTCTAGCATTAACCTAAGCAGAAGTGAAGAATGCTTAACAGCATTAACAGTATTATATGTAAACCACAGTAAAAAATATTTCTTCTAGGATGGTTACAACAACAACAATGAACTGGATGGAAATATTAGCATTTCAAACAAATACTCATGATAAGCCATCACAAATTTAGCTGCAGTGCTAGCAAAATAGGCAAGCTGACTACTACAGAAACACAGGCCACTTGGCTAACTCAAGCTCACGACATATTACCATGGAACAACACAAATTGGAGTAATGAACAAACTATCCGTAACTAAGAGGTAGAAAACACTTACAGGTGTGCATTCAAGAACACACACATAACTGGGAAAACACACAGAAAGTCCATGCAACTTCGTACGCTCTGCTTGCAAACTGTTCTGCAGTGTGGCTGAAGATGCCCCAACTAGTCCCAGATGACCCAGACAGGGTTCTTCCTCTCGCCAACAGATGGTGCTGTTGGACCTTGACCTGTAGGGCTTTCTCACAACCACCGTAGGCTCCGCGTAGCTCCGCAGAGGTTCGACGCGCACCTCTTCCAGACCTGACATGCACTCCTGCTACACAGACGGTTGACGCGGAAGTACCCCCTTGTTATTGGTCAGTTTGGGATCACGTATTGCCAGATACCTGGATCTTGTGGCTGAATTTGTGTGGTAACCACCGTTTCTAAAAACAATAACCAGTGGATCAAGTTGATGAGAGGCTGATCAAATTATTTTTTTTCATTTTCTTCCACAAACTAATAAAGACACTGAACCATACTAGACGCCATTGTTGATTTAAAATAGAAAATACCTACCGAACTGAAGTGCATCATCAAAATAACTCCAACCTGGTGAGTTTACCGCCCGATACCACCCCTACTGCCACCTTCAGGTTAGGATTAGAAACTGCAACATGACGCCAAAACGACGCGCACCCCCTATGGAAGGCGCGAAAGCAAACTCACCAGCGTCAGCTACGCCGTAGCTGGCTGCACGCAGACGCCACGCAAGCATTAACCCGCCTTTACGTTCCATTTTCAAGTTGGACTTGTAGATATCTACAAAACAATTTTTTTATTCAACATGCACTCTTTTTCCATTATGGGCAGAAACTTGGCAGATGTGAACAAATGATATTATACATTTTGAAAGCTTTTTTATTTCCCTTTTAAATTACGCCTTTTATGTAAGAAAAATGCTTTTTTGGGATGAGCAGCAGAGATTATATGAGGGTTGCACCAATGAAAAACTTGACATATAATCTCTTCAAATTCTGCTGTTGACTGCTTTGACTGGCCTTCACTGCCAGACCTGTTTACAATAGTGTCAGCAACATGTGCACTCGAACCTGGACAAATGGAGCAATGATTCCAGATTCTGTCTACAACATTTGGCTCATAGGGTCAAAGTGTGGAGAAAATGTAAATCTTTACCTCCTGACTTCAGAAGTATCAGCTCCTGCTTTTTCTATTTTTTCAAATCCATATTCAAAACTGTTCGTGCCTATCCCACGTAACTTCATTTACTCTTCATCACTTCTCAGTTTAAACTTTAGTTCTCATTTATTTATCTTGTGTTTTATCCTTGAATTTTATGCTTATTGCTCTTGTTTTTTTTTTATTGTAAAGTGTCATTGTGTGCTTTAAAAGGCACTTTTCAAATAAAATTTATTATTAATATTAAAATACAGAGAACAATATGCAGATTGCTGAACTGATTAAGTAACAGATTGAAAAACGTCCTCCAGAACTTGCAAGTGGAGAGATCAGAAAGGCCTGCCTGCAGTCCTCACTTCAACCCCATGTAATATTTGTGGAATAAACTTAGGCATTTTGTTAGAGCAAGAGTGACCAACACAACCACTGGCTGACTCGTTACAAATGATTAAAGAATGGGATGCCGTCCCACAACAGTGTGTGACCAAGCTGGTGACCAGCATGAGGAGGATGTTCCAAGCTGTTGTGGCTGTCTATGGTTCTTCCATGCTACCAAGTCCCATGTTTATGTGAAATAATTTTAAAACCAATATGTCTTGTTTCTTTAGACTTTAATCATACAATCCAATAAATGACATTTATTGGAGTCAGTAGCAGAAAAGGCAGAGAAGATTTGGTTTTTCACATATTCATTCTTGCTTCTCATCCCACAAATACATTTTCCTTACAGATGTAGAAGCATTTAAAAAGGAAACAACATATATATTTATATATATATATACACACACACACACACACACACACACACACACACACACAAAGTGACCATACTTATCTATTTCTGTCTCTCAAATTTTCTTCCGCCTCTACAGCAGAGAGGATTCTCCACTGGCTGACATCATTAAAAATCAATATGGCTGCTTATTTAGAGTTTGCGTGAATTGGAGAGGGGGAACCCTGACAATTCCCCGGTGTTAAGCCCTCCAAGTCACATGCGGTTTGTCAAGCTTTGTCAGAGAACAAAAAGCGAGAGGCTGTGAGGGAGGAAGAGAGTAAAGGTGTGTGTTCCCCCCTTCATGTCGTGTGTGTGTGTGTGTGCTTGTGTGTGTGCCACCAACATTAGGGTGAGGGTACTGAGGATGAGTGGGGAAGCATAGCTGCTGGGGTCTCCATGGCAATGATGCTAGTTAGCTAGCTAGCACTCAGGGGCCCTGGAGAAAAGTGACAATACAAGGGACTTAGCAGCAGCCATGGCTCAGCAGCCGCGCTGCATTAATGAGATTTTTCACACTTATTATACACACACACTCCCAGATAGTGCCACAGCAGCAGCAGTCAAGTGATGTGTGCTCATTGTGCGCTCAGGCAGGCTGCTCTTCTATAAGCCCGCATGTTTGACATCATCAGAAGCAGCTTGCAATTGTTTATGAGTAGATCCAAAAATAAATACAAACACAAATAATATTTGGTTCACTTTATTCATTTTAAAGTGTGGTTGCCATACACAAACACACACACACACACACACACATAAATTACAGTACAATATGAAAGTTAACAAAAACTAAAGTACCCAGCTGGACTCTGGACGCAGTTATTACAAACTTTTTTGTTCCTTTATTATAGTGTTGTTTTACCTCCACTTTTCCACTTCCATTGAATGCACTTATGTCTTTCGCTATTTTTCTAAATTTCCAATTCCAAGAAATGTGTAGTTACAATGCTTCAGCAGCTATAACCACCTGGGTTTTACAGTTAATCAAAAAAGATATGTTGCCATGCTAATTTCTAACAATAAATAACAATGATGGACATCTTAGTTCACATTTATTTCTTTGTCTGTTTGTTGTATATTTACATTGTCTCTCATTGCTTGTGTTTGCTTTTTGTATGATCTGTGTTACAGAGTGTTAAAAGTATTGTAAACTTTGAAATAATAATGAAATCAAGCTTTTTAAATACGCCTGAAATTTACTGTTCACTCAAGTTGTATGTAAGAAGTATAATAAAGACAGTAATAGACATCTAAAGGGAAAAATTAGGAAGAAACAATTTGGTAAATCAAGTCATTATTATCATTTGAGAATTACATAATAAAATACCATATAAGGGATAGATTAGGTTATCCTTGGCTGCTACATCAAGGTATGGCAAGTGAGCGATGGTCCCCTGTAAAAAAGGATTTAATTGTAATGGTCAGGCCAAAGTGTAGCGACTATCCAGCTCTACCATTTTAGTCGCTTTGGGTGCAGGGGATCCTGGTGATAACGTGCTTCATTTAATCAATGTCCAGACTGCAACGCAAGTTCCGGGTGTGTTCCCATTTATTAAAGAAAATATGAACATGACTAATGATGGTTTAAAGTCCACAATGACAGTTTAAGTCATCAAAGCCCCCGTTGTGATGCTATCAAGCATTACCAGACACGTTCTGAAGCGGTAAAAAACCAAACAGCCTCCCGTCACCCAACACCTGTGCACTGTTACCTCAATGCCTAAATGCACTTCCTCTTAACCCGGCCACCAATGGCTGAGGGAAAAATAGGTCACATGTTCCATTCCAACATAAACAAACACCACCACCTGAACCAAACAATGAAAAGAAATAATGGCTCCTACACAAAGACTTAATGAAAAATAAACTGTGCACAACTCCTACTTCTCATTTGACAATGAATCAGTCAATAAAAAATGTAATATACTGATATTTTAACAATTTATTAAGTAATTATTTTTAATTATTATTTATTAAGTAAACTCAACAATCTGATAGTTTGTATTTCTCTCTAAAATTACTTGAGTTATCACTTTATGATTAAAGAGTCCACATCATGCTCCTCTTAAGGTTTTTAATTAAATTTTTTTAGTGTATGATGGGAATGTGTTAAAAGCTTTAAAGGTTTTTTATTGTTTTATTTTGAGATCATTTTATCACCCAGCCTTACTCTGTATGTGTAATAAATAATTCTGTTTAAGAAAAATATTGATTACTCACTGTGATTTATACTTAAATGATTATGTACTATAAGAAAGGACTAACTTTATGACATTCAGCCTTGCTTGACAACAAGACCCGGCTATAAAGGAAAACAAAGACTTGCAAAGGAAATTAGGATGTGATCGTTCACGAGGACTCTGCTGCCTGCCTGTTGGCTCACAGATTGAAGAATCTGTCAATCAATCAAATATTTGCATTTTCTTTTTTACTTACAATTCTGTGTGTTATGTATAATTATGTGTCAACAACAATTTTTTATTGGGGGGCAATAGCTAATAGCTAATACGCTGAGTGGCAGGTCCTTTTTGCTCCCCTGACAGCACATGCAGTCCTCAAGAGTGGCAAAGGGCAGGGGCCAGAGTGCAAAGGCCATGCCCTTATCACCATGGTAACATCCTTCTCAGGGGAAAATTCCCATCAGTGTGAGGTTAGGATATCCAACCAGTGTTACGATTTCACATGTAAAGTTGCATCTGTGGAGCCACTCATGCCTGTTAAATAAAGTTGGACTGTTGGATCTGTGACTGACTCTTACCTTTTCTCTCTTACTAAACCGTGGACAGTTTAAAAGTAAATTTACCATTCTCTTATTGAATTTCATCAAACTTGCACAGATAAAGTTATATTTTGCCTAACATTAAAAGGTCAATTTTGTAGACTTAAATCATCATTATTTATATTTTTATTTATTGGTTATCTACTAATTTCATATCAGAAAGTAAATACTTATTTATTTAATTTTATTCCAGCTTTTTTTTTTTTTCCGTGTGTGTGTGTGTGTGTGAGTGTCAGTGGAGAGTACATGTTTATAGCCCCTGTAAGTGTTTGTGTGCCTGTGTATGCATGTCTCACCTCCTCCTCACCCTGCTCCGCTGAGAGATGAACAGATGGACACAGTTGGTGGGGGAGGACGGAGTCTAGCAAGGCACAGAGAAATAAAGGGGAGGAGGACAGAGGAGGAGTTCTCTATCTTCTATCTTGTCTCCTTCTTTGCACAGCAACACAAGGCACCAAGCTGTGCCGCAGACGTGTCAGACTAACAGGTGATACAGAGGTGTCTTTGAAATAGCATTTGGGTGACAGTAGGACATCACAGGTAGCAACCTGGATGACAAAGGAGACAGTGCTCGAGGAAATATAATGGAAGGTTGCACAAGTGGCAAAATGGGATTTGGAAGGTGCTCACCAGTGAGGCAACAAAGACACATGAATTAGGAAACTGACATTCACAATATAGTATGGGAAGCATTTATGAATATTAACATTAATAAAAATAAAAAAATGCAGAAGTTTGCAGCTCTTCATACTCACATATAACCTAAACAAGACACTATCTTTAAAGTGCAGCTCTGGGTTCAGTTAAAATGATTTTTTTTTCAGAAAAAACGTAAACAGACTGTTTATAGAGACTATTTAAAGCAAAGGAAATAAAAACCTGGGAGTGGGAGAATATAGGTCTCAGCTTAAGTGAAACTTTAGCTGAGTTTTTTACATGAAAGCAGGGAAAGTCTCACATCTTTAATCGCGGTTCATTTTTGTTGACATTTTCACATATTGCCCATGATCTCTGTTTGAAATTAAAATTGTTGCACATTGGGTTGGTTTCACTTGATTACATTCCTGCTTGTAGAATTTTCTCACACTGTTGCACAACATTGCAAACTGAATGAGTTTTACTGGCTAAAAGGGAATATGAAACTCAACAAAGCTTAAGAAAAACTAGAGTTAAGTAGCAACATGATCACATTTGTACTCTGCAGCACAAAGCATAGCAGAGCAGAATGTGCTCAAGCTGGTGGTGTTTCAAGTTTGGAAATGTAAAAACATGTCAGACAAGATCTGTTTTTTCTTTTTTTTTTCTCCTTGTACTCTTGCTGCCGATTATAGTGCTAACCCAAACAGATCTGTCACAGATCTCTCTCTGTACCACAAGTCTGTCAATGCAGATTATGCAAAGTACACGTGCTCTGAAATGCACCAGCATGAATTCAAGACATGAATTCATCAAAGACTGTCACAATGGAGTGAAGCTTTGTCAGTGCTATTTATTTTTCCAGGTCAACATAAAACATAACCATTTTTTCTTTTGCTCCTTTAGTAAACAAATACCTGCCTTTCACCGAAGTGTATGCAGGGCTTGAATTACACAGGGGTTTTAGGAGGAACCTTATTTTTTGGCATGCATTGCTTCTTTGCAACTCATATGCATGCACATAAACATTATTGCACAGCAGCAAGGTCAAAAACCTTTTGCTACCAGTGTACTCAGCTGATATAATCAGTAGCATCTTATATAGGGAGGGAAAGTTCTTCTAACAAGCACAAAAAGTGACGAAAGAAACAGAATGGAACAGAACAGAACATCTGAGTAGTTCAGAAGATTAAAAGTATTAAATGAATAAACAAATATATAAATAGTCTAAGGTGTATGTTTTCATGAGAGCTGAGCTTCCCTTAGCTCAGCCGTTATTTGAACCCTGAATGTATGAATAAATAAGGCTGTCTTTCATTCGTTTTCCAATACCAAGTTTAAGTTTATTTTTTTAAACATGATATAAGAAGTTGTTAAACTTTAAGTTATATTTGTCTCAGAGGATTATTAAAAAAGAGCAGTTTTTACCAACTATTATTGAAGTTTCAATTAAAACATTGAGATGAGCTCATATAATGGCTCAATGATAGTAAAACATTTTGTTTATTGCAGTTGGCTGGAGATTGTAATTACAGCTGGAGTTGGGCCTGTAGGAAAAAAAGAATGATAAGTTGTGGATGGTTGCCTTTTCAGCACTATAGCTATATCATGTTGAATTTTTTGTTTCTTCAACTTTTTCCTAAACTTATTGTTCATCGAGTATCTGAAAACAACCCCTGAAAGGTTTGACAATTTTATAGTCAAAATTCAAGAAAAGTGAAGCTCAAAGAGAAATAAAGTATAAAAGGTAGCTGGACATATGACTAAAGGTTAAACTTATGTTCCTTGGATAACAATCATGCATCTAACACATTGTCCAGCATTTACTAAATTACAGTATTTCTATAAATTATCTACAGGACCTTGCAAAAGCTCCCTTGTCCTCTCATTTAAATATAAATACTTTGAAAATATAAAATTAAGTTCAATATGTGGAAGGGAAATTAAGGTTAAAAAGACGTTTAAGAAAAGAAAACTTCATGCAAATATATCCGGCTCCTTTGGCCCAAGGCCCTTAACTAAAATCTGGTGCTTCCAATTATCTTCAAAATTACATAATCCACGTTAAGTCAACTTACAGACTCTCAAAATAATTATATATAATTACGTGTTCCATTTATTTAGCTGTAATGTTTTATTTTTGGGGTTAATAAAGCATCTGTAAAAGGCCCAGCCACAATTAACAATTAACTTTTAGTATTTGTCTGCTCACATACAGAGTTGCTAAACCACAGCAGCAACTCACTACAACTTTAACCCGCCGCCGAGGTGCCGTTTGGCAACAAGCAAACCAGGCAAATGCTAAGGACCCCGAGCCAGAAGTGGGTCAAAAAACTTTGAATTAAGACAGGGCAGTGAAGATGTGGAGAGTTTGCAATGACAGAGGCCGACCACAGAACTCCTTAAGTGGCCCTACCTCCATCTCTGGGTCTAGCCGTGAGTCTGCACAGTTTTTGATTTAAAACAGTTTCATAATGAAGATATGCCATTCTAGGCTGGATGTTTGTCATGTCTGAATTCATCTTAATTTTAACTAATACAAATTTTATGTACATACAACAAATAAAAAAAATCCGGCACAAATTGCCCAAAGTCTATACTGTACTTCCCTGTTATTTTGTATGCATCTTTGTACATACACACTTGTTTGCTCTGCTTGTCTGTCAGCTTTGTTAAACAGACAGGCATATCTGGCCTGGTCTTTCAGCCTAGAAGTGCGTCTGATGGGTTTTTCCTGTGACTGTGTCAGCTCTGCTTTGCTCTGACAGTTCCCTTAGTTCAAGCAGGAATTAGATTTACTTTTCTTTCCACAACTCAAATACAGGCCAACAAGCACACATCTGACAAGCGCAGCATAGGTAATCTACAGCCAGATCCACCCTTTTTTTACGTCTGGCAACGACAAGGTATAAATCTGGAGAAAAATACCTGCTGCTAAATGTACAACGGTGAGTGGAAAGGTGTCTGAGGGACGCTGAAGCACAGTAAGTACCAATAAGATGTCACTTTAAAGTTAAGTTCAGCAAGTCTTGGCTGTTGCTGTGACTGATTCAGGGTAACGTGCACCTGCAGTTCTTATTGACTATATACTGATGCCTTATTAAAAATCAGGTCAGATTTCAGAGAAAAGAGCAAATTAAAGTAAAAGCTTGCATATATTTTTTTTCTTTCTTCTAATGCTGTACATGTTGATTGGTTGAAAGTTAAACTCGAAGGACGACACATTAGATATTTCACAAAGAGGATGAAGAATGTAGGCAAGCTCAGACACTACAGCCTGACTGGACGCTTTAGTTTTACTCCACCACAAGCATATTTTTGTCCACTGACAGCAGAAAACCCAAACCAGCACCAGCACAACTAGTAGCCTTCACTTCATACTACTCCACAAATCTTTGAGAGGTAAATGTTAACTAAATGCTAATAACATGTAGACAAGCATCTGACAGATGTTCAAAACACCGATAGAGGCAGTGTACTTGTCTGAGCCCTAACATTGCAGATGATTTCTCAGAGCTTTGTTCATGCATTGCACCCACATGCTGGTCTATGACCAAAGATTGAGTGCAAAAAACTTTACTACTAGCAGCTTTTTCTTTCTTCTTTCTGTGGTGTGTCGTTTTTTTGTATAGTTCTGTTTGCTCTTAACATTCTTTCAATGCAAGGTGAATGCTTAGGCAGGCTCAGAGAAAGTTTCTTAACCACTGTATTCCTCCATGTTTTATTATTAACATCTATTTCATCATCATGTCTGTTAGTGTAGGCATAAAAATGTAGGGTATTTCTTCAAACATGTCTTGTTTTGTAATAAAGACAATTAAACATGGGATACTGGGAGTTTATGTCAGACCGACAGATGTCAGAACTGACAATAAAGTCATTTCTTCATGTTTTTTTGTCTCTTTTTCTGTCTCATCACTGAGTAAAGTATACTTCTCAGAATTAGCTAAAACATTTTAACCATGAGATGAAGTTCCTTAATCTAGCTACAGCAACTATTTTGAAGTTAAACTGCTGTATATGAGACTAATTGAATATTATCTCTTTGTCATGAAGGAAACCACAAGCCAAGTTTCAGTACTGTACACCATGATGCTTTTTCATTCAACAATAATTTAAATAATTTAAACAGAGATTCGGATTGTGCCAAAGTGTACTAAACTATCCCAAAAAGTCCTTTTTGGACACTTTGTCTGAATAGTCTGTACTACAAACTCTTTAATTTTGCTCTGTTTGGAGCATAACATACTATGATTTAATAGAGATTTGCAGCTAATGCTGAATTGTTCAATAAGAATATTCATCATAAATGGGTTTCTCTTTTTTTTCTCTTCATTTATACTTTACCAGTAGCACATATACTGATATTTACATATCATAATCTTACAAGTGTTCCCAATTACACACTGTTTTATTTAGTCTTATAAAAGTGTCTGAAGAAGATCTCTAAGTAAGTTTTTTTTCTTCTTCATGTCAAACAGATTAGAGCAGTATTAGCATGAGTGAGGAGGATGAGCTCTGCAATGGTGAAAAGATACCTCTTTGTTTGCAAATTGCTCCAAGCTGTTTATCATGACACACAATTCTTTCAGGCCTGAGAAATTCATGGCACCTTTGGAACCAGTTTCCCTCATTACTGGTCTGCATTCAAGTCACACATTTTTTATTGTTTTTTGCATCATCTCAAAGCTCATTGCATTATAAGTCATTCACCAATTTACACAAAATATGGTGCTTGTCCTAAAATTCATTGAGGTTCAGCTGGAGAAATCATGCATCATTCTAATTACTTGACAACTCCATTTGGCTAAAATTACAAACTACCTTTATGTTTGTGACTGTGTCCTTAGCATATTTTTAATGGACCCATGGTTTTCCCATCTAACTATAACCAACACAAGCTGAGTTCTTGCCATTACAGAACTGCTTGCAGCTTTACGTGTTTTTCCACAGTGAAGTACTGAATTGCTTAGTTCAGCTGCTGCAGATAGCTATCATTTTTGTTGTTATTGGCTTGCAGCCTTCCATGGGAGCCAAGATGGATACATTGGCAGTCGTTTCATAGATGAGCAAAATAAAACTTTACGCTCCGCAATCTGTACCAAAATGGATTCCTTTGCTACCTGAAGGTGTATCTCAGAAACACTCATAATCCATCTGTGGTCGTTCAAGCATGGGACAGCATGGCAGGTTTGCCTCTGGTTGTGAATTCCTTTGACTTGTGTGTGTGTGTGTGTGTGTGTGCGTGTGTGTGTGAAATTTATGTCTGTATGCAGCTATATCTTCACCTGCATATTTCATTTTGGGTAACTGTCAGGATATTTTTTCATTTAAAGTTAATTTGCTTTGCCCTTTAAGGACAATTACAACGAATATGTTCAAACAAGATTAAGTATGTCCTATTTTAATATCTCAGACGGTGACACTTAATATACAGTTAAAACTGATAACAACCTAATTAGGTAGGAGTAGCTGAAGTGACACAACATGTTACCATGTGATAATAAGAACAGGATTCTCTCTGCATCTTCCAGCAGCATGCAGCTGGATCAGGTGTTCTTCATCTAGATAAGAAAATTCCAACGAACAAAAGAAAAATGGAGCACACTGATTTATGTTTTTACAGCTTTTAATTATGTAAACAGACCAATATTTAAGCTTTGTTGACTCTGATTTAAGAACAATAGGTGTTGAAACATTAGTCTGTCTCCACATTTAAAACCTGCACAAATAATCACGTAGCTTCAATCATCTTTTACTCTTTGGGATATTTTAGTGTGAATTTCCCACCAGCAGAAACAAAATGTGCAGTAATTATGATTCTAACTAAAACACTATCATAAACAGAAACTAGCTAGCTGATTTGAATGCCTGACAGAGTGCATGTTAATTATAGTGTGAATCAGTCATATTCTTTCATTCAGTCTTGTTTTTCAATGTGCACAGTACATTTGAGTGTGTAGAACATTTGAATACCGTAAGATGAAGATGTTAATAGATATTTGTGCACGTAGTCTATATGTTTCATTAATCAATGATTGCCTGGAGGCAGTATGACACACTTGTAAACAAAGGCTTGTACGTACAAGAAAAATAACCAGCACAGACGTGCAAAAATGTAAAATCAAGCACCAGCACAGAAACCCGCATCTTTGCTAGGAATGATGAATTGCAGTGCTTTCTGGCTTTAAAACACACACATAAAGAAATACACTGATAATCTTTTGGTACTGTAGTTATTTGGGACATGGTTCTCATTTGGTTAGGCTTCTAAGATCCAGATACCTATAAGACAAAAGCACATCATATGTATAGCTGCTTATTTTCTGCTTAGCATTTAAAAAGAGTGTGTGTGTCTTGTTTATCGCTGCAGCCTCGTTCTGGTGCTGATGCTTGCTTTTGATTCAGCCTACATGGCTGCACGATCACTTTTTGTTTGTGTTCAAGTGAGTGTGCCTGTGCAGTTGCAAAGGGACACGCATATTTGTCGTGTGGTTGAGATACTGCAGTGGTTTGACATATATTCTCCTGTGTGATCACACATAGACACAGGATGTAAGGTGGAGTTTGTGTGAGATGAAGGTGTTTACACGCATTTTACAGGTTGTATAAAAACACGTGTCTAAAATAGATGAGGTGACAGAATTGTTCCCGTGGCATAATTTGAAGCACACATCAAAAATCATTGTCTTCAATGAGATATTTATTCTCTGTACAAAGTGAAACCCTATTAATGTGTACAAAGGCAAAGAGTACACATCAAATTTTACACATTAATTCATTATCCACAGTTATGTAGATGCTACAGGAATGGGTAATATTTGAAAGCTGCACTAAAGGATTGGAACTACTTCTGAATTTAATCTTGTCATTGTTGTGTACCTTTTGCTACTGATCTATTATATTATAGAGAATCTGAATCATATTTTTTTAAACAGAAAACACTGACAAAAGCTGTTGAGATAAAACAGATATTCACAACAGCAGCAGTTTACATATACAGTCCTGCTGCAGTGCAGTATGTATGTAAATAATTTTTCATGATATTCAGGTAATTCTTTTATGGAACTCATTTAATGGGTAAAGGATTTATTATTATTAATCATTTTTACCAAAGTAGTTTAAGCTAAAACTGTCTCATGCATAGTCAACATTTCACATTTATTTATTGATTCATTTATGTATTTTTTATTCATTCATTTCAAATTATTTTTAATCTAAGTTAGTTGTTTATTACTTGGTTATATAAGTTCATTATTATTTATTTATAGTATTTACTTAAGCAAAAGTTTACATTATCCAGAAACTCCTAACAGAGCTTTTTTCATTACCTTTTTGTTAAGAAGCTACAGTTTTGATCAGTTACTGAGTTCAGCAGCACTCAGGCTATTTGACATTTGGCACTTATTCAGAATAGTCTTAAAGCTGCATTGGAGCTCAGTTTTACCACATTTAGTCCAGCAACCTTAACCCCTTAACCATATAGATTTACTGAGGATAGCCCATAAAATCTAATATCACTTTTCAAATTGTTATCATTCAGCAGTTGAAATAGGAGTCTTTTAATGATACGTATTAAATGGCTAATTGAAGTGTAATGTGCTTGAGTTTTATTTCCATTGTAAGTAATAGTGACACGTGACAGCATAAACCCACAGACCATTAAATGGGTTCAATAAATTAATTTTAAGGCCTGCACATGTATGCGTGTCTGTGTGCATGTGTGTGCCTATGGGTGTTTTTAAATGGTTAAATATTTGGAGGACATACACCGTGCATATATAACCGGAGTGTGTATTCTTAGAGTAAGTGAGACGTTTTACCTCTACACTGTTCTTTGAATGTGCTTCTTTGCACATGTTTGAAAGTCTGGTTTTGTTTGAAAGCAGCACCAGTCCTGAGCCAGTCTCTGCCTTCCCCTCATCAACCTGCTAATCACTGTGATTAGTGACTCATTTCATCATTACAGGTTTCATACCACACACTGCTTATTCCATTCAGAGCCATTATCGGAGAGAACTTCACCCACACACATACACACACATAGAAAGACACACAAAAGCCAGGCTGTTGATCACACACTCCTCCACCTTCACCCCTGCAGTCTGCCATCCATCACAGTGCCACAAGGGAAAGAAAGGCAGAAAAGACCGGCGAGAGGAAAAAGACCAGAAGAGTGAGACAAAGGAGCGACCATGTCTGTCTTTTTACCTTGAGCTGGGCCTCTCTTAATCCTCATTGTGCACACACACACGCACACACAGACAGACAGACATGTGCACACAAACGGAAGAAGACATGTGAAACCAGAAAGCCTAAAAGGTAACCACTTCCTCAAAGGGCAGCAAGGGTGCAAATGTATGCGGCAAGGTGCAACAAAAACTACATGCACAAACATGTGGATATGTACATAAACATATATAAAGCGATGTACAGCAAATAATTTTTAAAATCACAGTGTAAGAATTCCTGCAAACTGATTCCATGTGTAGACATTGTTTTCTTATGAATGTAACAGCTATATTCCGAACTTTAGGGGCCATGCGTCTTTTAAACAGTTAAATACTCCATTATCTCGATTAACACAAACTTTAGCTGCCTTCTGTTTGGTGCTGATCACAGAATTAAATGGGTACCTGCTGCAGCTGAAAAGCTATAAGAGGGGCAGTTATTAACCAAAATACTAACTTTGCAAGTCAGACAGCTAAACAATGACCTGAAACTCTAAAGTTTAAATGAGCTGCAGACATGGGGAAATTTCCAGTTTCATCTTTTATACAAAGTGTTTTCATGTTATCTTTTGAAACATTTTCATGGAAAATGTCATGCAAATTTGACTTTGCTAGTAACTCTACAAGGCACAACTAAATGTCAAATGTTACAGATGTATGTGCACTGATGATTCAGGGCTCTGAAGTTCATCGAATGCCTCCAGCAAACACCTTTATAGCAAAAAATCACTCACAAGAAACTTTTGTCTGCACAATTATTAAGCATCACATGCAAAAGCATCAACTGTCATTGCACATATTTCCTTTGTTTTATTTCCACCATTCCCCTGCTCGTGCATCACAAGCTGAGCCAAAATACCTAGTCAGCTTTCTTTGAAAGTTGTTCTTACATCTGTGTTTCAATGGCACCTTGTCCAACCTGCTCTGAATGATCCAGCCAGGCAAACAGTATAGTGAGCCGATTACTCACCTTGTACCAAGAGACTGTCAAAATAATAATCCTGCTCCAGGTTAGAGTACATTAACAGTCTCTTTTATGAGGTAGCGTACCCCGGGAGCCTTTCAGGGGGGAAATCTTCCGAACAATAGAGACTGGCTCCAGAAGGCTTTGAAAAAAATAAACTTAGTCTGTGGACCTTTTCGGGGCACATGGCATTCAAACTGAGCTCCTGTAACTTCTCAGCAGCAGATAAGTTTTAAATTCTAATGCGCCGAATCCCTGCTGTGTATCTTTGGCCACAGAATACCCACACATGAAATAAAAATAAGGCTTCAAAGGAAATGTAATAGCTATATACTGAGAGGGCTACTATACAAATCAGGACGAGAACAGGTGTGGGAGAAAGATACTATGACGAAAAAGCCAAGTCTAGACTGTGGGGACAAGGCTAGAGTTGTAGGGAAGTAATCCTAACCAGACCAGCTTCATCTGTCTTCAACCAGCGCCACCTCGTAACACCAAAGTGATTTTTAACTGTGTGTGTCAGAGGAGGTGGGGACTGTTCTGCATTATGTTCCAACTTTTAAGAAAAAAAAAACAAAGGAAAAAAAACAAACAGGTTGGGTCATTTTCTGCAGTTTGCAACCTCTTCCCTCCACTGCCACAATTTGTTTGCAAGCTTGTACCCAAATGTTTCAGTGTGTGTAGGCGCTTTTGTGTCTGTGTAGTTTGTGAAAACCCCTCACCATATGGGCTGTTTTACCAGGTGACCCAGTAGACTGCATTAATGGGTGACAGATATGCATGACAAGGGCTCATCCGTCTCCACATCTGTAGTGCAGACAAGGAGAAGGTGTCAGTGGAGATGGATAAGATTAAACATACTGTGAAGTTTTTTTTTCTTTTCTCAGAAAAAAAAAAAAAAACAGAACACATGACCACACAGTGATGCCAATTCTTTTTAGTATTAATACAAGTTTTTCCACTTCTTGTCTAACTATTTCCCAAATTTGGTACAGTTTTCATTGCACTAGTGATGTTGACTTGCAATAACACTAATGCCTGCAGTATTGCGCATGTGGATGGGACTGAACACTATCACCTCCTGGAAACATAGAGGAGGGAACATCACTGTTTTCAACCACTCACTGACCTCCCAAACCCAAAGGACCTCGAACAGTTTTATTGCAGATTTTAAACTGGGAATAAGGAGTCTGCTGTCCTCTCTTTGCTGTGAGGAGAGTGGTTTTACTGTCAATCAGCAGGACGTAATGAGAGTCCTGTCCAGGACCAAGGTGAGGAAAGCCCCCGGCCCAGACGGAATTCCTCCTCGTGTTCTCTGACTGTGTTCAGAGCAACTTGCTCCTGTTTTAACTTCCCTCCATAACATGCCACTCAGGTACTGCACTGTTCCACTTAGTTTTAAAAAGTCTGTCATAATACCAGTGCCTAAGAAGACACCGATGACATACCTTAATGAATATCGGCCAGTGGCATAACTTCTGTTTTAATGGAAACCTTTGAGCGACTGGTGTTAGACAATATTAAAGGACAGGTTCCTGTGTCTGTGGACCCACTCCAGTTTGCTTACAGACAAAACAGGAGTGCTGAAGATGCCATTTCTTTTGCTCTAAACTCTGTATATGAAAATTTGGATAAAGGAAAATCTCATACAAGGATGCTTTTTATAGACTATAGTTCTGCTTTTAACTCTGATTCCTGTAAAGCTCATTCACAAACTGAAAACTCTTGAACGTGGTGATGCCATTTGCAAATAGATTTTAAACTTTTTAAATTGCAGACCACAGAAGGTCAAAATTAATGGTTATGTCTCTGATGAACTTTGTATAAGCACTGGCTCCCCATAAGGTTGTATTTTAAGTCCTTTGCTTTTCACTTTGTACACATATGACTGTGCTGCTACTCATCCTAACAATCTGATTGTCAAGTATGCAGACGATCCCACTGTTATCGGTCTGATCAGTTCAAATAATGAATCACATTACAGAGCAGAGGTAGAAAACGTTGTTCGCTGGAGTGAATAAACCAACAATGTTCTGAACACTTCTAAAACCTGTGAACTGGTTATTGATTTTAGTCGGTGTAAGAACAACGTGCCTATTGTCATTTATGATTCTGAGGTACAAATGGCTGATAAATGTAAGTTTTTGGGTGTCACTCTCTCCAAAGATCTGAACTGGCAGTCAAACACAAGTAACATTACCAGCTCTGTCATTGTGTGGTTTGATAATCTCACTGTGAAAGAAAAGAAACTCACAGGACAATAGGATGTGACCTACCAGTCCTGGAGGACATTTACAGATCTAGACTTTTAACAAGAGCTTTACAGATCATCAATGATCCCTTTGGCCACCCTGCTACAGAGTTGTTTGACTTCCTGCCCTCAGGAAAATGATATTGCACTATTAAATGCACTACATCTTGTCATACTAAAAGTTTTTTTCACAAATACCTTTTGAAATACCTCCTCAGACATGTACTTTACTGTTTTAGCTACCTCTTTTACTGCTATTTATTTATAGTGTTTTAATTGTTTCTTAGTATTTATGTTTTAGGATGTGTCCATGTGTTGTGTTTTTTACGCTTGTGTTTGCATGTTTTGTCTATTAAATGTTAAATGTTGACAGTGCACTTTGCAATTGTTTTTCAATGTGTTTTTTTATACTGCAAATGGCAAATAAACTGAACTGATGTGCTAGCTTCCACAAAAACTCCTTAAAGGTTTTATACACACTTTGCAGGTAAATAGGTATACCAGTTTCAATGTTGCAAACTCTCAGTGCCACATTCTCTCCTGGGATCCTTTACATTGGCGTGGTTGTTAGACAATACATCCAATAGAGGGCAGTGGAGAGTTAAGAGGTCACAAAATTAACTACATTTTCAGTGACTGTTAGGAATCTTATTTGTGGAAGTAAACCTGCCTGAGCCATCTTTACCACTTGTTTTGAGTAAGTAATGTCAAAAGTAAGTGTTTGTAATCCCATTACTGTTTCAAATCATTTAACTATTGTCACAATATTCATTACTTCAACCATTTATTTAAAAGCATTGGCTCAAAATATCACTAAGTAAATAATATAATATTTTGTCTATTTTTTTTATTGACTTTTTTTTTCTGTGAACATTAAAGGGTTAAGGGGGAAGAAGGGGATTGGTGGATGGGATTAGGCCACAGACTTTCAAATAAGAGATCATTTAACACAACAGTTTCTAGCTCCCTTGATTTATTTTACTTCCCCCTAAACTCAAAGCTAATTAATTTTATACTTCAACTCCTACAACCACTCTCACACATTCTCATTCATGAAAATATACATGAATATAATATAATAATATTATATAATAAACTAAGAAGTTCAAATTACATGGTTAGTGTCGTAAAATATGAACACTGATAGATCTGTCAGGGTGTAGCCCACCTCCCACCTGATAGCAGCTGGGATGGGTTCCAGCCCTCCACATGACCCTGAATTGCAGCAAGCAAGTATAGAAAATAGATGGTTAGAAGTACAAATTCTTCCTGCTTACACTTTTAAAAGTCAGGGGTCGCAGATCCAAGTCAAGTCTTACAATTTCTAACCTCTTCTTCACTAATTCATCTCACGTTGACATTTTACTCTTCTAACAGCCCGGGACCGTACTGTAAACACATTAGCTGATTTTTGCATCAACAGCAACGATGAAAACAATAATGTCCCACCAGCTGCAAAAGTTGTGATCTTGTGAACAGGTAACTGACAAATGATCTGCAACTGTACGTTTGTCCGTCCTGCAGCTTCATGTCATAGGACGGCTCTGAAGTATGTGAAATGTGTTTTGTGAAATAATTTAGTGTTTCTGCTTTGTTGTTATGTCTTCTCCAAAGTTCTTATATTTTAAATTGCAGACTGCAGTCTCCCTTTGTTTTGATGGTTAAAAAATAGTGAATGGAAGCTGCATGCATGCTTTTAACTTGCTTGGCATCAATGCAACCAGATGGTTTCTAGTTGTAAATCCATAGAATGCATGTGCAGATGATACCCTAACCTTACAAATTGATCTGCATCAGTGCATCCTTCTTTTTTTGCTGCATCTTCAAAGCAATTGCTGAGCTTAAAGCCAAACAACAAGTCCAGAAAGCAGCCCGTTGGCAAACAAACTGAGAAAGACCATAGGAGAAGGAGGAGTAAGGTGAGGGCTGTGGGTGCTGAGTGGGGTAAAGAGAATGGGGGCATGTTTACCTCTGTTCTCTTGAGGCACTGCTTCGGAGTTGAGAAGGGGCTGCACAATAGGGAGGAGGGGTGATTCTTACTGAGAGGGAATAGGGGGGTTGAGGAGAATACTTTTGGAGGGGTGAAAAAGACAGATATGTGGGGGAAGTGAAGCATCTCTAGACCTCCATTGAACTCTTGTAAGTAATTTTCATTTTTCAGAGGATTCAATAAAATATGAGAAATTTTTAGAAGGTTTTAGCCACTCTTCTTAACAATTAAAATCCCACTCATGGAAAGCTGTGGTAAACTTTTCAGAAGAGCCAAAAAGTATAAAATAAATATTTTATCAAATGTTACTAAAGCAAATTTCCTCCTCTGCTTCCTCCTCTGCATTACATTCATTTAAACATTGGGTTAAAATATATGGGAACAGGGACGGTTATTAATTTAGTAGTGACATGACATGAATGAAGACATGACTAAAATCCACAGAAACATCACATTTAAGCCTCAGCTCACATTTCTGGTAGCCCTGCTCAGAGCTTAAACTCTGTTTCTCTCACACACATGCACACGAATGCAGATACTCACACACACCATAGGCCAGTGCCAACAAAGAAAGGGGGCAGCAGAGGAGTGAGAGGGGCAAAAAAAAGGGAGAAGCAGGAAAATCCACGCTTGACTAATTCTTATATTTAGGCTGTAGTCCCTTCCCCTCCCTCTCCTCTAACCACGTGAGTATCTATATGTGTGTGTGTGTGAGAGAGAGAGAAAGAGAACTGGCACACTCTAACCTTGACATTTTAGCATTATGGGGGCGATGAATGAAAATGACCACAATACACTTTGGAAGGTTTGGAAGGGGAGTGTGGGGGAGGGACGGGAGGAGACAAACATAACAGATGCTATGGATGGCAAAAAGAGTGTACCTGCTGTGTGTACAGATTTGTGATTGTGTGTTACTTTGTGAGTCCAAAGTCAGCAGCAACAGCGAGGAGGCAGTGGGATCTCTACTCTAAACAGCCTGCCGGTTATTTAAAGGCCTTGGGGCCTGTGCTAGATTGATGTTGTTTTCTTTCAATCAAGGAGCCGTGTGGGACGCACTCATGCTGCAGACTGAGCGTTTAAACACTCTTTACTGCTCTTATAGGGAGGACGACAGGCCTAGACACTGTGTCTGCATCTGCCCATCTCTCTTTTTCCACCCATTAATCCCATCAGAGATAAATGGAAACTTTTTATAAACTTACAACACACTGCATGCAACAAATATGGTTCTCAGTTGCTTAGAATAGTGACACAAAAATGTTGTGTGAGCATTTGTAGCTCAGCTGATACTAAACTCCACCATGTTTTTTTCACATCAACATTATGTTACATGAAAAGGACAGCATTACTAGCACTGTGCAGAAACATCAACAATGATTACGCAAGTCTACTTATTAATTTACATTCTGTACATCTTAAATTTTTCAGCAGTATTTGCTAAATTTTCTGTTTTGATTCTTTATTTTCTGTTCTGTAGAAACAAGTTGTGGGATGTTTTGTGTAGTGGTACACAAAGGGAACATTTTATTCACCCTAAACCCTTTAATCTGCATTACAGCTTCATGCCTGATTAAGACTGAGCTGATTAAGTAACCCTCAAACAAAACTCCATATGTGGAAATGTTACACTATAGAAGTTAGTGCGGTATGACTTGTAATGAATAAAATTCAATACCTAAAACACACTCATATATCTCATATGTCTGCTTGAAAACAGAAATCACTCAGTAGTGCAGACTGTGTCCTTAAGGCCAATATCATTTAGAAAAAAAAGAGCCAGAACATGAAATATTTTAGGGCTATTAGTAAAATGTTTCTTAATTTTCCAATTACACAGTTTAGCAGAGGACCCTCTGCAAATCTATTAAGAATTATATCTGTAATTTCTCCATGCTGTCAGTAGGATTCAGTCTGAGACAATTGTACATATCCAGGATTCAAGGCCAAAAAAGAAGCACAAAACTACAATAATGAAATAATTAAATGTATACTTTTATTATAAGTATTCAATACAACCTGTAACTCTGCTCTCAGATGTTTCAAAGTGAAAGATACCAAAGAGACCTGAGCCAGCATAGCTCTCGCCCTAACTCATTGCTTTTCAGGAGGCAAACAATCTCAACTCCTGTGGGCCAGGAAGGGTTCAAATCTACAACCTGAATTTCAACAGATGTATTTGTGAAGAAGATCTTGATATAGAAATGTCAAGCTAATTCAAAAAAACTCAGTGTTACGGTCACTGCATTTGATTTGGTAAAGAGCAAAACCAAAAAAAAAGCAAACATTTCTCTCCATTTAGAGATTCCCCTTACAGGAAATATAAACATTAACTGCTGTTTCCTGTGTTGGCCCTGCGATGGACTGGTGATCTGTCCAGGGTGTACCCTGCCTCTCACCTGATTCAATGCTGGCATAGGCTCCAGCTTACCCCACGACCCATAATGGATTAAGCGGTACAGACAATGAATGAATAAATGAAACTGCTGTTCCAATGCAATACACTGGATGTGTATTTGTTTGGTTAATATCAAGTATGGTTAACACCAGCTCACCCAGTTGTACCAACACTAGGTCTCTTCACTCATGTAAACCTCATAACAATCATTTAGTAAGCTCACCTCAAAAACTCTTTAAAAAAGTATCTATGTATGAAATAAATCAGATTAAATAAATAATTTTTAAAGTCAACATCAAATATTATCACTCAATACAGAAACAGCTCAATTCATCATTGGATGGATGCTGCAGCAGAAGCTTGTGTTCACTGAAACTTAATTTTATTTGACAAATGGATTCAAACATGTTCAGTCGAGAGTATGTTTGTTTGGTTAGGGTGTCACAATATAGCAAGTCACATTTCTTCCACAAGGAAGCATAAAGCAAAGGTTGTTTTTACTGTACGTTTCCTTTATAAATGCAAAATATGGGATAATGAAAAAAGAAAAAAGAAAATCTGAAACAATGATAGCAGACTTGCTATCTCCTTAAGTGGCCTGATAATTCAACACAGAAATTCTACATAGAAACAGTATGGTAATACAGTGGGAGTTTTTTTTCCCTTCTTTTTTAAATTTAATTTTACACCTGTGTGAATATGTGAAAACTCAAATGCATCTGAAAATTACGCAGTGAGACTTTAGAGACATTTTCTTTACATGCAGCACCTTTAAAGCTCCCACATGATATGTCATATAAAGTCATGCCATTATTTTTCCACACAGTTTAAAGCAATACTACAAGTTTCTAACCTTAAAGATCCATACTTCTAACTCGTTTTGATGGCAAACTGACATTCATTGTCATCCCAATGAATGAAGGCCCCTCATGGATTGCAAGCCAGAGAAACTGCACTTCAAAACTTTGTGTTCCAAATGGGTGCCAAATTAGCCTTTGCTAGGGGGCGTCATAGTACAAAAATCAAAAGTTCAGTCATGCCGCTTTAATTGTACTCTGCAACTTCTTAATTGTGAGAACAAATAATCTAGACCAGCTGATATGGAAATGATAACTAATCCAATAAAACCCTTTTCCAATAAGGTTGTAACATTAAAATGTGGGTACATGTGGGTAACTACGCTGCATACCCCCTCAAAAAAAAGTCACCACCCAGCCTTACCTAAGCAAATAGGTGAGAGCCTTCCAATGGAAAATTGGCATGCTTCAAGCAAGGGCAAGGAGATTGCTGAAACTGGCCAACACGTTATTAAAAACTGGAAGGATAGTGAGGAACTATAATCTTTGAGGAAGAAATGCAGTCAGAAAAAATATCTTGAATGATCGTGATCGGTGATGGTCATTGACAAACTTAATTACACAACATCTTTCATATTAGTTTTAGCATGGATGTGAGTAAGACCTGTTGCTCCTCTTCACCTCTCCTGGTGTTAAAGTACTACAGATTGTAGTTTATATTTGTTTATTTCCATGTCTAAATAATTCTGTACAGAATTAGGCCTTTTCATCTTTAAAATAAGTTGGGTTTTGTTACTGTAGCCAGTTTTGCCCTTTTATACATCTGTAGTTTCTAAGGGGAAATCTCTAATATGAAAATGTCATGATTAAATCAATCCACAGACAGGGACTAAAACACACATCCAAACATTACTGGTAAAGAATGAGAGGCGGTGGTTCACTGCTAAGGACACCATCATTTCCACCATGGTTGCATTTCCATGGCAACTGCACCAATATATACACACACACATAAGAGTCTTTAAAGAGCATAAAAGGAGGCATATAACTGAGTTTACTTGTGCGCTCTCTGTACTTGACTGCACTTCCGCATCTCACCATTGTGATTCCCAACCAATTAGGCAGCTGTGGCGCAGAGGCCAAATGAGACTTGTTACTATTATCTAACACCTCATCTTTTTACAGAGCTACATGTTAAACCTAACTCCACTAGAAGTGCAGAGGAGATTATTACAGTCATGGTGGAAAATAACTGGAACAAATTATAGGATATGCTGGATGAAATGGTTCAGGTAGGAAAAAACGATGCCGAACACGCACACATGCATTTTTGTCACAGCAGTAGCCTCTTTGCCTTTTTCTTTCAAATCGACCAGAGCTATTGATGTACTGAATGTTGAAAGGCTGAGTCAATAAACAAGAGGAAAAGCTTTTTGAGGAGAGATTGACTAAAAAGAAGAGTGCATACACATGCAGTCTGTGCATCTTTATGTGCATTTGTGTGTGTGTGTGTGCACATAAGTCATGCATCTGGCTGCGCATTTCTCTCTGAAGTGACTCTGTCCAGGCACCATCTCTTTTCCTCCACTCACATCTCCTGTCCTCCCACTAGACGAACAGAGCTGACTCGTTAATGTTTAATGCTCACTCAGGAGGCAGACACGCTCAGCAAGGCCTGCACACACACACACGCACACATCTACATCCCCCTAGCGACGCCATCCTCATTACCAGCCTGAGGTTTGACCTTTCACCCCTCGACCAGATGGCTGATGTTTTCATTCTGGAGGGAGAAGAAATGAACCAGGAGTGGCTCAACATTGCACAGCATCACAGGAAGGGAAAAAGAACAAGTGTGTTGGAGGATGATGGGAGGGTTTGTCTATCAGCTGGGGGATCAAACAGATTTATTGCTGAATCAGGCCTTAACACAGGATTATATTCTTTGGGAAGAAGTCCAGGAAGCCAGAAGACCAACACTGAATTTTACAAGCATCTAATTGAAAATAACTTTATCTACTAAGTTTAAAAAAAGGATTCAGATAAACCAATCTCTGAGAGCAACATGAATGTGGGCTTAAAAGCCTGTGTAAAAGCATCCCTACTGGCCTGAGGGCTTCACTGACTCCAGAAACTGTGACAAAGTCCAGATCAAGCTGCAGGGTTTTACCACTTTACACATCAAAAGATTCCACAAATCACACAGTCGGGACACGGGGCAACATTTGCACGAGATTGAAAGTAAGCAGGCGGCAATGTGTGAGAGGTGGCATTGTTAGAAAGAATGTGTGTGTGCTGTGAGAGCGAGCTGGAGACAATGAGCGAAAGCAGGCCTATGTACGTGCCTGAGCGCATGTGCGTGGGGAACTACTTGTGTAGCAATGGCTCCCTCAGGTGGTGGCAGATCCAAGAGGGTGGCATCCGGACGACCGTGTGTTCAAGTGTATTTGTAAAACTGTGTCATATATCCTGATGATGCTCTTCATCAGGAATGGCTCCCAACTTTTTGTGGTAGAAAAGTCACAGAAATTAAAATCTTAGTCCAAATGCTCCTAAAGAGAGAAAAAAAACATCAAGAAATCGGCCAGATAAAGGAAAATTATGAATAAAACATCACATATTCATTGAAATTGCGGCAACAGAAAATGAAGTTATAATAATATGAGAGGATAGTAGTCAGCTAGAGGATTTGCACATATCAAAAGACTAAAATACAATAAATGTACAAGCATTACGTCCTTTTAATTCCTTTTACAAGGCAAAGTAGAACAGAATAAACAGCAAAGGCTTCCTTGAAACAAGAAGGAGCCAGAAAATACTTAACAGAGAATGACAGAGATATATCTTCCACATAATTAGCAGCATTTCGAAAAGGGGGGATCAATTAGGAGTGAAGTGTTCTTGGTTTATTGAATTTAGATCCTTTTTGCAAATGATTTAGTACAGCTCACACACATCAGGGATATTTGGATTTAAAGTGTCACAAACAAAACAAAATGGACAAAATAAAATTGTTCATGCTGCTACTTCCTTCATGTTTACAAGAGATTAAAAGAATTTATTTTTTGGATTAGTTTTTAAATGCTTTTTTGGCTAAAGTGTCACGCTGAGGTATTAGTTTAACAGTCTTTGCAGGTTTTATTAGTATCACAATGACTTTAAAACTACCAGTGCTAACACTGATAAGTTGGACAGCTTGTGGAGAACCATATAAAATTATTGGTGTATAGTAAAATCAACAAATATTCTTAAAGACAGAGTGTAACACTGTTGAAATTTAAAGACAACCCATTAAAAGGTTGTTAAAGCTGTTCTACAAATTGACAACTGATCTGAGACCAGCACTGCTTACTTACTTAGCCAAGTCACCAATGTAGCAGAGGTGAAAGCCTTCCAGAAAGCCAACAGCCTCACATGTTGTCACTGTCTATCTCTACCCTCTTCCCCTTCGTGCTCTCTCATACACAAACACATAAACATATAGGATAAAGCAAACACCAAAATTAGACCATCCACCATTGCTAAGGAACAGAAAAGAACTGGCAGTGTGTTTGCATTAAGAGGAACACCAGACAAACAGAGAGAAGTAAAACGACATGCTGCTATGGCCAAGGAAACACTGGATCTTATTCCCAACAACAATAACACAGTAAAATTTGGTGAACAGTTGTCATTCTGACACTAAATTTTATATATCCAGGTTCCCTTCCAGCTTAACATGGAGCAACAGGTACCGTTAATTATGCTAGTTAATGCTAATGGACTAAGATACAGGGAGCTGCAGTGTTGTAATTTGCTCTAATCAGGGCAGCGTTGTGACCAGAAAATAGAAATCATTCAGTCAGTAACAGAACCAGATCACCTACACGGTGTCCTGCAGTCTAGACTGCATATAACAAATCTATACCAAATATCTGACAAAATAAGAAATAAAAAATAATTAACCATTTCCTTACTGACTAGTTTGTTATAAAGAGATTTGTCTTTATATCCCAATGCAGATTGTTAGTTGTTAAAAGCAGTTTCTGACAGACGAATCATGGTTTGCATTGATGCACTGATGTCTAACTAATGTGAAAACCAGAATAACTTTGAGATCTCCAGATAAAACCCTGTCTTATGTTGTCAAGTCCAGATATCCATGATGCTGTCTTTGTCAGGTGATACATAATTAGGACTCGCCCCCTCAGTAATGGCAGCACCACACACAAAACGGCCGCCGGAAAGCTTTCTCTGTGCCTGCACTTCATTTTGTTCACCAATCAGACAGCATGTCTAGAGAGTATGATGATATCATGACTTAATGTGATCCACTGAAAAGACTTCAGCTCTGCTTATGTTGAAGTACAACCGTAATGTGTGTTTAATATGACCTGATTTGTAAGATTTCTTTCTCTGTGTGTGTGTGTGTGTGTGCCCTTCATTTTCTTTAATCAGAGAGTGAGTGAAGCAGAACAGTTCAGAGGGTTGAATCAGTGGCCTTTGTGCCGGTCTGTGTGGCTTGAGGCTGGCACTCCTGCCATCTAAATAAGCAGCTCCGGATGTCTTTTTTTCCTGTCTCTACACAGGA
Organism: Rhadinocentrus ornatus; assembly: GCA_037177495.1. Taxonomy (NCBI): domain Eukaryota; kingdom Metazoa; phylum Chordata; class Actinopteri; order Atheriniformes; family Melanotaeniidae; genus Rhadinocentrus; species Rhadinocentrus ornatus. Next base: position 15,844,781 of record JBAMHW010000019.1, read on the forward strand.
TAGATTACTGTGAGTATCTCTTCATCTCACTTTAATTGTCTCCTCTCACATTACCACCAGAGGACCACCTCAATTCAGGCTTACTTAGCTGGATTAAAACCACCCACCACTGCAATGAGTTCTGAGTATAGAGTGATGTCTGCTGTGCCTTATGATACACAAAGTCTCTGTGGTGGGAATGGGAGAGTTGCCATCTTAAAAAGCAATGATTCACCAAGACTCACTTTATTTTTTTCATGTTTCTTCAAATTTACAGAGATATGACGTCATATTGTTTCATTCTCTCTTTCTCTCATTCTTTTTCTTTAATTTGTCTAATTTTACACTCCTTTCTTTTCCATTTCTTGATCACATACACATAATTATCTAACCTTACACCCAGAGAAATAAAGGTTTCAATTTCATATAAAAAAAAACCTACATCTCAGGAATAAGATACAGAAATGACCCTTGAGTAAATACTGAAAATCTGTTAAATCCTAAAGGAACAAAATCCTTACTGACAACCATGGGTACATAATTACACCTTTTTTTATTCATATTTAGATCATTTCTTCCTAGATGTAACTGAACAGACATCAATGTTAAGTCTATCATTAAACAAGCCACAAAATCATTATAGGAAGTAAGGAGGGGGCGATTGGATGAAGCGGCAGAGTGCTGCAGTTTCAACCATGATTGAGATCAAACTGTCCTGTCCGTGGTGCGTTGACACTTTTCTCACCTCATGGTTTAAGTTAGACTAAAACATGACTTTGTCAGAATTAGAAAATGATCATGGTTTGAGCGCAAATATTTTATTTTTTTTACGATGCAACTGTTACACCATGGATGCCACTTTACAGGTTGCCATTGTTACATGTAAAAACACTACATGTTAGGATGAAACTTTGTCATCATCTGGTTGGCTTTAGACTAGGGGTGTCCTCAAGGACCACAGTTCCACATGTTTTCAATGTTTCCCTGTTCAAACACCTGACTCAAATTAAGGAATCGCTGTGCAGAACTTCATAGGCTGTTGGATCCATTTTCTATTTCAGAGGCCAGACTTGTGTCAAAATAACATTGTTGAAAAAACAGATTTTTCCTACATGGATATTGTGGCCAGAATGAATGAGTGAATGAATGAATGAATGAATGAATAAAGGAACGAACGAACGAACATATTTTTATCAAACTAATTTATTTGTCTTTTGAGTGTCCTTTTTTTCTTTTTTTAAAGTGAATTACTCTCAAAATAGGAGGTAAGGATTTTTTGTTTTTAACCTTGTTTTGATTTAATCAAATGAGATAAACTCATAATACCATGATACAAACAATGCAGGTATATTTTGACTCTATAATTTTAAAAAAATGTATTTTGGGATAGGATTTCTGTACATGACAGTACATTTTTGTCAGAACTGCTCTTTCATAAGGTAAAAGCGAGAATGAACAAAAATGAACCAATTTTCAAGAAACGGTGTTTGTAGCCACAAAACTGCTCTAACATTTTTATCTTAGTATGAACTTAAACAGTATGTGTACAAACATTCGGGAACATTTCCTATAAAAAAAATCATTATCATAATGAATTATTTAATTACATTGAAAAGATATTAACAGTAACCCAATTATTATGTTTGTTGTAATTATCCATTATACACCCAAATGTAAAAAAGTGAGCATATGTTCTTCTGTCCAAAATCTGAATCAGATTTGATTTTTTACAAGTAAATAGTTAATTCCATTTCTATTTGGTTGTAATATCTTTCTATTCTGAGTTACTTGGTTAAATAACAAAGGCCCTCTGCATACAGGAGTGCTTCCTGTATGTGTATTATGAGTGTGTGCTGGTCCCTTCTGGTCAGATCAGGAGTTACACACATAACCCAACACTAGGATCCACCCAGAAAAATTATATGTTTAATCATCAAATATCAATACTGATACAGGCAATACACATACATCCTCAAAAATGTGAACAGGTATGACTTTAAAAAAGGCAAAACAAAGAAAAGAAATTGGAAAAAATATGTTTAATTATAAAATCAAATTGTTTTGCACATGTGCATTTATTTGGGTTTCAAGTTTCCCCTCTAAATATTTAATCTGTAAAGACTTTTTTCAAATGCATTTCTATGACCTGTAAACACAATGGAAACTAAGAGATATTTCACCGTTACTCGCCTACACCATGAAAAAAACAAAACAAAAGAAAACCAGATAAAATTGAATTATACTTTGTATGTTGGTGCTAGCAGCACTCTGTCCTAAGCTATTGCTGCAAAGTGATTTAACCCTGAACCAGTGCCAGTCTCTTGTGTAATGTTTTTAAAAAGTTTGAAATAATTTTCAGTTATATTAAATAGAGTTTGATTGGATTAGTTTAGCTAAAATTCTATTAAAGTCTAACCCTGGCTGGCTCCAAAATGTCCAACACTGGCTTTTGGTCATTTGTGAATAGATGTATGTATTTATAGTCATTGTTTTCTAAATTAATAATATATTATTTCTTTAATTTTTAATGTCTCATGTAAAATACTTATTAATCAAAAAGGCTCAGGAAAATAGTTCAGCTGAAAAGCCCCAGATAGCCCGTCAAGAGAAGATTGCAGGGGATTTTACCTCATGTTATGGGTGGACCACCCACAAGTTAAGTTGTGTTGCTCATTCACAGAATGACGATTAAAAGCAATACCTTGTAGTAAAGATGACAAATCAGGCTTTCCAATTATGTAAAACACAACATCAATTAGTAATATTTAAAGGGACAAATATCCATATATTCATTCATCGTCTTTACCGCTTAGTCCATTTCGGGTCGCGGGTAAGCTGGAGCCTATCCCAGCATTTTAAAGGTGAGAGGCAGGTACATCCTGGCCAGGTCACAAGTACATCGCAGGGCCAACACAGAAGTAGACAAACAACCATTCACACTCATTCCCAGGGAGAATTTAGAGTCACCAATTAACCTAACATGCATGTCTTTGGACGGTGGGAGGAAGCCGGAGAACCCCGCCCCCCCATCGAAACTTTTCTAAACCTGCCCCACCAACCAAAGATTCATGTGTGATATTAGCATCAACACATTTAAATCATAAGCATGTCATTATGTCATGTCATCAACTGTAACTATTTTCTATAAAATAATTTGGCATTTTCAACAAAGAGATGTAAAAAGTAGTTCGCAATATAGCTTCTGTAAGTTGAGTTTAAAGCCACTTTGTTTCTAAAAAATGGAGCTCGAATCCTTTTAACTCAAATGGGAAATATTACAAGAACTTCTGTTGGTGCAAATAATCACATGAGAAACACTGTAACATCTGTAGTGAACACCTGCAGTGCAGGCCTACCTGAATTTGGACTGGGTGTGAAACCAGTCATTACATTCCTGAAGTGAGAAAAACAGCAGTAGCTGCAGCTTCTGGGAGCCATGGGACAGCTGTTGTGCGCAGGCGGCTTCAGAAGCCTGAGAATGTTGTAAAGCAAGAAAGCAGATATTTATCAACCCAGCTGATGAAGAGTATCCCTATTAGCTTGTTCTAACGCTGTTAATGTTAGCTAAAAGCAAACGTAAAGCTACTTTTAAATATCTTTATAAATCAATCAGTACCTGCAGGACATATGTAGGGTTTCACAACACCATAATGGCGTACCTCGATTCTTCTGCACAGGTTTTAGTTTGAATGCTTAAATTAAAATAAATACATTCTTCACCCTTCATCTCTTATGATAATAAACAACCCGTCCTGTTTCCCACAGGATTTGAAATAAGCATGCGTCCTGCGTCACGCTGGAGGTCTAGTTTGAGTGGTGCTACGTTCAAATGCGCCGGAAACTACAATTTTTCTGACCAAAATGAGTAAGTCAGTCAGTCAGTAAGTTGGAAAGTACACGAATAAGGATAAAATTAAGTCTTAGGATTATTGTTGTTGTTTAGGCTTGAATTGGTTATTTTTACCCGTGTTCCTTTACATTTTAAATTTTTTAAAGATTTGGTGAAATAATGGTAGTTTGCCAAGACTATTTCTGCTTTAGTTTCTTCAGTTCTTGTCTTTTCCTCATCTGCACCAAAACTACCAAGTTATAAGCATTGTACAAATGTAAATTATTGTGGTGATTAAGTTCAAGTTTCACTATGTTTTTCATTAGTGGTGGATAGGTGTACTAACATCTGTTTAATATTTTTTATCAGTGATAGATTTTAAATGAATTCTGTAAATATTTTGTAATTTAGTTCCCTCATAGACTCATTTTATACCTAACTAACCGTTTTTGTGGTTTGAAGTTGCTCTTTGATGTCTTTGTTCACTGATCATTGTTAGCATCTTTCTAATTTTATAGTTTGTGGTGTTTTGTTCCAATTTATTCATTTATTTATTTGTTACAATTTCACTTTTCTTTTTAATCACTTGAAATTCTGTAATTGCATTTGCTTTTATATTTGTTTTGCAAAGCTCCTTAGTTAATATGTTGAATTTATATATTTCTGTTCGTCTATTATTCCCTTTTCCTTCCTCTTGATGTTTTTGTTGTGAGCTTGTATCTATTTGTAGTTTTTCTGTCTTTTTGCCATCATTTTGCTTTTAGTACTTGGGTTATTTTTATGCTCATTGTTGTGATTTTGCGTCAGTTTGCATCCATTTTACACATCTATGTTTGCATTTTGCTTTTCCTCTGTAGTTTACATATCTTTATTGTCTTCTCTCCATTTTTTTGTTGGGGGAGATTGCTTTTAATGCAGACTTTTTTTCCACCTTTTTGTTGCTGATTATTTGTGAATTTATTAGTAGCTTGTGTCTTTTCAGTGACATCCTTCACGTTAGACTCAGTGTCTGTGAACCGCGTAGGGCTTTAAAAGCTGTAGATTACGAGCAGTACTTGAACATAACTTAAGAGCCTTTTTTGGATAAGGGGGGGGACGAGACGCTGATGTCATTTCAAAACTTATCCCACACTCCCTAGTCAACGCGGCGAGTTGCTCACCACCTATTCTCCAGTGAAGTCCTCCCTCATGTGTGACGGAGCATATTAAAACTGTAGCTACAGGCGGAGGAAAAAATTATAATAATCGGAGACCAAGACAAACTTCTGTGCAAGAAGCGAAGCAAAAGGATTTCTCAGAAGAAACCCGAGGACTGGAGCCCCTCTTTCTGTGGGCGAAGGCGGTTGAAGTTTTCTCCCCCCCTTCCTTCTTATAAACTTCAACCACAAAATGAATCGGAGCTTTAATAAGTCGCAACCTCTGCGAAACGCTGATTGTAACGCGGTGGAAGTGAAAAGCAAGGTGAGTGATACTGGACGGAGATTCATGAAGAAAATAAATGTTCACATGGTCGTCCTGTAACGGAGCTGTGGTTAGTGGGAGTATCTGTCCTCAAATAACGAGAAATTCTCCTCTTCAAAGTCTGAATAAGCTTTGAATTTAAGTAGATTTAACGTGGTTTTGGACGTTTCTGTTAATTCAATGTTGTTGTTTTTTACTTCCGACCATTTGGATTGTGCTGATTTGGCTTTCCCTCCGAGTCACCGAGCTCTTGGGGCGTTGAAAACCTGCTTTGACTTTGTTTTTCCAGAAACCAAGCTTTGTTGCATTTATTGTAACGCCAATGTTTCACCTGTTAAAGCGGATGTTTGTCCACATTAGTTACATTCAACGGTGCCTTTGTGCTACATAGTTTCAGCTTACTCAGTGTTTTGGTGGGTGGCTTATCAGACGCTATAAAGTTATCAACCAATTACAGAGTTATGCAATTGAGCGAATGCATTTCTAAACCTTTTGGTGAAGCTTTTTCAGTATCCAATGAAATTTAAACCAGACTACTTTTGATTTTATTTATGGTTGATTTCAAAGTAGGTTAAGAAAAAATAGTTGTCAAATTATATTGATTTAAGTCAGATTGTGCACTTTTCTTTCCACATGCCAGCACCCATGAGTGAGTCTATACATACATGAATGAGAACTCCTCTTTTAGGTGGCCTGCAGTGACTCATTGTGTTCAGAGGTTTCTGCACTTTTAGTTTTTTAGTTTTGGTTGCCCAGTTTCAGTGGATTGCTGCTGGGGCCGTGACCTGACAGTGCTGTTAGATGGTTAACAGACACTCTGATAAAAGGCAGCTGACATCAGGTGGGTGAGCATCTATTCCAGGACTGATATGTACAAGCTACTTTTTTTTTTTCTATTAAAGCTGGGTCAGTTGTTGGTACATATTCACAGTAGTGGTGACTATGTAACCACCAGAGATTGTTTGTGGATGTGACTGGCACACCAGGAGCTTCGTGGCCAGAACAGACAAGTTTTTACCAGCGTCATCACATCACTGATAAGCTGACTCACTCTCACATAACACAACATGTTTCTTCTTTGGGATCGGATGTTCATCATCACTCACAGTTGCATCATTCTAAGTGTTTTTGTTATTTTATTTTCCTTATCTGATTATTTAATATTTTGGTTTTTAACAGTGTTGTGCACTGGAGACGAAGCACCTCCACACCACATTTTCTATTATCTCCAGTTTGATCAGAGTACCCACTGTAAAAAAAAAAAAAAAAAAAGATTGTTTAGTGGGAAAATAAGTGGTGCAAATATGTTTGGTTTCACCTGACTGAGGCAGTGTGGCAGTTGAGGGCACTTAAATGCTTCTGCCCTGTAACTTCACCATGCTTTATTCTAATTTGAGACCTTTTCCAACAGAAATCTGAGTTTAATCATTGGGTATTTAATCATGAAAATTTCTTGTAAAATTTTAAGCTAAAATGTTTGGAGGACAAAAAATAGTAATAAGACATTAACTTTTATTAAGACCAGATATGGTTCTAGATTTTCCACCCTGGATTTCCCTGATCTGGACCAGCCTATATCTGTTTATCTGTTTTCCATTTTTGGAATATGTCTAAGTGTGGAAAACTCGGTGACTAAAACGGATGCAGCATTGTTGTGCTTTGTTTCAGTTGTATCAAATTTGGCCTTTTTTTGTAATGGATTGAGTAACAGTCAACGAGGAGCACCATCAGTTTACTGACTCATTGTTCTGAAGATGTTTATTCTATTTTATGATATTTATTCTCTTATTTACCAATCTAAGTCAGACTGGCCACACCACAGGTCTATATGACAAAGCTGGATTTTCTCTTATCGTGTTAAATTGGGGTTTTCTGTACAACGAAGGTGGTTCACTTCTTACCAAGATCAATCACCATGGTAACTTACGCTGAATGACTGACCTGCGCCAAAGCAAGTTTTGTTCTGGAGAAGATATCAATGAGTATAAAAGTACCACCTCCTGATCAATCAATTCTTTTGGAAAATGGCCTATATATTTTTACAAGATCTTGTCGATGTTGTGAGAGAAGGAGTTTTTAGGGATAGATGCATCTTTTTGATAAACTTGACACCATGAATTTATGGAACACACAACTTCTTGTGCCGTCACACTGAGGAATTAATATTCCAACACGAACACACTCGCACAGGGTGCTGAGACTCAAAAAGACTCAATAGAAACTTAAAGCACTGAGAACGCAGACCTCCACCAAGCCATTTTTAAAAAAAAATTTTTTAATTTTCTAAGTCAATGTTTGTGGGCATTATTTTTGATTTGGAACCTATGACAAAATGATATTATCTCCCTATGGCGAAGAATCCTTAAAAAAAAAAATCTTGGCTCAACACCAAAATGTAATCACTTGTTCTTTATTTAATTTCTGACATCTCGTTTATAACTTTATGAGTTCTGTTGCTAACAGAAATGCATTCAAACGTACGTACTCCTTGGCTGAGGTTATAAATAAACATGAAAGCGAGGAAGCTCTGACCGACACGCCTGCACTGTAATAAAGTGTAATTGAGTGATTAGAGTGCTGTCCATTTATATTGTCCGATTTATTAATACTGTATAATCTCACTAATTTACTATTTTAATAAATGTAAATCATCTTTCATTATTGTTCATGCATGCAAATGCATTATTTTCCATCAGTACAAATAACATGCTACCAACATTAATATGGCAAAATAACAATTAAGGTAAAGTTGGAAGGACAACAAAGAATAATTTCAGGGGCTTAATTGTCACCAAATATAGTACAAAATGGCATCAACAACAAACGATCCATGTTCAACAAGGCAAACTGCTAACACTAGTGGGACATGTGTAGCTGATTCTTGAACATTACAAGCCAGTAAGTGTTGGGTTGCATCTGGCTCACTGACCAGGTGAGTAAGTCATTGAGGTGTGAGGCAAGTGTGACATTCTCGAAATTGTTTTGAAATCTAATTGTTGAGCCAGACGTAATGGGCTGGCGGGCCATATTTGGCCTGTGGGCCCTACTTTGGGCACCTCGGGGTCAGGCGCTGCAAACTCTATCCATTTAATGTGAGCGTACACTGATCTAGGTGGGACAAACCTTGGGTTTTTCTGAGTTGACATTGCACTGCATATCCAGATTCTGAATGTCTGGGTATGTCGACCCAGGTAACGGAGAGATATGCGGGGTATGTTAATCACACTTTGTTGTGCAGGCTTCAGCTCGATGCGATAACACACTCTTATCTGGTCAAAACGTACTCTAATTTGCTCTAGATTCAGACCTGGTCCTAAACCCAGCCTTGATTGGTTTAGTTTGTGCTTTTTAGGTGGTTTTCATTATATTGGATGAGTTAAGATGGAAATTGCTGGTAAACAGCCAGTTCTGACACAGTGATCACAAATAAAGGGTCAGTTCTTTTTGCCTCCACACAGTAGACATGGCCAATACTTAAAGAGGAAAAGAAATACCGAGGACCCCTTTATATCGGTCTTGTATATGCCCAAGGCAAGAGGTTCTGTCTGCACCAAGTCTTGTTTGCGGTTAGTGACTTCTCTGTTATTACAGCTATGTGTAATGTAGCCTATGATTTTCTACAATGAAACATTTAAAAGTGTAAATACACTTTAACTTTGTGTAGTCTGTCCTAAAGGTGTCTAAATCCACTTTAACCAGTTTTAAAATCAGTCTGAAAAAATATATAATTTACAGTTTAGTTTTTCCTGATCCATGAACTTCAAAGTCACTAGATTTATCAAATAAATTATTGGTTCAATAATCACTAATTAAGGGGCCCTAATAAATATAAGAGACAGCTGTTCTACTGATATAAAATAAATCTCAAAATCAATCCATCAAAACCAACCAAACTTCTGAAATTTGTAAAATGTTTTATTAATAAAAGTGCAAACTTGTTGAAAGTTGTGTGTCTGTACTAGTGTGTCTGTTAGGATTGTTGTGTGATTAATGCTATGAGCCTGGTTTTCAGTGCTTTTGGTTTTCTCAAGGGAAACTGTTCCTATGATAAGCTTATCAGCAATAACACTGGAGGTGTCTGGCTGCCTGTCGTGGAGCCCAGAGCTGCTTTAACTCACTTAAAGCTCTTATCACAAAGAGTGCTGGGATGCGGTGGATTGGATGGAATTTTCCCCTCCTACTTCTTCAAGCCTTTGAGTTATCAGTCTTTGTCGGTGTCATTTTCCATTAACTGCATTATCATATCTCATTTTTGGTGTTGGTATTTAACTTTATTCAGCTTGCAGATGCTCCTGTTTATTTGCCAAGAACTTTTCGAAATGATACGTGACCTGCAGAGTAGTACGTGACAAGGGGGAAAAAACAGCTTGCGTTGGCTGAAGACACTTGTCAGTTATCCTCCATTTTCTCCTGTGTATCAGTCAAGAATCTCCAGACATGTTTCAGCCTGTAGGGCATCACTTTGTCCTGATAGGCCTGGCAGACAAGTGATGTCAACGTTTGTAGTGATTTATTCTTAGTATTTGGTTTGAATTATTGAAGCTTGTAATTAATCATGCCATGTTGAGACTTGCCTGTAGCTGAGGGGTGAGTTCTGCATGCAAGGACAGATTGTTCTCACTTATCATGAGGTAAAGTACCAAGAAAAGTTTCATAATCAGAACAATAACCAAGGTTGCTATATGCATGATTCTGATACTCTGTAAGTGAAGCATAGCACATTTAAGTTATATGATGTTAATTACAGTCTATTAATAACTTTGTTTCACTTTCCAAACTGGTAATAACACCTACTAAACGCTAGCAAAGCCTGTTAGTCAGCTGATTGTGTCATTGTCTTGGGTTGAGTTTCATATTAGCTGGAATCCAAGTGGGGCGCCATGCTTAGAAAATGCTGTTTCACATGTGTGTGTCTGCTGTCTTCAGTGAATTTGGCAGCAAGTTACACCCACCAGGCATCCCACAAGGCTCCTAACCCGCCTCCTCTTAAATTCATATGTCATCTTCTAATTACAGAGATAGTTACAATATCCCCCACCCCTCTTCTTTCCTCACAGTCAGTATACCACTGCCACTATGTCAGCAGTTTCCTTCTCCCTCCTCCTGTTTCCTGAGCATCTCCCTGCTCTTCTCTTTTGCTGTCAGCCTCCTCTAATGGGAGCTGATGATTACAGTAACAAACAGCACCTTAGTCTACAAATTACCCGTGTGATTCACACGCTAGTGCTGCTGATGTAGTCTGAAGCTGTGGTTGGTGCTTTGGCTGCGTCTTGCATCCTTGTCTGAGTCCCATGAAAACCCACATGCAGTGCCCACCATAACCCTAATCAGCCATGCTTTCAATCTGGCTCCAGTAAACGAGTCAGTTGTTCAGGCCTGTGTTTACTGTGAAAGAGAAGTTGAGTCAAATCAATGCCTGTGTTTGGTATTTATAATGGCAGAGAATTTTCTCGTCTTGAATCAATGTGGGTAAACAACCTACAACAAACTAAAGCCTTTTCAGGTAAAAATTAGCATGTACACCCATGTCTTATGTTAGCATTTAACCTGAGTTGACTGGAGCCAATCAAGGCCTAGCACGTACAGCAGTTATTTGATGTGGGTCTTCACATTTGTTGGTGTGTGTTGGACACATAAAAAGAGATTATTATACAGGAACTTTTGAATATTTCATCCAAATGGTACTGGCATTTTAGGATCCCAAAGAAGCTAACTTATAAAGCCAAATCCTAAAGTGAATAAATCTAAAAACGTTCATATGTTTGTTATTTAAACCATATGCATCTTTCCTGACCCAATGACCCCAAAGCCCCACCTCCACATATACGTGTACTCTACTAACATCTACAGCAAAAGCAGGTTACAGTGTCGCGTTTGTGCTACAGAAGCTACTGAGCATGAAATTGCCTTTACAGCAAAATCCTCTCCTCTTTATCGGTCTATACAGATGTTGTCTTTGTAGTTTAATTCTCCACCATCATCTTCTTGTATGTTTGTTTGCATTGCAAAGGTTTTTTATGCATCTGCTTGTTTTATTCTCTTTTTTAGGTGTATTTTTCTGTTCATTGTTGGCTAAACCTATAAACAGCAGTAAGCTTAGCGTAGTTTACAGATTGGAATAAATAGAAAACTACAAGATTCTTTTCTCTTCTTTGTGAAAGTTAAACAAAGAAGATATTTATGGAAATTTTTAGGTGCTAAGAAGACCAACATTAGTAATCAGTTTATAATTTAAGCCAAGTGGCTACTAGCCGTAGCTTCACAACACGCACACAAGAGCACTATCAACCATAGTGGCAAAAAGTAAATGAGTTTCCTTGTTCCTAAATTGTCCAATTGTTCCTGTAATAACATGGTATTTGGTGTTTACTCATTTTATTTACCTGTTATTGTGTAATGTAAATGTTTGAACATTGCTAGGCTGTGTTGCAACTGGTTTTGCCAGTGCTATCTTTTACATAATGTCATGATCCACATGCTCAGCTTACTTCCACTCTGTTCATTTTATGTGTGCCAGTTGCATCCTAGTTTCCTCTTCCTGTTTACACGACTGCTCCTTTAACGTCATTTGTCTTTCTTTTTTCTCTCTCTCTATGCAGTATGGGGCAGAGTTCCGTAGGTTCTCGGTGGACCGGATCAAACCTGGCAAGTTTGAGGAGTTCTACAAGCTCCTCCTGCACATTCATCGGATTGCCAATATAGAGGTGATGATTGGCTATGCTGATGTCCACGGTGACCTGCTACCAATAAACAATGATGACAACTTTTGCAAAGCGGTGTCAACGGCTCATCCACTACTCAGGATATTCATACAGAGACAAGGTAAGTTTTCAAAAAGCTTTTCTTTATGGCATGACTTTCTTTGTCCTATTATTTTTATCTTTTAAGCTTACAGAGTTATCTTGCCTTATAACATTTGATTAGTTTAAATAAATACTGGTTTGATATTGTTTTTCCAATATCCTGCAACTGAGAAACCCATAAAACAATCATTTATGACCAGGGTTTCCGCAGGGTCTTAAAAAGTCTAAAGTTTGAATTTGCAAATATGCATTTAATACCTTAAAAAGTCCTTAAATTGGACCTTTTTGTCCCTAAATTTTATATGGTAGTTTTGAAATTATGTCGGCCTAAAGCTGTACGTTGTGTTGCGTTAAAATGTGTCGGGGAAATGTCCGAACTGCAAAGTGACAGAAGTGAAGTCATTTTCTCTCATTCCAACCCGACAATAACATTAAAATTAGGAACCAATTATCGCTGACTTTGCAGGGAGAAATGATTGGGAAACATTTAGCCCAACACACAAAGTCTTTATTTTAAAGCGAAAGAAAGCTGGCTGACAGTGACTTGAGAATTAAGTAGATTCGGTGAGTAAAATGGGAAAGTGTAAATGTAATATTACATGGCTGGACAAAGGGTCATTCTCAGCCTGGTTGACACCGGTGGAGAACCCATTGGAAGCTCGGTGCAAGAAGAACATTGAACTGGGAACGATGAGGATCGAGGGTTTGACGTCACATGAGCAATCAGCGAAGCATATCGCCGCCTTAAATGCGAAACAGCAAACTCCCCCTGTGTTTACTGTATGTCTGGACCATCAGGTATATGTACCTCGCAGACACCATCTGTTAGTGTGACAAGTTCAGCAGCAACATCAACTAAAGTCGATCTCCACACGGCGTTTGGCTGTACCCCAACCCTGAGGGCCGAAGTGCTATGGACATTAAACACCGTTACCAAACACGTGTTGTACAAGACCAACGACGGAGTTGCAGAACATAGCCCAGTTTGGCTTAGCAGTTCATATTAACACCATATTAATCTTTCGGGTGAACAATGAATCCCTTCATCCTGATGTTTGAACACAACCACGAAAAACAAGCAGTTGGATGTCCATGTTCGTTTCTAGGATGAGGGACAGGTTCGTTCAAGGTATCTGGGATCTCATGGGACACTCGACAGCACAGGACTTGCTGGCCGATATCAAAGTAACTAATCTATTTTTTATATTATTTATTATTATTATTGGTGTTGGTAGTACAGCTTTCCCCCCATGTTTACAGCCTTGGGGTGGCTGGCTTAATAACATACAGGCTTAATATCCTGAATATAAGTATCAACAACCTTAAAATCGGTACTGCTGAATTATTTATTCATGAACAGGTAACCTACCAGTTACAGAATTACTGTGTTAACATGACACAGCTTGCTGTGAAGTCACGTCGCAAATTCCAAACTTTATCGCTGACAAATTTTCCATAAATGATTGAAATGTGGTGGGAAAAAACTCTCCGGACAAAAAAAAGTTACTTGTTAAATGTCCTGATTAAACTGTTTTATTCAGTCGCCACACTCAGAAAACGTGGTGATGTTAACGAAACCCATAAAGAAGAGTGACTCTATTTAAAGCCGTAATGCGACTTAGAAATGAAAATGACGGTAGATTCAGCTGTGCGCGTTCCCGTGATGTGCACGGCTTTATCAATGTAACACCGCAGTGAGAGAAATACTCCGGTTGCACCTCGATGGAGAGCGAGCGTTTCACTTCCTGATAGAGTTTAAAAAAATAAAAATTTGTGATTTTTAGGTGGTAGATGACTGTATGCGGTGCTGGCAGAAGTCTGCTCACCTGTGCGCGCGCACTGGTCTGTGTGCGGTCGCATCACGACCAAACTCCAAACTCGGCGTGATACAGAGAGCAGCTATGACAAACTTCAGACTGTTTTGTTTTAATAAAAGAACTCAGTATCAACCTTCCATCTAGACTGAGACTATAAATAAAACGCTTTGTAGTTTTCAACATTAGTCAAGTCCATTATTCCGGTAAATTATCAGTCAGTTGCTGCTTGTCCGCTGCCTGAGTTCTTGGCTGTGCTGCTATTGATAAAAAGCACTTTGAATTGCTTTGTGTTGTAAGGTGCTACACACATTTTTCAAGCTGTTTAAGTGAAGCATTGCACTTTACATACACACCCAGGTCATGGTAATAATCAGTCACTGCTGATGTAAATATATGCATTTTCTTAAATTCTAGGAGTCATTAATTTTTGCCAATGTGGCGGTGAAATGGACATTAAATTCTGTCCCAAGTTGTCTTAAAAAGGTCTTAAAAAGTCTTAAGTATAACTTGTAAAAATCTGTAGGAACCCTGATTACATTAACTGCATCTTGGGCCGCTATTATTGTGCTGTCTTGGATCGAGTTTCCCCACAGAGTATTTCCTCATCCAGTTATGCTTGTCTCACGTTCTTTTGTTTATTTCATGCATTGCTTTTGTGTGTGCATATGTGTGTGTACTTTTGTGTTTCCTGCCCCCTTATTTGCTGGATCAGTCTCAGTCTGTGTCTGTCTGCCCAGCTAAGTCCTGCGCCTTATCCAGAGGAAGGGCTCGCAGGCAGATGAACACAAACATACACACAGAGGACTGTGCCTCGGCAGCCCCATAGAAATCAGGTCATTGAGCAAAGCTTGTATCCCGGCATACCAGACATTACTTGGAGACAAAAGATCTGCATGAAAAGGGAGGCTACTTACTGAGCTTGCTGCGTTTTCTGCATTTGTGTGTGCTTGCATGTGAGTGCATATTTGTTCAATGCCAACACAACAGTACCTTGAATGGGAACCAAGTCCTCTCTCCATCTTTTTCTCCCTCATTAATCCCAACTTTGGAGTGGGTCTTGACTGCCTGTCAGCCAGTCTGCAGGCGTATAAATGAATACATCAACATTCACATCTATTCATACCGTCAATCCTATTTGGAATGTCTCCCGCTCAGTTGTGTAATGAATGTGTACTCTACGGGATGTTATTTTAATTGTCGTCCAGTGGTTCAAATTCTTACATTTTTTTTTTACCAGGGCTGAACTGTCTTCTTGTAGATTTATGTTGAGAGTTGAGGCAGAGATACTGAAGAGGCCTCACCTGACTGTGACTCATGGTCCAAAGAACTCATAGCCACAACTAAATGAACCCATTCTAAATTGATAAGACATCTGCCAGCCATGTTTTAACTAAAAACAAAAGTAAGTCTGGAACATTTGTTTCCTTTGCCTATAGTTGTGTAAACACATCACTTGGTCAAACATAGTTGAAAGGTAACATGTCAAAATGTGAAACTTAGAACTTTCATTGTTCATATTGGTTTTTGAAAAATATATAAGCCTTTTACTTTTAATACAAGCAATATGTTTAATAAAAGCTGAGATAGGGATTTTTACCACTTAGCTGCAGCACTACTTCTGCTTTAAAAACAGTTCTGGGCCTCCTTTGTTTTGATTGTCATTTCATAATGTCCTCATTTATTTCTGTTAGTGATGGGTCAAGGTTACTGACCAGCCAGTTTAGCATCAAGACTTTTGCTATTGGAACATGTCTTGTAATACATTAAGATTGTGGTGTGTTATTGTCTTGCACAGTAAAAATCAAATCCTGCATGTATCACACTTTATTACACTGCTTTCATAGATGTACATGTTGCTATTTACACAAATATCATAATGGATGTTGGCTTAGAGGGCAGATAATAAGCTGGACAGTCTTTTTACACTTAAGCCCAAAGTTTCCTAAATAATTTAACATTTTGGTTTTATCACAGTACGCGAAAGCTGCTCACGTTGAATTATATTTTTCATTGTGAAGTTTTATTTGCATTTCGGAAACTTCAGGGATTTCTACCACAGACCCATGTGTCTTTCTAATACAAGCTGCCGAAGGGTTCAAGGAATTGAATTTTGGTTTTCAGCTTTGTTATTGTGTATTCATATCTCTCCTGATTCTCTGAGCCTGTTTCTGATATCACATACCATAGATGATGAAACCACCAGATTGTCTGCAGTTGTCCTTTGAGAATATTTACTCTCAGAATATATTGAATTATTTCCCCATGCAGTCTTTAACGGTGGTCAATGTTCCAACATCTGTTTAAAGAACTTGGTGTCACTGGGATGCTCCTTTTTTTTCTTCTACTAAATCTCATTACACCCGATGTGTAATGTTCTGCTAGGTATATTTTTGTCCCTGTCCCAAACCTTTTGAAACACATTGCTATCATCAAATTCAAAATTGGCTTATATTTTGCAAAAGAATTTGGTATATTATCATTGCACCATTCTTGTTAAATATTGGATTGAATCCATATTCGAAGTGCAAGGATTCTTGTCGTGTTGTGCTCTGTCAGGCTGTCAGTTACTTACAACCATCCTTATTGATGTCAAATACACCCAAATGAGTCTGTTTTCCCTTAGATGGGTTGTAAAGTGGAACATATGTTTCTTATGACTTTTACTACATCCAGTCTTTACTTTCTAAAAGACAGGTGGTTGGTAAAAATCGAAGAAGGGATTTAGTATTTTGGTGATATTGTTTAGAATGGGATGCTGAAGCAATTGCAACTTCAAATGTATCTGCTTTCTTTTGTTAGCTGCTAGACAAAGAGGTGACTGTGTGACTGTATGAGTACCTCATGCCTGAGAGGAGATGCCCTGCACCCAGTTAGCCACAGGCATGTTACAGTGTGTGGGATAGTGACTGTATCAGACGGTACCAGCCTGCTGGTGTAGGTCATCAGTGGTGTCACCATGTATCTTCTCCGTGCCAGGTCTGCAGACCACCCCAAATGAAAGAAAAGGCTTCACTTGCATATTTTTAACACCACCCAGTAACAACAAAGAGATTCTGTGTAACTTACTGGATCTGGCTTTTATGTACTTGTATAAAAAAAATCACTCTAATCAAGCCTTGTATTTTCCTTTTTAAAGGGATGAGTAACAAAAAAATTCATAAAACCGGGACTTTCTTAGCAACATCAGAGTTCTTTATTGAAAATAAATTAAAACTAAGTTAGCAGTGTTGCTCTCTTCTTGGCCTTGTTTATAACTAACAGGGTATAAATCTAAGTTAACAAATAACTCAGATCGTTGTGCTTTGTTACTCAGCAGGAAGAGTCACAGAAACTCCTCTCCTCCCTGAGATCAAAGTGTATGTAACAAAAGCTATAACAGAACATGCATGCCTCTTTTATCCACTTGACACTTCCTTCCAGGCTTACATTTCCTATTGTAAGTAAAATCACTTGAACACGTGTCGCAGGTTTGTGGATATACAATGATAATCCTGCACATCATACCTGTAACTCCCCTGTGGGGGCTGACGGCAGCTTCTTAACTGATGACCTTCACCCAAAGAATACAGGTTTGCACTTTGTGGCTTATTCTTAAGAATACAAAGTAGCTTCTCAGTGTAGATAATTGTAGATAATTGCAGGGTACTTGTTTCTGCTTAACTCTTGTTTTTTGTGCATGTTGCACCAACAAATCGCATACCATGTTCAATATGAAGATTTTAATTGAAAAGTTCTTGTCTGTGGATTGATTTTACCCTTCACCCTTATTTTTACTGTTAAGTCATCTGTCACCTTTTGCATCTTTATAATCCAGATTATGTTTGCTGTAATGGATTACAGCTCTTTTTTTTGTGCTCAAGTGACTGACTACATCCACTGCATACTGAACAGGATTTTTTTATTTTTTTATTTAAATTTATTTTTTCTTGGTTAAAAAAAAGTTGGTGATTCTCCAATCTGTTTCCATTTTAAAGAGCTTCTTTGTCAGGGTTACTGGTGACGAGTTATTTGTATAAAGAGGAGAAGGGCACTGATGTCACAGAGCAAAGTTTTGTTTTGGTTCACTTCTATATTTCTCATGCGCAGAGGATAAAGAGGGGGAGGAGTGTGCAAATGAAGGGAGAATAATGGGGTGAATCAAAAGATTTGTGGGAAAAGAGCAGCTCCATATGAAGTGGTGGCCTCCCTGTCTGGTCGAGTGTTTTGGTTATTTATTGTGAAGAGTTAATCTTAGGTTATGTGCATTTTTTTCTGCTTGAAAGTTTGATCTGGTACTCATGTAATCCTCTAATAAGCCTGATATTCTGTTAAATGTTATCAAGGAAAGCATGGGAGTACAAACTGCTTATTCATATTTCCAGTCAAATGCATGCAAATTGGGATACAGATAAGCCGTAGAGCAGGAAACGCCTACAGTGTTATTTTAGGAAGATTAACGGGAACGTGGACTTTTTACCTGCTTAATTTTTTTTCTTGGTAGTAAATGTAGAAAAATGTTAGTGGCCTCTGTTAGTCGAGAAATGCTGGAAACAATATATTTAAGCTACTCTCACAAATAAGTCTTTAGGGTACAATGAGGCCTCTGAGTGAAGGTTGTTAATGTGCTGAAAAGCTTGGAGAGCTGGCAAACTGTGACACAGGCAGTAGTGCATAACTACTAATTTTACACATTAGAGTAATGAGTACAGTTATCTTGATAATAGTTTTATTTGTGATCTGTATTCATCATTTCAAGTCTCAGTTTTATGAGGAAAGTGCAGTTGTTTTTGTAAAACTTGCCAGTAGACTGCACACAGACTAAACTTTCAACAGAGAGAAGAGACCCCTGTTTAGCAAAGGGCTAAAAGTTTAAATAAATAGAGCAGTCGAGGTAAGCCAAGGTCGCGTCTGTGTGGCTTCATATCTCATGTTATGTAGTACTTGTGCTGGGGTTTACAGCTCTAGCAACCCAACTGCAATCCACACCTGTAAAAACGAGGTCCAGATACCAACATCAGCCAAACTAAAGAGAGACGCGTTAAAGCAGCACAGCCAGAATGTATCAGAAGGTTCCAGACATCCAGACCAGTTCTGTTTCACAACAGCTTGGACAGCTCAGTTGTTTCTAGATCAAACACAATGTATTTCTATGACTTGCCAAACTGTGCCTCTCTCTCTTTTTTCTTTTTCTTTTTTCTTTTTTTTCCATGTCAGAAATGTGTTAACAGAAAACAAGGCTGTCGATGTGTCGGT
This sequence comes from Rhadinocentrus ornatus, assembly GCA_037177495.1. Classification (NCBI taxonomy): domain Eukaryota; kingdom Metazoa; phylum Chordata; class Actinopteri; order Atheriniformes; family Melanotaeniidae; genus Rhadinocentrus; species Rhadinocentrus ornatus. The sequence continues at coordinate 15,863,902 of JBAMHW010000019.1, forward strand.
TTCACTAAAGTTACACTCAGTTCAAAGGAAGTACAACAAGGAAAACTACTGCAGCCTGTTGAGTTGGCTTCAGCAAAAAGTTCACTAATTGTTTTAGTGTATTAGTCACTCTAAGGAAGTTTATTCATCCGTTACAAACTCTTCACTACAAGTGGAATTTTGATGTCTGCTAAGGAAAAATACAATTGAAACCATTTTAATGGTTGCTTTGAAAGAAGGAGGAATTTGGTGTTCACAGGCATATAAGGGATGTGGATTATAGACACAGGTTTGATCTTTTAACTCATTGTGATTAGGAGCAGCAGACTATAAAGGTCTTTAACAGCTCATAGAAGTTGGCAGTAAAAGATTTAGTCTGTTTCATTGTTCGTGTAAAAATAGATGACATTAGTCGGAAGCTATGAAACTGTGGAAGGGTTACATTAATTAAAGTGATCCTGATCATTCTTCCTTTATAAAAAGAATAAGGTTGCAGGCAGATATAAGTTTTCTTCATTAGATTTAGTGTTTAATACAATGCTAGAAAGAATTTTACTATTTTATTCATCCCATACCTGAATCCATAGTAGATTTATAACCAATCACTTATCATTTTCACCTGTTTGGACTACTGCTTGTGAACTTGAAAAAATCTCTGCCTCATATTTTTTATTTTTTACATAATTTACAAATTTTAGGTTAATCTGAATATGATAAAGATTCCTATATTAAAGAGCTATGGAAATGGCTTAACTTCATCATCCCGAGAGCATCTAGAAAACTGCTCAGGTTAACTTTTTTAGCCTTTACTTTCGCACTTTACTAAATCCTAAATGTTCAGTTTTCTACTGTGTTTCAGGGGAATTTACTCCGACACAATAACATATCTTAAATCTGACACTTCTGTGGTAATATCACATGTATTTCCTCCGTTAAGTCGAAGATTGGAACATACAACCTCCAGAAATACTCCATGTATTTTGGGTAAGTCATTTTTAAATAGAAGGCGTGCCTGATTTCCAGTTTTCACAGTTATAATTAAGTAAGGTTTAAGGTTCAATAAACCAACTTATAAATAGCTGTAAATATGTTATGATGCTTATTTCGACACATGCATGCACAATTCGAACCCAAGCATAATTTAAACCTGACAGGTTTACTGCCTTTGTGGAGACTGTTTGCCTTTGTTATACTGTTCTTGGTTTGTGTGAGCATGAGAAGGTGTGTCTGCGTATGTGTGCTTGTGTGTATGTGAGCATTTTTTTGTTAAGCACTTTGTAATGCCTCCTCTGTTTGAAAAGTGCTATATTAATAAAGTTTGATTGATTTGTTAGAAAGGGTCTGATCACTTCGGCACATTTCATTCATAACAATGTAGAAAGAACTTTAAAAAGGTTGTTTGTTTTTTTTATCTAAAACTGTATTTATATTAAATCCACATTTAAAGCAAGTTAAAGTAAGCCACAAAAATAAGTTTAGCTTTTTAACGATCAGTAAATACACCGAGTGTGTAACAGAATAAATTATCTGTGGTAAGAAAGCTGCACTGATAGTGCTAAGTATGCTTAATTTTAGATGGCCCACCCCGTTTTAAAACTGCTCGTCATTTGATAATTTGACACCCTGATTCTTCCCACTTCTCTTAGATTTATCCATGTTGGGTTCATCAACTAAGAATCACAGTTTTGTTTTGTTTCTCTCCCTCTGTGTGCTGTAACACTGGCCAGCTGTGGGGAACCTGTCAGCACATCTGGCCATTCTCAGAGACAGAGAGTTTGTGTGTACGTTTGTGCATGTATAAGTCCATTTCAACTATGTTAATGTACTATTGCTTAGTCATGGTAACTGTAGTTTGAAGCAATGACTAAATGTAAACAAGAGAAACTTTTTCTTTCTAATTTAGTTCTCTTCGCTCAGTTGCATTTTGGATGCTGTTTGATGGATTAATAACTTGCGTTCCAGCCTACCAATCAAATGCCTATGTGGGGAGGAGCATATCTTTTCCTCATACCACTAGATCTATTTTAGTCATGTAAAGGCACCGCCTTGATGTTAGCCTCAAAATGTCTTTGGGACTTTATATTTCATTGTGAGTTTGTGTGAAATCATTTTTCTGGTCTTTGTGTTATAAGCTGCCTTAGGCTGTGGGTGAAGGACCTGGTTTAGTGAAAGGGACTGCTATTAAACAACCTGACATCCCCCTTGCTGCTCCTCAGAAGCTACAGCAGTTTTCCTGTTTTGTTTTATGTTTTCTAATTGTATCTCACTTTCTTTCTTACATTTTGCTTTCTCTTTTTATAAAAATGTGTTATTCCTGCCACAAGGTTGGCAACAAAGCAGTGCAACCCATCTGGTTCATTATCTTTGTATGCATTCAGGAATTTTGTTTAAGGCAGCATATCAGACTAATCTTCATTCTTTTCCTATGAGAGCTAAGGCTTGACCTGATGATCAAGGGCAGAGAGGGAGAATAAAACCACAGCAGACGGTGGGGAGTCAGCCTGACGGTAACGTAGATGGTCAGGGAGAAGGAGCGGAGTATCGACTGCAGATTGGTTTTCCTCTGGTCAAACAACCTACAAGAATAGGAGTTAAAAGCTGTAAACAAATGGCATGGTCACTTGGAAGCAAAAGATTTTTGTCTTTTTTAAATGGGTATTCTGCTGATGCATCTTGGTCATATTCATCTTAGATAAGTGAGGTGTTTAAAGACTCATTACTGTCGGAAATTGAAGCAAATGCGTCCCCACATGTCTAAGCACCATGCCAAATCAAGCTCTCACTCTACTGGGAAATTGTTCTGTGCCATTAAACCCTTTGAGGTAGTGTGTGTGGGCTTCTCAATAAACCTGGTGTGTGGCCTTTTCTTTGAACGTCTTCAGACAATGCCTGCCGTAGTTAAAGTGTGATGGAGATGCCGGGTTCCTGCCAGGGGCCGCGCATAGCACTGACAGCCATGTCTGATGGGGTGCTGCCTCTCTTTGTGCCCCTGACTGCAAAGATGCTGCAAACCAGCTTGAGTGATGCTGTAAATCACATCGACTGAGACAAAAAGCAAAGCACAAAGACTTGTACCAGTGTTTAACATGAAGCCACTTTATTACATCCTCACTGCGATGTCTTGTTTAGTTTTTTTTTTGTTGTTGTTTTGTTTTGGGGTTTGTTGTTTTTTTTTTGTTTGGGGTTTTTTTTAAATAAATTTTAGGGGATCTGCACCATAGATAGGTAGACCTTTGGCCTACCTTGATGTTACGCACATGCATCCATCTGCAGCTGACATGTATCTCATGTCCATCTTTGTTCCGTGTCTTGGGAGGGGAGCTTCAGCTTTTTAATTAAACGTCTGTTGTGTTTGTCAAAACTATATTGCTGTTTGTGTTCTCCTAAGCCCCTGCTTTCATTTTGGTTTACGACCTCACTTTGAACCCCCCCGCCCCCCCACCCACTCTCCCACAATTAAGTTTCCAGACACTGGGACAGGAGTGTGTCAGAGCCCCACTCCTGTAGTTTGCCACTTGTAATGAATTTATTTCTTTTTAAATCTTGAGACAACATTGTCCACACTTTGGTTTTGAATTGCCAAGAAAAAAAAGGAGTTAATAGAAAATCATTATAATAAATCTAAACAAATGTTTTTCTCGTATTTGACAAGCAAGTTTCCTAAAAGATACAGCTGGTTTGCAGCTTGTCATATCTGTAAATACGAGCTTTATACACAGCTGTTTTCAACTTGGAACTGCTGTCACCCATTCACAAACTTTCTGTTGTGACTATTCTGAATTGCAGAAACTCCGTGGCTAACTCAAAATTGACTTCATTCTCCAGCTACACGAGCCCAGCTCTGGAAATTGTGAAATAGCTGTTATGCATATAGCTGGTCCTTCAGGGACAAACAAACAACTTCCTAAGCCTCTACAACCACCACAGCCACTCCTCAGCAGCCTGAATCTTCAAAGAGACAAAACAAGTTTGAAATGCTTCGTTCTTTCCTTTGGTTTATGGTCTGAAAATGGAATGAGCTCCAGTGACGTGTTTGTCTTAGATTTTTAACTCTGTGTGGAATTCTGTTATTTCTTTATGTCTCTGATTGTACGTTGCTGTACGAATAATAGCCAGAGCTCTGTTATGGAATTTTTGTAGTTCTTAATTTCAAGTGAGGGTAATGTTTCTGTTCATCCACATAATGAGATTATTCCCTGTTTTTGGTCCCAATATAAAATCTTAGTTTTAACTGTAATTTTAACAAAATGTACCACAAAATTAAGTATTATATAGGCTTTTGTGCACTGGTATAGTAATGATGTAACTCTGTGCTGTTGAGGACTTTCAGCAAAACCTCATCAAACCTTAAAAATGCCAGATCTGCCTTTCAACCATTTCTATTGAATCCAGGGTCTCTGTACCCATGTAATTTCATTTTTAAAAGAAACAAACTGGTTTCATTTTTTTATCTGTTCATCTTTACATCACTAATTTGGACAGAGCCAGATTAGCTGTTTGTCCCACTTTTGACCAATTTATTACCCATTTGCAGCTGTCACTATGCTTGTTTCTGTTAACAAAAATAAGATTTTGTTTTACTTTTTCTAAAACTGAATATTTTTTCACACACTTTGTATGTGTTTTTAGGAATCCTTGAATTTTACTATACTTAAAATAGATTTGCGCTACATTAGTTTCTTTTAATGCGTTAAATAAGACACAGAAATGAAAAATAAGTGAAGTTGAGGACGGAGAAAGCACTGAGAGTAGCCATAAAAGAGAGGAAAAATTCTCTGGCTTAGTATGAGTTAAGACATGAGCAATGTAAGTGAAGACTGTGAAGGTTTGGGGTTAGACAGAGTGGGGAGTGTGGATGCTGGGTATGCGTTGGTGGGTTTTTGAGGGAGGAGTTGCTGTTTTTGTGCAGAGACTGCTCACTGTGAGACTCGATGCAGTTCCTCCTTAATTACAGTTCTGCTGGTGGACAAGGCCAGGCATGCTTTGTGTGCATATATGTGCAACAGAGGAAAACTCACAGTAATTCACACATGCGATAGTTACGAATACAAGTGCAAGCTTGAGCAAAGATTCCTTTGAAGAAATCCCAGTTTACCTGGTTTTATCATAGTGTGCAAATTGCCTTGAAAAGTGCATTCGTGTAGTGGTCGCTCCTGCAATCGTCAAATAAAATTCTCACTTTCTCCACTATTTTCAGCCATTTGTCTTGAGTTTTGGCTTGTTTTATTGGCTCTGCCTGGTGAAGAGTTTAAAATAATAAGTAGATTTTGTTTCTGTTTTATATTTGAGCATTTAATAGATGACATTTCTTAAGGGTCTTATCAAAATCCTTTATAATCTTTTTAAGGAACTCTCATACATCCTCTTTCTTTGACTGAAGACATGCTGCTTTTCTGCATCCTAACTTCAACTATCACAACATGATCTTAGGATTGTCTTTGTAAAGAGTTATTTTGAGATTCCATAATTACAAAGGAGGGACTGACTCTGCTTCTCGATAGCTCGGCCGCAGCAAACACACTCACCACTGGCATACTTGGCTTTAAAGCCACCCAGCTTCAACAACAACAGGTTCACTCTTAACAGCTGGTAATGTAGTGATAGTAAACATGTAAGTCTAAAATGTCTCAGATTTTACACTGGCTTAACACTGAAATAACTTCTATATGTTGTGTATGCTGCTTTGATGCACGTAGCAGACACGTATTCTGTAATTTGTCTGCTCAAATTGCGGCTTGTGAATTTTATGATCCTTGAGAGAAAAATCATTTAGGACTTAAATTCACTCAACATAAAAAGCTTGTACAAACATATTAGCTGTAGCTGCAATGTATGAACTCTACAGGTACAGCTTCTTGTTTGTCTCTTAGAGTCAGGATCCATGTTTGTGGAACGTCATTCACAAAGGTGTCTCTAAGTTTAAAGACAACTAGTCTTTTACTCTTAATAGACTGGTGTTAAAACGACATGATAATGTGCAGTTATTTTTCTCTTGAAATAGTCCGAACCGATCTGCTGAGAGGGAGTTCACTGTTTCTTTAGGGTTGCTTACTTTTCCTGCATCCCCTTGTGCCCAAACCACTCTGAAGAAATAAGAGCCCATTTTTTTGTTTGTTTTTAAAGGGGAAAAGGAGGCTGTATGCATGTGTGTGAGTGATTTGCAGTTCAAACTGCCTTAGCCCTTTTTTTCATGCAAAGTTTGTGTGTCTGTGCAGCATCTGCAAATTATAGGCCTAGTTACAGCCAGCTAAAAATTCAGTGAGTTGCCTGATGTAGGTCATGTCACTGCAACAATAAGGCAAGCTGTCATGGCACCCCCCACCAACACCACTCTGGCAGTTGTTGAGCCATAACATGCACTGGAGGAATTTGATTGGCTAAAATTGAGTCCAAAGTTAGTCATGATTGGTCATTAGAAATCACCAGAGCTGCCACTGACCCTGACGGTAGTCATTGCAAACTTCATTTAACATAAAAATGAATCACAAGCAACATCTAAACCCTTTTATCTGTAACATGTTTGAATCTTCACACATCATTTAAACATGGTCTTTATGATCAGCTGATTGGTTGAAAACTACAATTTTTCACAGCTGAGATTAATACGTGCTCAAAATAGCAGTTATGTATTTTTACATTTTGGATGCTAAAGGATATTGTTTTTAGTCTTTTTAGTCTTTTTAGTCATAGTTGCATAAAGGTCTGGCTTACTGTTGATGCGTCCATCATTAGCGCCATGATTATCTGTACATTCAGCATCAAAACGTCAAACATTAATATACACTTTCATAAAAAGCATTAACTTCAATAAAGTCTTCTGTCTCATAAACTGCTGAACTGGCTCACAGATGCCTGGCTGGAGGAGATGGACGCCCTGTGAGAAGACATTGCTCCCTCTGCCACCCGCACCTCCCCTCCCTTCTCTAAACATGTGGGCCACGAGTTGGTGGTTGATTCAGGCCAGCTCAGCAGTTCAGGATGGGAGAGGAAAGAAAAGAACGGAGGAGGGGAGGAATGAGCCCTGACTCTTGTCCTGATATAAATTGTGTCCTAGAGACTCTCCCTGAAACAATGGATACTGACAGCTCATGTGGAAATACTCCCACAGACCTGACATGGTGTGTGTGTGTCTGTGTGTGTGAGAGAGAGAGAAAAAAATAAATAAAATGGAGTCAGTGGAGCAACAAGGAGCAGAAAGAACCAAAGATATGTGTCACCACACTCAGGAAGTGTTGTGTTTTGCTTTGTGTTTGTGTAATAGATGGAGTCAGTGTTTCAGGTGTAGGAGAAGATGGGTGAGAGGCATGTCCAAGCTTGTAAATGATTTTGCCCCATCATACTTGAGAATAAGAGCCCCTCACCGGGAGGTTTGGAAGGGGATTTTCACTTAGCCTTGTTCATGACTGACTGGAGCTCAAGTTAATGATTGGTGCACATAGCAGGGCGAACCTTTCATGAGGATCAACAATAAAGGTGGATATGAAATACATGAGAATCAAAGTATTTCTGATTTATGCTAAAGCAAAACATTTTTCTGCTGAGGTCGTTGGTAGACAAGATGGATGTGTGATCGTGTATTTGTATGCTTGAATTGGATGAAAATGATCTCATTCTCCCTCTGAGACAGTATTTTCTTTGGCCAATTATTAATCTGGTTGTAACGTGATGTTTTTTGTTTTTTTTTGCTGATATGAATAAAAAAACGTAACAGAGGATCACCTTTCCTGTGGGATAAAGTAAGACCCTCTCAGCAAGATGTCTTTAGACACGCCCTTTCTTGGACTCTTTGTGTTTTCCTTGAAACCTGCAGTTTCACACAAACTGAACTTAGCGTACAGACCACATGACTTGCCAGTCTTCTGCTGTTTACAGCAGACAGTTTGTCAATGTCTTAATGTCTACTTGTGTGTATGTGTGTGCATGTGCGCTTACTTGCCTCTCGTTTCCTTACCTGTCTGCCCAGCTTTTGCATCCTCCAGCATTTCTTGGTCTGTCTGCATTATGTAGGTGTGTGTGAAAAAGAGAGACAGGCAGAAGACCCAGTAATCCTCCTAGTCTGCTTGTTGTCTCTTAACTTGCAGCTGATAAGATTAGAAAGTGGTTTTAGCTCAGGTTAGTGTCAAAAGGTTGGGAAGGACGAAGCTGAAGGTTGCAGACAGCAGTAGAGGTCTTTAAGATTTTGTTTCAAAAGCACAAAGATTAAACCTAGCTATAGATTTTAAGTTTGATTAAGTTGGTTTCCATTGCTTGTTTTCGATTCTTATTGAAGGTGGGTAAATGGGAAGTAAATCCACTAGGGTTAATATGTTAAATCCGGGTCATTTTTGCCTGTGTCAGATAAGACTTGAAATGCTTTTTGCAAATCAAGTCTGACATGGCGAAGATAAAAGAAAAACATGACCGACCAGCTGTTTCCGGTCTGAGCTGGAAGACGAAAAAACTGGTGTGACCGGCCGACATCTTCCCAGATACAATGTCCCAGATATTTCCAGAGATAAAAGAAATTCCTGAAGAACTCTGTCCATTTTTTTCTGGTAGATATCAATGCTACTTTGCTTTCCCTCCTCAGGGTTTCCAGGAAGGACAACTACTTCATTTACTGGATTATAACCACTCGCAAAATGTTCACCGACATCTTCTGGTGAAACTATGCAGCCTAGTTGATTTGCTTCAAACCAGTCTCCACACATATGTATGATTTGGCCTTGCAAAATATTGCGGGGCTTGTAAATTTACTGTCTATAATCACATTTCAAAGACTTATTGTCTGTTCTATTAACAAAGTAGAATCCAGTAGCAAAACAAAAGTATTTGGGCTCAAACAGTAATATTTTCCTAAACCTAACACAGAACAGTTCCACATAAACTTAACCATATAGTTGTGAAGTCTTAAGAAAAGAAATAAGGAAATGATTTATATTTTGAGTCCCATAGTTGAACGCCTTGTGATTTAATAATGTCATCATCCTCATCCCTCTTCCTGCTAATGGGGACTTTTTGGGTTTATAAACAATTTCCAAAGAAGTTTGTTGCATTTTCTCATAGGAGTCTTGTTCCGGGGTTTAAACAAAGGATTTATCTGGCTTCTTAGATTAGAAGGCTTACAGTTTGTCTTAAAACCAAAGTGAATATGAATGAAATCACACAGGGTATCAGTTCTGATGTTGTACATACTGATAGTTACTAGAGGAAATCTTTTGATAATCCCACATACAAACATGTCCTACTTACATAAATGTAGCCTGAATGACTTGTTTTCTAATTTGGCTATAGGATGTTCTACAGTTGGATTCGTGAAATTACAAGTGGCCATGTAGTTTCTATAATTTTGTCAATTTTTAGGACGGTAATATTTTAATGCTATTTATTAACTGAGTACATCTCATGCTGTTAGATGTTGGATTAGTTTTGAATATGTTTTAGAATAGTTGTTTTATTAGTTTCCCAATAATTTACAGGTATAGTTAGATTACTGCTTCATCTCATAGGTGTACGGGAATACATAGATGTTTAGGAGTCCATCCCTTATTTGTTGTATGGCAGAATGACTGAACTACACAAAATGGACAAACATATAAAGCAGAAAGACCAAGGAGCTAAGAGTTTATTAGTAATGTTAAATGTCAGTACCCATATCTGGATTCCAGGTAGTGTTAAGATGTTCCCAGATACAAGCAAAAGATACGAAGTTGTGTTGGAGCAAGTCTCAAGTATTTAAGTCAAAGTAAGATGGGTTTCTTATTTGTTTGGTTTTGTTCAGTAAAAAAAGAGTTTTAGCTCACCCACCCTCCGCAGCAACCACTGCAATGTTTTACTTTAGGATTTATTGTTTTTTAACTCTCTACTCCCATTTGCACATTTTTGTCACTTCATTAAAGTTGTTTTCGTCTATTTAAATACCAGGAATGATTTCAAAAACCTTACTTCGGTTCATTCATTTTCTTAACTATAAGCAGCTGTAAATTAACTGTGCTCCTTTCAGCCTATGTGAAGGATATGCACACAGGTCTCATAAACACTTAAAAACACGAACAGTTAGTCATGTGAAGAAAATCCAGCTGGAAGCAGATCTTTTCAGCCTATGACTCATTAAACATCATTTGATGGTCAAAGAGGCTCAAGGCTGATGAGCCTATTTTAGAGTGAGTTAATGTAGGAACTACATATAGAGTTTATAATCTACTAAATTGTTTCATTAGTCATAGCATTTCTTTTGCGAGTCCGTCTTAAAAATTGTGGAATACTGACACTGAAGCCCATTGAATATCTCCTGTAGTTCACAGGGCATTTAGTCATTCTGTTTTTGGTGCTATGCTTAAGTCTTTGTGTCTGAAGCACACACACCCACTTAGTGGCTCACGTGGACTCTGTCTCAAACATAAGGCCAGACAGGTGGCGAGGTCTCATGTCCAAGTCCGCTGCTGTGACTCGTACCACCCTTACTCTGCTCAAATCAATTTCCTCTCATTCCTTCTTTGCCTAAATGCATATAAAACAAACTACTTGTCATTCACTTTAAGACTTCTAAGTGCTCCAGTGCAGTTTGTTTAGCTGAATTCTAGATGAAAAATCTGGCTGCTTAAGTGTCCCCTTGTGCGGTTAGCTAAGAGTCCAAGATCTGCATTTGCTTTAAATTCAACAGCAACATGTATTTATTTAACATAAATAGGAAGCAGTGAAAGCAGCCCATGTACCTGTGGGCCAGATGGCAGTGAATACTTTGAGAGGCCTACATCGGCAGCATGTGTTTTAGGGCTTGGAAGCATGCATATGATCAGCCAAAATTCAGCTGCATTAAAAGTAGAAGCAGAGAAAGATGGAGAAAAGGAAAGTTAGACAAACCCCAGCAGCACTTTATGAGTGGGAATTTGATGAGGTGTAGATTGTTCCCTTTCAGAGGAATGCAAAACCTGTCTACTTCACTGCTCTCCTCTTCCACCCTCTTTGATGTCTTACCCTCCTCTCCCCTTTGCTGAACTTCGTCCCCTCCCGCTCCTACACACAGATTAATCTCCTTGTGAACACGAACATACTCCCTTTTTCTTTAAATGCCCTCCTCCTCCCCTTAACCTCGACTTTCCCTGGGATCTTACACAACATCTACACGTTGGTGGTTTCTGAGGTTGAGGATGTGTGTGTGCTTGCTGTTGGAGGTTGTGGTAGTGGGTGATACCTGCAGCGAATCCTAAACCTGCAACTCGCTCCGCCCCACCACACCACGCAGGCCGGGCCAGAGTGGAGCAGACAAGGCAGCTCCAGTTAACTTGTCCCAGATGTTCTGCTCGGCCTATGTGTGTCGCAGCAACTTCTAGTTAAATGAGTGAAGGAAGGCAGTGAGGGAATGCCTAATGCTACCCAGCTTATACTGTAAACACACACAAAGGTTTCAGAGCTTTGTCTGGTTTTCTCAGGAGATCAAACTAGTTGTTTTGTTTTGTTTTTTGATTTGTTTGTTTGTTTTTTTCCTTGTTCAAATCTCACCTGACCTTGTAATCCCATGGCCTCTTTTCTTTCTTTTAATCTAACTGAAGCATGCAACCAAAACAGGTTCAGACTAAACAGTTTTTCCAAGTCTGCATGACAGTTAAAGCTTTAAGCTCTTTTTGCAATCATTTGTGTGGAATGAGCAGGACAAAGGGGCTCACATAAAAGTAAATGCAGCTATGCATGTGCAAAGGCACATTAGTGAAATAATTACTTTACCCACAGGTATATTTGAATTTTGTTGTTTTGTTTTAAGTAGTGTAATCTCAGGTACTTATGGCTTACATTTGTGTCAGACAGTTGTTTACTTTATCTGTATTTTCTCAAGCAAAGAACATTTGTGTTGCTTGGAAATCACTGCATGCATGGTAGCTCTCTCCAACGTATCCTAACACCGTTCACCAGAGTCTTTCCTTAAGTAATTCTCAGTTGTGAGTCATCCAACAAGCAATGCACAACTCATGCAAATGTTGCAGAGAAACACAAATGTTTTTGGGTTGAAAGTAAATATCTATGTAATGTAAAAGTCACACAGTGTTAAATGAGCTATATATAATGTTTGCTAGATCACTATACTTTTTTTATTTTTTTTTAGGTTTGCTCTTCTCATGGCCTCCTGAATAGCTTTTAGCTGAGCTCATCAGACAGAATTACCTTTTAATCTTTAAACTGAGGCTGTTTTCACTGTAAGTATGACATAGATAGATACATAGAGAGAGAGAGAACTTTATTGTCTGTCCCAAGCAGTGACAGAAATTCTTCTTTGACAGGCTCAAGGGTCCACATTAAAAAAAACCATTAACAAAAACATTTAAAACAAACAAAACATTCAATTTACAAAGAAAATAGTAAGATAAGTGAAGAAAGAAGAACATATGAATTGTTCCTATTTAATATTATTCAGAATAGTTATGGCAGAGGGAATAAAGGATTTCTTTTAGACGTTTTTCCTGGCCAGCGGGACTTTGTAAAGTCTCCCTGAGGGTAGCAAGTGAAAGAAGGTGTAAAGTGGGTGGGAGGGGTCCTGTGTGATCAGGGTGATCAGGGCTTTCCTGGTCACAGAGCGTCTGTACAGTTCAGACAGAGGTGTTTGGGGTGAGTTAATTATTGTACTGGCCTGATTGATTACACGGTTGAGTTTTGTTTTGTGTTTGATAGTGAGGTGGCTAAACCAGGAGGTAATATTGAAGGTCAGTACAGACTCAGTGATTTGTACACCACAGTAAAAATGTCTTTACTGACACGAAGCCCTGCGTTTCCTGAGCAGGTGGAGATACTGCTGGGCTTTTTTATAAACTGTATCAGCATGTTGTTTGAAGGACAGGCAGGTGTCAATTTCAGTTCCTAGATATTTTAAACCCTTAACCTGCTCCACCTGTTGCCCATGGATGCTGATGGGTGTGATCAGAGGTGATGGAGAGTTGTCTCTGCCCCCACAGCACAGCTCCTTCGTCTTTAGCTTCAGATACATGTCAGAGAAAGTTTGGACCAAACTGCTGACTGTCTGCCGGTACTCAGAAAGAGCCTTGGTGTCGATCAGGTGGGCCACCAGGGCCATGTCATCTGCGTACTTAAAAAGCTATATTTCCTCTCCGCTACAGGTGTTCTTGTGGTGTAGGCAGAGAAGAGGACAGGAGACAAAACGCAGCCTTGGGGCAGTCCCGTGCTTAAAACTTATGTTCCAGATTTAAAACCATTAAAAAGAACCCGTTGAGGCCTGTCCTTTAAAAAATTTCTAATCCATAAAATCAATGTGGGGTGCAGCAGAGTGTCTGTGTGGACAGTGTTAAAAACAGAAGAGAAGTCCATGAATAACATCCTAGTGTGTGGATGTGCAGAATCCAGTTGTTTGGGGACACAGCCTAAAAGTGTGAGACTTGCATCCTCTACAAGTTTTTTCCTGTAGGCAAACTGAAATAGATCAATTTTGTCCAACAGCATATTTGAAAGCTGAAGACTCGCAACTCTCTCCATGCATTTGCACAAGACAGATGTGAGGGCAACTACCCGGTTTACCTTCAGGTCCTTCGGGTGGAGCTTTTTAGGCACTGGGATAATAATGTTACCATAGCACATGTCCAGTAGGTTCTGCATTCTGCTTGGGGTTGTGACATATTGCTCTAAAGTGGGCAGATGTGAGGTGATGTCACACCTGTTAAAATCCCCCAATAGGAACACTGGCTGCTCTCCAGTCAGACTGACAGCTCTGTTGTAGCTGTCAGTGATGTGTTCAGCAACTAGGTTAAAGTCAGGTCCTGGGACATACACTAAGATCACAGTGATTGGGAGAATTCTCTGGGCAGATAATGTGGTCTAAATGACACAGTCATAAGTTCATAATGTCTACAGCTCTTGGTCTCTCTCACTGTAACATTTATTGCCCACTCGCTGTTGACGGCCATGCAAAGCCCGTCCCCAACGGACTTCCGCGTTCTTACTGCATCTCTGTCAAAGCGAATGATGTTAAAACCGTCCAGGTGAAGTTCCACGTCCTGAGAGAGCCATGTCTCTGTGAAACAGAACAAACTGGTCCGTTTATAATCCGGATCAGACACCAATAATGAAACGAGCTCATCTGTCTTGTCCCAAAGCGATCGCACGTTAGACAGAGTTACGGCAGGTAGCGGTAACCGGCTCCCTCTCCTCCTTAATCTGTTCCGTATCCCTCCTCTGGATCCTCTTTTCCTTGGTATCCGCTTTCTTTTGTGCCCCCATAGTAGCTCCATTGGAGATCCAGCATGAAGGAGTACCTCTGGTGGATCTGGTTAGGCCCGGTTCAGTTCCATTACGTAGTCCCTTGAGTAGGTTAGTTTACCTGCATTGGCGCTAAACGGTGGCGTTGATGATGATCAATAAAACAAGTGAATGAATATCTGACGATATTAACATTTTGACAGGACACGATCAGTAAGTGACAAGAGACGCAGAATGAACACGCAAAAACCTTGAACCAAGTCAGGAGTCGCTCTCTTCAGAAAGAGTGAACAACGCCCCCCAAAACTCCTTATTAATATTTCACAACCCTATTTAAAATAAACTTTAATATCCTTTTTCACAAAAGTAGTGATTCCAAAATGTAAAATACCCTGGCACGGACAAAAGCTATGAAGCCAAACTGTGTGGCGGCAAAACCAATTTAACTTTACAGGCAGAATGTAGATTGAATCAATATGGACCATGGCACCTCTTTAAAGGGTTTTTATTAGTGTTAGAATTGAAAATGTAGTATTACTGCACCAACATGTAGATTTGAACGTGTCAGTGTGAACACATATGTACAACACAACTTATATAAACAACATGTGGACTATGAAACCAGTCTGACTAGTAATAGCTACCAGTAGTTGTTCAATATCTTCCTTGGAAATGTTGTGAAGTAAAACTATAAAATGGCATAGAAACTGAAATACTGAAGCAAAATTATAGCTTTGTAGTTTATGTAATCGGTAACTTCCCACTGCTGCATGTATGTTTGTTATTTACTATATAAAGCAACACACATAAACCAAATCAGAAACGTCTAAGTTACTACTGAAGCCTTTCAGTGCAGCCGTCTGTTATAATCTTGTACGTTTATTGAGCTCCTCCAAATTTCCACCCAGGCTCTGCCCCAGCCTCCCCTGCAAGAATGTGAAATATGTTTGCATGTTCAAAAAAAAAAGTTCTTTATTCTGTCTGGATTCTTTTTTCCATGTTAGTGTTAGTTGAATATCTTGGCAACAGCCTGAACCTAAACACACAGATAGACTTCCCATCCACCTCCAAGAATTCTGATTGTTTTTCTGCATCTTGTATTTTATATTTAATACGTAGAAAAATGAGCAGTCGGCTAGGTATTTCAGTTCAAGTACATCAAAAATACTTGCAGAAATTAAATACAATTCACTGGATTTGGCTGTATTTTCATGTTATGTCTGAAAACACTGCAGAGTGATGTAAACCAGCTACCCTTGACCCCACGCTATGAGGAGAGAACAAAATGTTTTGCATTTCACTGAATGTCTTCAAATGCAAGCAGTACTTAAAAAAAAAAAAAAAAGAGAGAAAATGTGGTATGCGTACAGTACGCTTGCTGAACAGCATTGTCCTGCACTGCCTGGTTTTGTCCTGCGAGGCGAGGCTCTGGCATGTGATGTTTCATCCTTTGATTCTTTCTGCCATAGTACTGGTGGGTTTGAGAGTGGGGGACTTCCAGTTGTGTGTGGTTGTGGGTTTGTGTGTGTGTGTGTGTGTGGGGGGGGCCCAGGAATAAAGCCCACTGCCACAGCATCTAATGACCTAATGCAAAAGGCAGCAGGGTCGAGCACTATTCACTATTCTCTCTATGTTTCTCATCTCCCCCTCAACTGTTATTGTGGTCTCTCCTGTCACTAAGCACTTTGTCATGCTTGAATGAAGACCATAATGGGGGCTGGAGGGGGTTGTCGGGGCGCAGGAATGTCAAATGCATAGATGGACTGTAGCTGGATGTGCTTCGGACTGAGCTATAGGCTAAAGGTTAGAGGCTCCCTCTGTTTACTGGTGTGAACTGTGTAACTTCAGTATATCCAGACCAAACCATAAAATAGTGATTGCAATATTTTGTGGAATTTGCAGAGACTTGGATGAGAAGGTTGCAATTCAGCTGATGTCTCCACAGCTGTCAAATGAATTCTGCTGACTAGTAACGGGGCAATGTTCTCATGAAAGTCTTTGCAAGATGGCATATTTCCTAAGAGTCTCTCGCTATTCCCAAATACATACAATTATTGTTCATTATGGACATCAGAATCAAATCAGAAACCCATTCAGATATTTTGGCCCTTAGCAGCTTAGGCTTTTTTGTTTATGGTTAAAAGTGTTTAATGTGTTTGCATAAGGAGAAGTTAAATAAATATGTTTTTTTTAATAATAATTCTTAACAAATGCCCAACTGTGAAGTAATGTTTTTCATGCCCTGGTGTCAGTAGTGTGTGAGGCAGTTTGAAAGGGGCTGTGTGTTTTACAGAGTTTCTGCAAGTGTCTGGGTTGAATCGTTGGATAAAAAATATTATTATCAGGGGTCACACCCCTGAGGGGCCACTGCTAAAGCTTTAGGAAGTGTGCTGTTGCTGTTACCTTAACCGTAAACAGAGGACAAGAAGGCTTTCCAGTAATATAGTTGGGTTTTACAATTTGCAATAGTTAAATGTCTTATGGAATAAAGTAGTGTATATATAAATATTTTTTAATATTTCTGTTGTCTAAAAGCATAGACAACATTCTTAAGAGAGAGATGAAGGATGCTGTGCAATACATTCTCCTCTTACCTTCTACTAAGCTTCCATAGATGATACAGAACAGAGAGAAATGGGGGATACCTGCTCGTAGTTTGGGCTTTCTCCTGTTCCACGTTCTGTTTTTGTTATTTCGTGTTTGTTTTTTGTTTTTTTCCTTCTTGGGTACAACAAAGATATTTAGCATGTTGTGCCAATTTTCACAAACCCCTGTGTGAAATATCACACACGACTCAAACACCGCTTCAGATATCATTAGTCTGAACTTCGGAGTGGGGATTATGGTGCTGTGCAGGTTGTTACTGCTGTGTTGCACAGCACATAAAGCCAGGAGCTCATGATTGCTTGTAATGGGGCATCTATTCATTTTACTTCTTTAACAAAAGGGATGCACACATTCATCAAATTACCTTGTAATTTGCTCCATTCATTTTTGTGTACTGTCCACATTACTTAACATAAAGTCATAAAAAAGGAAAAACGTGCCTAGAAAGGATTTGAAGCACCGTGTCAGTTGTTGTTGATTCATTTTCACTTGTGGCAAGTTGGTGGTGAATGTAAGAAGACTTGCCAGGAACAAGTGTGCAAAGACATCTTAATGGTTGACCATAAAGCTCTAAGATTCGTGGCTTTTATTAGAGATTCTGGAAAAATCTGTAGGGGTTTTAAAAAGTCTTGTTTTCACAGCTTTACTTAACTTGAGCTAGGCTTCACTGGAACAAAGACTATTTTTCCTCTTTTCTGCTTTCCTTTGTAAGCTGAAAACAGCATGGGGTATTTAATAGCAACTGAGAAGTGGACTGAGAACAGTTTAACTAGCTTCTTGTTGGTCTGTTTTTTTCTGGCACCACAAAACTTCAGGATGCAGGTAGTTTTTATGTAAAAACTATGACAAAAGTTAACAGAATGCCAGTGGGCATAACAGTATCACGACAGGCGTGAAGCCCACCCCTGTCTCGAGAAGTTATGCAGCTCTTCAAGCTGCCCGGAGATATCTCCGACTAAGTTAACCACCACATTCCTTCAGTGTCAGAGCTTGCAGACAAGCAGGCTTCCGCAAATTGTTGAAGTCATCCAGAAGCTGTCTTTTCACCTCCGACCTCACCAGGGTTGGTAAAGGTGGTAATTTCATGTGTCATGGAGTTAAAGTTTCCATTACCCTGAATGAAATGCATTTCAGTGAATACCATCACAAAGATTTTAAGTTTCCACTGCTGTTTGTTTTTGATATTATTCATCACAAAGTTTCAAAGCTTTTATGTTACTCTAAATATCACTTCTTACAATTTAACTGAATGGATTTCTTCTGGTCATTTTCAGCTAAGAGTGTTAAAGTTAACTAGAAGGACTTTTAGTGAACTGTAAGTTTAGTGTAACTGGATTTGTACATCATCTATATTTTATATATACCATGCTGTGATCAGTACATAACAGTATGAAAATAATGAGCAAGAGTTAATCTAAACACAAAATTCTTTAAATAGGCTTTCTCTCAGAGCTTTAGTTGAGTCTGCAGAATGCCTTGCAGTGACCTGCCAGTCTTTGATCAACAGGTTCACATTAGTCTACCATCATGCTTCAGTGTAGCAGGGATTAGATTTGTCAGATGTCATTACAATAACCATTGTGTGATCAGCTGGAACATGCTTACTTGTGTCTCCCACACTTAGCAGAACACTGAAGCTGTGGCACCTGATGGTTTATCCTTATTAACTCCTTTTAAAGTGATCATTGAGCTTTTGTGAGATTAGACAGAAAGTAATATTTTCTGCAGGTCATTTTCTTACGTTATGACAGATTGCAGTCACATTAAGTTAAAACAGTATGTGTGTGTGTATGAGTGTGCTCAGCATGGTGTTCCTCTGATTGCATTATCTGAACAGAATGAAAATGTGTGCAGTGGAGGGGTAAAAATAACAAAACCTTCAGACAAACTGGATTTGTAAGCCACAAGCTGCTTGTCTGAGTCTCCCTCACCGCCTCACTTGTTCTGGGTGACAGCTTACAGTCGTTTTCATCATCTGTTCATCTGCTTATTATTTTCTTGATTAATTAAGTAAAGTTTTCATGGGAATCGTTGAGCAGAAATTTTCAGAGCCCAAAGTGATTTCATGGACATGTAATTTACAGCCTGTTGAAGAAAAAGCATACTTATCAGCAGCTCCCAGCTGGTCATCAGGCGTTTTGTCTAGGTCGGGAGTCTTCTGTTTAGACAACCTCAACCCCACATGTTTTATCTCTCAGAGACATTTGCATCAAATTGTCACATTTCAGAAGCTGGAAGAAGTGTATCTATATACATTTTCTATCGTTCAGCTATTCCATTCATTTAATTGTTTAGCGGATTTTTACTTTGAGGTTCAGAATGGTTTCTACTAACCGTTTTGCTAACGATTCCTTTAACACTTCATGTTCCAGCAAGCAGATCAAGTGAACACAACTCACACATGCAAGGATTTCCTGTATTTTACAAGCAAGACATAAGTGGCAATTTGCAGTGTACCTGCAACACCTGTGGCTGTTTTCATTCAAGTATTGTGAAACAGTCCTAACTTTCTTGGCTCGCATGTTTCCATAAACTATGCAACATTACCTCATGTTTTCTGATTATCTAGGGAGTAACATAAAGTGTGATAATGAGCAAAGTTGCTACGTGTGATTGCATCAGTTGGATTACACAATGTTTATGCTCAGCCTTTTAAATTTAATGCATGTTGTTGAAGTTACCTTTTTTTGTGTGTATTATGGATTGAGACTAGTCCAATGAGCCCTGTCCTAAACTTCTGCTAAGCTTAACTTTAACTTTCTTCTTTAATCATTGGCATTAGATCAGACGCACCCCAGGCTTTTTTATTTCTAGCCGTCTTAAAGCGAATCCTACTAACATGTGCTGCTTACGGCTTTCTGCAGAACAGCTGTGAGACATTACACGTTGAAAAGCAGTTATATTTGCACACACTGGATTTCTGACTGAAAGATAATTTGTCCCTCTTCATTCTCAGATGATGTGGTGCGCTGTGTGGTGTGGCTTTGGTTTTCATACTGAGGTGAGGGTGTGGAGGGAGGGCGTTGCACCAAAAGCTTGTAATGAGACTCTGCTATAACCTTCCCCAATATGGTTCTCATCAGAAAAGACTTGCACTTGTGGCAGAAATTCCAGCCCTGTAGCAAATGCCTTGTCTGGATTCAATCAAATCAACTTCTGCCACAGCATGCACAAAAAACTAAGAATAGCATGCTCTTCAGGTTTGATAATGTTAAAGGGGGGTTTGAAACGGTCAGCGCTATTTTGTTATCAGGCACTGGGGCATGGTTGGAGTTTTTGAGGACTTGACAACTTTGTTTAATGCTATGCCACAAAAATTCAGTCTACTTTTTCAATAGTATCGTTCACTCCTATTTTTGACATGTTAATGATGTTCCCTGTTTGCCAATCCCCCATGTGTGCTGTGGTCCACGTCGATTTCCACAAGCTTCCTCTCTTCTCCTGACATGCACCGCAAATGCTCACAAAATTCCCTAAGATCCTCAATTCCCATTTTCTTTACTTCCGTAGTAAAACATGCATTGCTTAGTCGACAGTCTGCTCAGGGAAGAGGAGCTGCTGGAGGAGGACAACGTGATGCGTCAGCACTGCATAGGGGGATGGATGGCATACTTCCACGTTTGACTTAGACTGGGAAACTACTTTCCATTTGGATATAGTCAGAGGCACTAAATTTATTCCAGTAAAGACTAGGTAGGAGTTACAGAGTGGGCCCTGATACAGATGACAGTTTTATTAAAA
This sequence comes from Rhadinocentrus ornatus, assembly GCA_037177495.1. Taxonomy (NCBI): domain Eukaryota; kingdom Metazoa; phylum Chordata; class Actinopteri; order Atheriniformes; family Melanotaeniidae; genus Rhadinocentrus; species Rhadinocentrus ornatus. The sequence goes on from JBAMHW010000019.1 coordinate 15,884,407, forward strand.
TAAAAAATAAAAAAAAGGAAAAGGGTGCCCTTAACAAAAGGGCAATCATGACTCATGGAATTGCAGAAGCTGATGCTCCCACTGGGGGACCTTCACTTCCTGTCGTATCAGGCTTTACTGTGTCCAGATTTCCTGTCTGCCTGAGCGAGGAAGATAAGACAGATATCAAGTTATATATTCACCATGAAGCACAGTTTTATCCCTACCTCACACTGTCTTTATGTCAAAACTGATTGAATTCACTTTGATAGTTTTCTCTGAGTTTTATTTTCAAGTTAGTGTTTAATAATGTTCAGCAGTAGCTTGTAATTTTGAGGATGTTGCTTACTTATTAAGGGGGTTGATCTTGTCCACCATGAAGGCTTCCATTGTTCCAATAATTGCTCTAAATTTCTGTAAAGATCATGCTGTTACTGAGATTGCCACACTGAACTCCACTCTGAGCTCATTCTTTTTACATTGTACTGTGCCGTACTCCTCTTGTGAAAGATGGTACATGTATGTGCTTGAGTATGTGAGTGCAAAAAAATGCAAAGTGGGAATCGCTGCAGCTGCTGCCTGGTAGTGGAGGGGTGGGTCACCTCTGTCAGCAGAGGAATGCTCTGCACACTCAGCAGATTTTACAAACATGCACACAACACACTCATGGCTTCTCAGTTTTTGTTTTTTTTGTTGTTTTTTAATATACAGCATGGATTTGTCATCCTTGTTAGCATTATTGTTGACTAAGTTGTGGCATGAACAACGTACTTGGTGCTTCTTTGGTAATAAAACTGTTTTGTGAATCTGGGATAAAGGTGGTTTAAACGATGAGAAGGTTTTTCTTTTGAGCCACATCTGTGTGCTGTTTTAACAAAGGTTGCTGAGTTTGTATGGCAGGTGGTTTTATTTAAGAGATGTGGTTAATACTGAAGAAATCGTGCACAGGTCTCTAGTTCCAGTTTACAAATATGTCTCTTAAAACTGTTTTCTATCTTTAATTAGCTTTAACATTGTTCTCAGGAGGGGGGGAGAGAAGGGGGGTGGGGGGGGGGGGGGGGGGGGTGGGGGGGGGGGGGGGGGGGGGGGGGGGGGGGGGGGGGGGGGGGGGGGTTGGGGTTGAGGTTGGAGGGGTGGTGTTGGGAACGGTGTTTTGTGTTTGGGTGGGTGTGAGAGTTTTTTTCTTCCCCCCCCCCCCCTTTTTTTTTTTTTTTTTTTTTTTTTTTTTTTTTTTTTTGCAGAAGAGGTCGACTACACCGCCTTTGGTACCAACACAGTAACTCGTAAGAAGAAGGCAGTTGTGACGCTGCGCAACAACGAGATTAGCCGCAAGCGTCCTCACATCCGCATCGGCATGCCGCAGGACTTCAGGCCTGTTTCTTCCATCATCGATGTGGACATCCTACCTGAATCTCACCGCCGTGTCCGACTGTATCGCCACGGCTCAGAAAAGCCCCTGGGCTTTTACATTAGAGATGGAACCAGCGTCCGTGTGACGCCTCACGGCCTGGAAAAAGTCCCAGGTATCTTCATATCTCGGTTGGTGCCTGGAGGGCTAGCGGAGAGCACAGGGCTGCTTGCAGTCAATGATGAGGTGTTGGAGGTAAATGGCATTGAAGTGATGGGAAAGTCGTTAGATCAGGTAACAGATATGATGATCGCTAACAGCCACAACCTGATTGTGACGGTCAAGCCCGTGAACCAGCGCAACAATGTGGTACGCAGCAGCAGAATCTCTGGCAGCTCAGGCCAGTCATCTGACAGCAGCGGTTCAACAGGTTTCCCAAGTTTGTCAATGGCCTCAGCGCGGGACACATCCGCTGGAGCACATGGTTACCAAGACGACCTGGAGAGTGATGAGGATGCAGATATTGTCATTGAGAGCAGCCTCAAGCGACCTTCTCAGCGGTCCAATGCCTCTCTGGCATCTAACGTGTCTCGCAATCACCAGCAGAATCCGACAACAGCGTCCTCTTTGGTGGCTCCTCCGAGCCCTCCCACGCGTCCATCATCAGTGGTCTCCACTGCTTCCTTTCACTCTCAGACAAGTCTCAACGGAGGGTCCCATCACCACCACCACCAACACAGCAGCCTGAGCTACCAGCTTCACAGAGACCTGAACCTGAAGCACAACCAGCAGCAACAGTCCCAGCACACTCCCCACCACCCACAGCCTCTGCATCACAGCAGCAACCCAGCTCTCCGCCACAGCAACGGCAGTCTGCACAAAATTCTCAGCTCTCTGAAAACAGACCCACGACACAGTCTCGCACTTCCCAAGGGAGGGGTGGAGGAGGATGGCACCATCATTACCCTATAATACTTAGTCATAAACATCCAAGCTGCTCAGAGACTTAACTGGAACACCAGGCCAGATCAAAATGAGCATGTGTGGGTTTTGTAAGATACTAATTGTGTAACTTCTGTTGGATTTTACAAGATGATCGATAATAGGAAGTATCCAAAAATTACACTGCATGTATATTTCTTGTATTTTTAAAAGTCCTTTGTTTTACAAGAGAAGATTTGTACTTAATAAGCATCAGAGTATCCTTTTTTCTTTTTTTAAGGCAAGTCCACTGTAGCCTAGAGTTCTGAATGTGCCTATAGCCTGGTATCGTTTCTTAGTGACCACTTATTAAAAATCATTTTCATTTTTATTAATGGGACCAACTTGGGGTTGTTCATGGATTTTTACTTTTTTTAAAGAGTAAATCTATATTTCTTATATTCTGATAAATGCTGTCTAGAGTTTGTTTTTAATAGGTCTTTATGCGTTGTTGATTGTGATCAAATCTTTGTACATGTTTCAATAAATTATTATGTCACATTTATGCAAACTAGAAATGTGATGTTTTGGTTCAACATTTATTAGTGCTTCATTTCAAGCCACAGCTGACAGCAAAGGAATTGGCAAAGAGGAAGTATTTTTAAACCTGGAATTTTACCTAGCATGGAGTAACAACTGTGTCTTGGCTTTTTCTGGAAGTTTTGGGAATCTCTGGTACTGAAGTAAAATATTATCAGCTATGTAAAATGACATGAGCAGTGTGTTAGAGTTCAATGCAGTGGAGCTGAATGTAGTAAATTAGTTGAGGGCAATTTTAAAACATTAAGGTCATATTTCACAAAACTATTTGCTTCAGACATCACAAAGTGAATATAAAAACTGTTTGAAGGTTGAATTCCTTGATTCAGTCACAGCAAGTCTCGTCTTCTGGCTTTTGGCTGCAGCCAACCTTCAACAGGAATGCAGCGTTATGCTGTGTTGACGTCCTGCAGCAGCCGTGGCAAATTTCTTTCACCTCCCTGTTAATGAATGTTTGTCTGTCTTGTTTACTCAGGATGCCAAACTGCTTAAACAGCTAATAGATCGTTGACAAAGCTGATATGAACCACCAGTATGTGTGTTGTAGGGTAAGCAGGAGACCTGAAATCCTGACTTGCAAATCTTGGAAAATGTAGAGAAATGGCACACTTAGAAATGAGTTCAGACTAATGTTCGGAAAAATCAGACAATATGTTCTCAACATCAGATAAATGCTCAGATGATAATTTTACAATTCGAGTGTAATCTGATGAGGAAAAAATGCAAGGAGTAAATGGACAATTATGGGTAACAAAATGGGGACATAAACACATTGTTCTGCAAAAGAACAAAACTAATGTGGCCAATGCCACACAAATGTGTCCACAAGTATGTATATATATATATTTTGTGGGATTCGATGTTAAATCTATTCAAATAAACCTCTTTAACAATAAAATCTTATTAATTAGTTTGATGATTAAAAGTGTGAAACTTTTTAAACAGACCATACTATCAGACTGCTGCCATGTGGTAAGTCTAGTCGCCATCTGCTGGTAAGGATTGCAATTACATGTTGTAGACTGTAAATTACAGAAAAAAAATTTTTTTTTTATTCCTTAAATACAAAGTAGTTCTAAGTCTCCACTTTTATCTCACGATAGAACTTTTTTTTTATCCAGACAAGCGTAATCTGTTGAAGAATGAAACGCCCTGTTTAACAGAACAGGAGGGGTCACTGAATGATTTAATATGTGGAAAAAGATAAATTAATCATATGCTACAACCTCTGCTGCGACCTAAAACTCCCTATGGGAGAGTGATTATTGTTTATCTTCTAAGAAAATAGCTTTCAGTCACTCCAGAAAGGCTTGTGTGGTCAATACCAAAGTAAGCTTGAGTTCTAATATTGTGGCAGTCCAACTAAGAAACTTTACAAATACAAAAAACTTTATTAATCCCAAAGGGATAATAATTTATAGCCATGTATGTTAATTAAAAGAAAATAAATATAAATGTAGAAAAATGTCAACAAATATGCTCACAGGGGTTAACAAACAGTATCAGTATACAAGTAAACGGCATACAAATTGTGTTGTATTTGTGTATAACCCACTCATCATCATAAGACAGCGCTAATAAAAATAAAATAAGAATTCTGAAAAGAATTCAAAAGCTTGATAACTGAATGAAGAAAGAAGGAATATGCAAAACTCTTTAAGAGGGAGCATAAAATCATTGACCAATGGACATAAGGAACCTCACCTTCAGAACTCTTCAAGAGCAAGTTCAACTCTTTCTGCTGGGCCCCAATAATCTAAGAGCAGGTCTACAATACCAGATAGTTTATTTTTCTCTTTATCAGACAATACTTTAAACCAACATAAAAACATCAATTTCTTTCTTGCTTGCTTTCTTTTCTTGCCAATTATGTGTGCGCAAGTTCGTTTTCAAGAGTAAAAAAGTCACAAATCTTTAGAGGCCAGTGATAGCAATGGGGGAGCATCTATAACCCAGCAAGACTTTATGGGGCATGAACCACCACTAAAATCTTACTGCTCCCCAGGTGTATTCCAAGAATAAATTCTAACCTAAATTTAGTCTAAATGGACCTTTATCTAAGTAAACCTCCGATGTCCAAATGTAAGTGAATGCAGCACGCGATGTGCTACTATATGATGCTCTAATCTAGATCATTACCGGGTTCTTGGTCATATTGCAGCATTTATCCAGCATCGTCTCACCAACTGGCTATGTGGATAATAATATTTGTCTATCCCAAGTATTTACACTCTATAAAGAGAGTGTAAAAGTAATAAAACCACCAGATCTGGTGACTGAAGTTGAACGGCCAACAATGTTGAAGGAAAAGCAACAAAAAAAAACTACCGAGTTTTTGTCGTTATTAGTGAAGTATAGGTGATTAAAGCCATAGTTGGGGATGATTATTCGCAAACAATTATTCATAAAGAAATATAAATCTTACTGGCTTTTTGTTTTTGTGTGTATATAAATTGCTATTTCTGACAGCGGTAGACGTTTACAACTCCCACTTGTGCCTGTTCACATTTTTGACTCTTACAAGATCCCGTCTACTGTGCAGCACACGTGACACAGTCAGTTGACAAGGCAAAACACGGCAGTAGATCAGGAAAAACAGGCGACATGGACCATCACCGGGTCGACAGGGTGGGTCTTTTGTCCCCTCTTGAGGAGTCCAGTGCGGAGATAAGCAGAGACAGCGGTATCGTCTCTCAGAGTGCGAGCAGTTTGTCCATGGTGAGCGACATCCTTAGCAGTGGGACCGTGTCGCAGAGCCCCAGCTTCGGGGCAGCAGCCGCTAACGTTGTACCTCGAAGCCCGAGCCTCAACGAAGCAGCACAGCAGGGTACAGGCGACCAGCAGGACGACGAAGTCTTGAGACAAACCGCCTCCGACTACTCCTCGTATATTAGGGCAACAGCTGGAGAAGAGGTTTGTTTATAAATTAAAAGTGGACGTTTAAACTAGCTAAGTTAGCGTTAGCTTTTTGTTAATGATTTGCTTGCAGTAGTGTCCCATCACAGTTTGCTAAGAATTTCAGCTCTTTCCGAATGTAGTTTAGATAATGTGGGTAAACAGTTGTGCAATTTACAGTTTTATCTGACTTGGTTGGAGAGGTGATGTCCCTCACAGCCCACACAGTATTGCTGTTGCCATCACAAAAAGAGTTGTTCTTTGGTGTGAGTTTTTATGTTTTATGATGGATGACTAACCGACTCGCTGTCACTCCTAAGTGGGCATTAAGTGGTTAGGCATGACACGAGGCAATTTATAGTAAAGCTGGTCTCATAGAAAGACAAAGACTTCTGTGTTTTGAGCTCGTGGTTACATATCTGACATAATACTTAGCCACTGAATTTGAGCTGAAGCTAATGTGCAGGAGCTGAAAATCAGAATTTTTTGTCATGATTTCTTTTTTAGATCTTGTGCTTGGAGAAAAGCTTGGAAGAAATGCTGACAAGAGTGGATGAGTTTGTTGGGATGCTGGATATGGTAAGTTGGTTCACTTTATGAAACAATAGAGGTTTGTGTGAGTACTCTTATCATTTCACCTGTGTCCTTTTTTTTTTGTTTTGTCTTCAGATCCGTAATGATACCAACCAGATAGTGAATGAGAATCTACCTCAAATCCAACAGAAGTCGGATGAAATGAGACAAATATACAGAAGAATTGATAAATTAGAGGTAACTGATCATTTTAACTTTGAGGGGACAAAGTGGATCATGCTGTTATGGAAAATAATAAGTTAGCATATCACAGTTTTGTAGTTTGTTTGTTTTTTTCCACCAAAGAAAATTTAGTCATAATCAGATTGCACCAGGATAAATTGGGGTACGAGTGCTCTGGCAGCTTAAAATAAGTTTCAAAGTATCTTTGCATCACTCGCTTCCTGATGTACAATAAAAATAATAAAATTCTTATATAGCTGAATCTTTTATTCAAAATAACTTGCAGGTGAGGACTTTAGGACATTTTGGTATGGGAGAGCAAGGTTTGAACCTCCCACCTTCAAATAGATAAAGGAAAGCTCTTTAATTTCTACAATTACAGCCTCTATTCAATGAACAGAAGCAATACCACATCAAACCCTGTGGATAGGTTGTTCGTGTCCAAACACACAAATCCACTCTGAATATTTGCACTACAAGCTTATTTTATAATTTGTTAGACTGATGCAGAGCCTGTGGCTTGTAAATCCACAGGCCTGATGTGGTTGCGAAGCCTGCTTCAAACAATGGTGATTAAAAACAGAAGTCACTTTGTATACTTCACTTTATTAAAGTCCCATTAAGGGATAATAAGATCAAATATATTGGTAATCTTATAGCCACAGTTTACCGCCTCCTTTCTGCAGCATTTAGGACTTAGAAGAGGACACGAAAAAAAACTTGTAGAGGATAAATGGCATCCATACGGACGGACTTTGCTTTTTTAGCGTCTGCCAGTTATCAATGCCCTCCAAGACACTAAAATCCAACCCAGAGATTTTTGAAGCTGTATGTACTGTCCTCCATAGAAAGTTTGTTTGTCGTTCAGGGGTCCATACCAGCAGATGATGGAATACAACAAGTCTTGTTGATGGGAAACTTTGCAAGCTTTCTCTAGCAAAAGAGAAGTTAATAACATTTTTCGCACAGGAAATTGGAGGAAGGCGACTTCACACCAAGATATAAAATCATTTAGACCAGGCGTACCCAAGTCTGGTCCTCAAATCTTTTACCTGTAACTTTTAGATGCAACCTTCTCTAACACACCTGAATCAACTGGTTGAATCCTTTCATCCGCATGTCATTCAGCTCTGCAGAGGCCTGGTAATGAGCCATTCATTTGATTCAGGTGTGTTAGAGAAGGGTTTCATCTAAAAGTTGCAGGATAGTAGATCTCGAGGACCGGACTTGAGCACCCCTGACTCAGACCGTGACCGATATCACCACCACTGAGCAGGCACAGTCGTCTGAATACTTTATGATTAATCTGTCTGTATGGTGGCTAGAGCAGTCATTTTTATATTAAATGTGTAAAAGAGAAAATAAAACACCTCTCTGAGGTGAGCAAGTTGTGAATGTTAATTTTTAAAAAAAGCGTTCCATTGACTTGCTTGTTGGGACCAGTTTGTGAGGGATGTTAAAAATCCAACTCACAAGACAGGGGTCCAAACCTTTATTCTTCCATTTGTCAACTAGAACGTGAGGCTGGATGGTGTCAAAGGCTGAAAAAATCAGCAAGAAGAAGCTGGATGTGACGTTAGTTTTGTGAGTACCTAAGGAATAATTAATGGTGATGAAGGCAAGGCAGTTTATTTGTATAACACATTTCATGAACAGGACAATTCAAAGTGCTTTACATAAACATTTTAAGCATTACAGATATTAAGAAATAGTAAAAGGCAGCAACAGAATCACATTAAATCATAAATTACATTAAAAAAATTAAAAAGGTAAAATTAAAAAGTTACCGTGCAGAATTCATTCATAGGCACATGAGAAAATAAAAGTTTTTAACCTGGATTTAAAAATGTCTACATTTGGTGAAAGTTTAATCTCCACTGGCAGTTT
>JBAMHW010000019.1:15892853-15908624 GCA_037177495.1 Rhadinocentrus ornatus
GTCTAATTGTTGAAAGACCCAAAACCCCCTGTGATCCCAGGTTACATCACTGATGATGTGTCCAGGGGCACCACAAGCTGTATCTAAGAGCTGAGAAGAGGGAAGCACAATTAAAAAATGCAGTGTGTCAGAAGTATGTGTGTTTCAGTGTCAGAGGTAAAATTATGGAATAGCTTAACAGATCAATTAAAGGAAAGTAAAAACATAAACCAGTATAAGAGAAGATACAAAATGGAAATATTAAATTAATATAAGCTTGAACACTAGTTTAACAAAGGACTGTGATGATGGTGTGACAGTGTTTGAAGCCAGAAATATTGTGCTGCTTTGTTTAATTTATTTATGTTTTCATTGGGAGGAGGGAGGGAGGGGAGTGTGTACATTTTTTTTATTGTGAAGTATGAAATTTGAGTTGTGTAATAGAGTTGTAGTGTTAGTGTTTTCTAGAAATGAGGTAGGGCCTTATAAGTTTAAACTTCTGCCTACTCCTTTTCAGACTTGAAATGAGAAAATGTAAATATTGTAAATAATCTAAAAATGAAAGAACATGTTTGAAATAAACTTTGAAATTATGAAAATCTGCAGATATTTCTAATAAACTTACCTCAGAAACACAATGCATTATTTTTATTATTTTATCTAATACACTTACAAATACTCAGACACACACCCACATGCATACTGAATATTTTCTACAATACTCAGAGAAATAATAATGGTGATGCCATAAGGAGTTATATTATATCTATATTATGAATAATATACAATGTAAATAAATAAATAATAAAGGAATAAGTTAAAAAACAAACAGAAAAAAACAGAAAAACAAACACTCATTTAAAAAAAGGATTGCCTAAATTAAAAATGTACCAAAATACCCCCAAAACGAAACACCTCAGTTAGGTGTCTGATCCTCTTGCCATTTTGATATAAAATAATGAACCCAAATTTACCTCTGATGTGACAGCCCACAAGTAATGAACCTGAAAAAGGTACCAAAGAACACTAAAAACAGACGTTTTTTAACACGTCAAAGAAAAGAAAAGAAACATAGAATTCAAGAACAGAGAAATTAGTAAGAGTAAGTACGTTAGGGTTCATTCAAAATGAACCATTTCTAATAGTGCATTTATTATCATCTAGTCAGGACTCTGTTGTTAGTGGAATATATTATGATTACATGAGAAATTGTCATGACACTAACTTTGAAACAATGTGTCAGGAAAATTAAAAATGGATGGTATCACTTCTTCCTTAAAACGAGTTAACTGTCCAGTCCTGTCAAAGTCCTCTGGTTTAAAATGACGGCTGCAGAGGACTGTAAAAAAGTCTCTCCTCCTGAGTGCTGCTACTCATGACCCCTCTTCCATTTATTTTATGGAAACATACAAAACATCCACCTGAACATCGCTCAGTTCTCAGGTCTTCTGTAGCTATAGTTCAGCAGTTAAAGTTAATGTTAGCACCATGGAACTGATTTAATTGATAATGTTGGAATGACATGACCTACTTAGCACAATTATATAAAGTAGCTGATTGCCAGATGCCACTTAAATCATGTCTTACTTACAAAAATATTTTTTATTTTCTTGTCCAGACATAAGCCGGTTTAATTTAGGTTAGCTTAAGAAATACATGAAAGTCGACAAGTTAATAACTGTTAAATAATATAAAACCACTTCTTACTTGTGAAAAGTTGTTTCTTGCTTTTCGGTGTTTCTTTCACAGGATGCAGCACAAAAATCTGGCATTTCGGTTTCACACACGTATGACTGAGCCGACCGGGTCTGAAACCCCGGCCCAAGATGGCGGCCGTGTTGACGTGCCTGTCAAGCCCGAATGCCGCTTCTACGTGTTATGCGTTATCAGTTTAGGCTAATATACCCTGTATATCACTGCATGTAGTATAGCGACACTGTAAACTGGTTCTAAAAAGCAATATATAGATAGTTAATATTGCTATGACTATAACTATCACTCGAGGCCCCAGAACCCATTTACATAAGCTACTAACGCTAACTCGGCAGAAAACGTTTAATGTTTTCATGTTATTAGCAAGTACACCAGACTTATCTTCCGCTGTCAAGAAACGTAGTTCCTGTTCAATGCGCATGCGCTTGCAGATCTGTCTGCAGCCAGTTCCCTCTCTCGATTTTTGTAAACTCTCACCCCGACCTGCCTACTCCTGGTAAAGGTAAGCTGCAGTACTGGACAATGAAGTACTTTTTGGATGAAGTGTTTTTTACATGTTTATTTTTTTCTCAACCCTGTTATTTAGAGGAGTGTATGGACATAACTTTTAAGCAACGGTAAAAAAATGGTTCCGAGAAAAGCCAGAAGGTTGCTCGTGTTTGCGCCGTTAATATTAAACCGATAGAAAGTTTAGTTTTGAGAAATAACTTATGATACTACATACTGGACGCAAAAGCTAATCCGTTGAAGTCCATACTAGATCGTCTCTCCGCGGAGTTTCACTAGCAAAAGTTAAACGTGACTAAACAGCGCTGAACTACATTTTCCTCTAATTACTAGTTTGTGGGAGAGCTCGGACGAATAGAAATGGCTTCACATAAGTGTAAGGTGTAACATCAAATTATATCTTCTTCTGTGATTTCATGAGGATTTTAAGATCCTGCAAATGTTGTTTTTTTCTAATTTTCGCAGTAATGTTCAAGGATGGTAAAACTTTAGCTTTTACACGTGGTTTGCGGCATGTGTTGCCACAGATTCTGGACCCCCCGATGTTTATAAAGTTAACATACCGAAGAGCAGAGTTGTATGTTTGAAATAAAGAAGTTTAATTTGGATGGAGCCTTGTTTTACACACTTTATGGTTTGTATATTTTAGGTGGCCTGATTTATTTATTTTTTTAAAGTAAACATGTACATAATACAAGTTTAACAAATGACTAACTCTGATGGCCTTCTTTATAGATCAAACACTTTACACATGGCTGGAGAGAAAGAACTATGGCAAAAGATTGGAGAGGGTTTTGTCCAGGAATATTATAACCAATTTGACAACACCAACAGGTTGGGACTTGCCAACCTATATGTAAGTTTTTCCAGTACAGTACTGACATGGGTCAACAGCAACATTTGCTTCAAATCAAATTCCACCACACTGGTGTGAAACTATAATGTCTAGTTTTGAAAAATATTCATGCATTGATCTGATTAACCATTACCTTTGTTTTCTGTCTTGTTCTGACTCAGTCAGCTGATGCTTGTTTGACATGGGAAGGATCACCATTTCAAGGGAGAGAAGCCATTGCTGGCAAGCTAGTAGTAAGCATTTTGATTATTTTATGGGTTTTGTTTGGTTTTTTTTTTTTGTTGTTGTTTTTTTACAGGTGAATTATGTTGATCACATTTCACAAAAAGCAAAAACAATTTTTTGTGCACTTTGAGTGCCTGTATTTGTGCAAGTAAGATGTTTTTCAACATCACATCTTTGTTTCTCCAATGCAGTGTCAATAGCAAATTATTCTTGGTTTTAGATGTTCATTCAAATCACATTTTCCTAATCCACAGAACCTGCCTTTCAAGCGTATTAAGCACATAATTACAGAGCAAGACTTCCAGCCGACAATAGATAGCTGTATCCTCATCATGGTCTTTGGACAGTTACAGGTAAGCTAGTGAATTTTAGTTAAGCCTGGGTGATCACCAGATCACCAGAATCATGAACATTATGATACCTTTTAATTACCTTAGGATACTTTTTGTATGTTTGAAAACAGATGGAAGTTCTTGTAGAGAAAGAAATGTTTAATTATCCAGTGCATTTCAGCCAGCATGCTATTTTTTTTCTTTTCGTCAAGACTGTCCTCTCAGATATTTCCACTTTTATTTTTTGTATTTTTTTTTCCAACAGGCAGATGATGATCCACCAATGGCTTTCCATCAGGTGTTTATGCTGAAGTCCCAAAACTGTGCATGGGCATGCACAAATGATGTTTTTCGGCTGGGAGTGCACAATATAGCAGTGTAGTTGTCAAGATATGCTGTGCACATTGACATCTTTGCTTTGAATTTATATTGTTGAAATGTTGCCTTTTCAAAAGGAAATTGTCAATTTCCTTCACGTTTACAGATCAGAATTACTCTGTAGTTTGTGGTTAAGAAACCATATGCAAAGAACATTCCTGTCTAATTAAAGAATTTATCACTTTGGAGTATTGTTTTTGTTTTCAATTTCTCTACCAGTTTTTGTTTTACCCGCCTTTTTTTAAATTAAAAAACGGAAATATAACTATTAATACAAATGAGGTTAGTAGGTACATTTGAAAAAGTATTAGGTTAATCATTTTTGGGGGAATGCGGTCATGCCATGAAGTTTTTGTATTTCGCGTTTGCCCGCTAGGGGCGCTGTAGCCGCATCCCTCTGTTTATTTCCGTTCAAAACCAGAGTTTAATGCTACAGCCATGTTCAAAGAGTCATGGAAGGAAGCGCCAGATAGCGAAAAGACTCAAATTCATTCCTCATAATGACTCCAACGGTGAAAAAAATGTCCTCTCAGGAAACTGATCACTTAAATGTAAGTCGATAATTACGTAGAGAATCTGTAGCAGGTTTAATCAGATACAGACTTCATTGTGGGTGAAGGCAGGCTGTCGTTTGTGTAACTCCGTTTTGGCTTTGTGTTAACGTAATTTGGCAGTTATATTGACTAATTTCAGAGTTTGTTAAAACGACTAAGTATATAAGAAGTAGCAACAGCAACGTTAAATGAACTACAATATATTAAATATAGATAGAAGGATGTGGCCATTTAAATGTCATGTCCTTTAAAAGAATGCGCAAGCGCAGTGGCTGGTTTTGTAACTAAAGGAGCAATTCGTGAATTTAACGACACCAACAGATATGCGATTGGCGATTTACAGAACGGCTTCAGAGAAAAAGATGCAGACTGTCAACCCAGATCAGAGACCGAGGACGAACCTTTACTTCGCGAGAACCCTCGCCGGTTCGTCGTCTTCCCCATCCAGTACCAGGATATCTGGAAGATGTACAAGCAGGCACAGGCCTCTTTCTGGACGGTGGAGGAGGTGAGTATCATTTGTTGGTTTTCACTATGTTGTCATTAAGGTTAATTGTTCATTTTAAGTAGATAAGTGGCTGGCTAAATATGCTGTCAATTCATTAGAAAACTAATAACTCAGTGGCTATATACTACATATTGGATTGTGTTGTTCAAATAGCTTGTGCAACAAACTTTTAAGTAGGTTATCACTCAGGCATGCACAATGCAGTAAACAAGAAATGTGCCTTGATACACAAGTGTTTTGGTGAATCAGTTGAATTCCCATCACTGCTTGCCATTAGTTAAATTTGAGCAATCCACAAAACAGTTGCACTGTTAATGTTGTGTGTTTCAGGTTGATCTATCCAAAGACTTGGTACATTGGGACCGTCTGAAGCCTGAGGAAAAGCACTTTGTCTCGCATGTCTTAGCCTTCTTTGCTGCCAGTGATGGTATTGTCAACGAAAACCTGGTAAGAAGTAGCTGAGGGATATTACTCGACTGCAACTAATGTCTTTCAGTTTCTGTGATTCTAAAGAGGGCATTGAAAATGTATATAGATTCATGACAAAACTGTTTTACATTTACTAATGGTCAAGTAAGAGCTAAATGGATCAAGGTTCGCCATCTTTATAAACCCTTATATGTATTTAAAGAAAGTACTTAACTGTCTGAGTTAAACTTGATGCATTTGTTAGCATAAAGGTAAGTGGTGGCCTAACTGAGGTGTGGTTTAACTGTTTTTGCCACAACAGGTGCAGAGGTTTAGCCAAGAGGTGCAGATCCCAGAAGCACGATCCTTCTACAGCTTCCAGATCCTCATAGAGACTGTTCACTCAGAGATGTACAGCATGCTCATCAACACTTACATCAGGGACCTGAAGGAGAGGTCAGTTACATTAGGTGCTACTGTTAATATTGTCAATCTAGCTTTTTTATTTATTTTATTTGGGGGGTTAGGCAGTTGTTTTTACCGCTACAGTGTGAAAGACAATTTCAGTTGTCTTATTTCCTGAAGAGTTAAACAAGAACCTGCTTGCACCTGTTTATCTGTGGCTTTGTGAATATTAAGTTGATGACTTCCTTTGCAATCCCAGCTGCCATGGATTTAATGTACCCACAGAAGATTATAATTCTTAATACTTGGTTGTTTATGCATTTATTCATTTATCCATTCATAGCTTGTGCCTGTTTTATGTTCCAAAACTACTTTTAGACATGAACTGCTTTCCACTAACAGTGGAAATTAAACAGTTTTTATCATGTTTGAATCAGTCATTGATTTTTTTAATATATATTTTCAGATAAATCTTGCCTAATAAACCTTTAATGTTTTATCTCATGTTTTAAAAAGACTTTAAAACATAAACAAGAGAAATTTGTATATTTTGTCATTGGATCTCAAAGAAGGAAAAGGTCCAGTAGACTGTTCATAAGCATTGTCTTTTTTTATTGTTTAAGATAGTTATTTCAAATGTTTTTTTTTGTTGTTTTTTTAATTTAAATTAATCACAGTCTATGTGTATTATAGGGACTATTTATTTAACGCCATTCAGACCATGCCTTGTGTGCAACGAAAAGCAGACTGGGCTCTCCAGTGGATAAATGACAACAAATCGACATTTGGTAAGGAAGACATGACATTTTAAATATGGTGCTGAAAACTTAATATAATGAACAACTCTGGCCTAGAGAATTTTTCTGTTAATGGTCAGTTAATTGTAGTTCTGACTTTTTTTCACTCAGGGGAGCGACTTGTGGCTTTCGCAGCTGTGGAGGGCATCTTCTTCTCTGGCTCGTTTGCTGCTATCTATTGGCTAAAGAAAAGAGGCCTCATGCCTGGCCTTACCTACTCAAATGAGCTGATCAGCAGAGATGAAGTGAGCCTGATTTACACAAATAAAGACATGTTGTTCCATCTATTAAAAAGACTGCTTAGCCGTGAGAACTAATGGTAAAATGATCATAATAATCTGTATTTTTATTGCTTATGCAGAGTTTAGATAGTTATTGGTTTCTTAAAGGGCTAGTGCACCCAAAAATGTGTTTTTTGAGCTGTAAACAACACAGTATTACTTAATTGTGATGAAAACCACATATACTGGCGATAAAATTAGTATTTACCCTCTACAGGGTAAAACCAGGTTGTTGTTTTTTTGTGACATAGAGGTCACAAGAAAAAAAAAACAAAAAAAACAGCCCTTTCCCTCCAGATGCAAACAGATGGGTCCTCCCCTTGCAGGCATAGAAAACAAAGCCCAGCCCCAACGCATACGAAGGGATGTGAACTTACATGGTGTAGATTTGCTAGTTTCAGACTTCTATTCTTTCACAAAGTTTCTCATGAAATATTCCTGCAGTTGGACAGATTTTTGCTTTTGAGGGGTGTAAAAGTAACACCGGACTTTATTCTTTACCTGCTGATCCTCATCTGGCGACAGACTGCAGCTCAAATTGTGGCAATGGCAACATACAGTGGCACTTCCTGCAACTGCCACAACCTGCCGCGAGTCTCCACAACTTTCCAGAGCACAATCTGGAAACAGAAGACAAAGTAGTGCTTGAATACATAAAAGCTGTCATCTGCATTTAAACATCAATCGGTGCATAAAGCAGCAAGTCTTGGCCCAGAATATTATTCAGTACTTGTTGGGTTAATCAAAAAGCTTGAAATATGGGATGTTGCTTCAAGGAATATTGGACACTGCTCTTAAGAGGTTAGCCAGTCGACCTGCAGAAACAAATGCAAAACATAGATAAGGTAAACAGTTTTTAAATTAACTAAGGTTAATTTAAATTCACCATGCATGTTTTAGAACTGAGAACGTACCCTACCACAAGAGTAGCTGTTGAGAACCCACATGCACAGAAATGATGTGCAAATTCTACACAGAAAGACTTTTACCAAGATTGAAAATAGGACCTTTTGGCTGTGAGGCAACAGTACTAACCACCACACCACCTTGTAGCCAAATTTTCATTATGTTACTTAAAACTCATTTACCTTATCCACATTCAGCACCTAAGCCATCCACAGATAATGGGATGATCCAGGTTATTATATAAAAAGTTTTTATTATTGGTTGTTCAAACGTGTGTGTTCTTTTCATTCCCAGGGTCTGCACTGTAACTTTGCCTGCCTTCTGTACAGCTACCTGGTGAATAAGCCCTCAGAGGACAGAGTCAAGGATATAATCACCAAAGCTGTCAGCATCGAGCAGGTCAGATGGTTCCAGTGGAAAACAAACTTCACATTACAAACTGCTGCAACAAAAATGTTTTTTTGTATTGTACTTTTGATTCACGTGAATTAAGCTTGCAATAGTTCTCATGAATTTGATTTTCAAG
The DNA here is from genome assembly GCA_037177495.1 of Rhadinocentrus ornatus. Classification (NCBI taxonomy): domain Eukaryota; kingdom Metazoa; phylum Chordata; class Actinopteri; order Atheriniformes; family Melanotaeniidae; genus Rhadinocentrus; species Rhadinocentrus ornatus. The sequence continues at coordinate 15,901,229 of JBAMHW010000019.1, forward strand.
TTGAAATAACTTAATCTCTGTCACAACAGTTTGTAAATAAATATTTCCCGGCTTGTGATGCAGGAGTTTTTGACGGAGGCCCTTCCAGTTGATCTTATTGGAATCAATTGTCCTCTGATGAAGCAGTACATTGAGTTTGTGGCTGACCGCCTTCTCACCGATCTCAGACTGGCTAAGGTATTTAAATGATCATAGAAAATGTGTCAGTGATGGCAATTAGTCATTGCTCATCAAATTAAATGTTATAGCGAGACTCCATTGGACGGAAAAATGGCCATAGCACTTGCAAAAATGACCATATGTGCTTTACACATCATTTTACTGTAGAAATATAACTGAATAACAGTTAAATGGATTTATAGATTTTGTTTAATGTTTGACTTGCACAGTATTAAATCTGTATTTGGTGTAATTCACTTGGCTTTTTCTCTCTTTTTTTGTTCTTAATTCAAGATTTACAAAGCTGAAAATCCATTTGACTTCATGGAGTCCATCTCATTAGAGGGGAAAACAAACTTCTTTGAGAAAAGGGTATCAGAGTATCAGAGATTTGGAGTGATGTCAAACGTAATGGACGGTGAATTCACTCTGGATGCAGACTTCTGAAATTGAGATGATGCTCAGTTACATATTTGTTACATTTAATTGTTTTATTTTCTTTTGTTAAAGCAGACATTGACAAATAGGCTCAGTTCTTGTCTCAGCAATATCTTATATAATTCATAGTTCATAAAGATTACGGAGTTATAAAAGTTGCCGGTTTACAAATGGCATGGTGAACAAATGAGACTCAAATCCTTAACCGTGGTCTCTTAAAATTTGAGATACTGCAGCAAAGCACTTATCTTTTTGGTTTACTTGATTATAACGAGTTTAGGTAGGGAGGTTATTGTGCAGCACTTCATTGAACACTTAAAGGTGATTGGTTTTGTTTTGTTTCTCCACAAAGATGTAAAGAATTATGCTGTTTTGGGTGCTCATGATTATGGCAAAATGTTATTTATTCATAGTTTTAATTGGTCAATAAAATTTTGTAAAAATGTGTTATTTATCTTATTGAAAAATAGTATGTGTGATAAATGCTCATTCAGCTGAGAGTCAACATCACCTTGATGTCACTGACCGGGTTTAAATATGATGCAGGGGCATGATCTTGTTACCACAAAATCTCTTAACTGAGAGAAGTTGAAGTTATTCGCAACCAGGAACGATATTTACATGGAACAGCTTTACTCAGATTTCTTCCAGCGGTCAGATTAGATTAGCCACTCCTCCATTAGCATACGGATGCTGGAAATGAAAGCTAACTGCTAGTGTTTACGCGTTTTGTAAAGATGACTGTGGACTTGAAGGGTTTTACGCTGGAGAAAGCCGAAGTGCTATCCAGCCTTTTGAAGGAGCTGGTATCTTCAGGACAAGGCTATGTTCGGGCCCAGTTTGGGGTGGACTTAGGTCTGAAGCCCGAGCTGTACCAGACGTGGGTTATCCTGTCTACGGCTGCGGTGGGTCTCCTGCTGTTGATCGGCGTGTCCTGGGCCGCTGTCTGCGGCGGTCTGCTCTTCGGGAAAAAGCGGGGATCCCCGGTCACCCACGATGGCGGTGAGCCTGACAAGGCCAACTTTATTAAAAGTACCAAACCGGAGGAACAAAGGAGGAGGAACAAAAAGAAAACCCTTGAAAAGGTAGGCAGCAAAATCGAGCTGTCGCATCATAGTCATTCAATCAAAACAAGTTCTACTCGTCGATTAATGTAAATGACTCAACGAAGATGTTAACTCTTTAGCCACTTTAAACTAAGCTAGCTATTAGTAATTGTCAATTATCGTACTGTTTGGAGCTCTTAGACCATTTTATTTACACAACATAAATTAAACCTAAAGAAAACAACCCTCTTGACCCACATATAAATGAAAATAAAAAGAGTTGCTCGCTGACTATGCTATCAGCGTTTTTAATAGGAAAGTACGCTAACTAGCTATGTAGCTAACTGACACGTCATTGTTTAGGTTATGAAGAACTACAATCTGTGGTCTAAACTAAGAACGTCAGTCAACGCACATTAAGGTAACACCTCTTAAACCAATATTTTGGCTTCATATTTGCGTGATAATCTCAAGAACCCATTTGTAGCCACTTTAAAGGGTATGGCGTCATTTGTATGATTTATCTCTCACTGTCAGCTTTATTTCAAATAAAGGGTTGAACTCTTTACATTAGAATGGTTTTTAGCACGCCTGCGTGCAACACCAATTGCTATAAAGTTATTCTCAGAGTTAACTATTTTAGAAAAATTTCAAATGATTTAATATAATGCCAAAATAATTGCAATAAAGTAGTAATTACCAATAAAAATTACAAATTTGTCTGCAAGGGGATACACAGATATTCCCTTGTAGCAGTTTGGTCAAAGTCAAAATACAATTAAAAAGGGTGGCCAATTGTTATAAAGAGTCAGAAATTCATTATCTATATTATTATTTCATTATAGCAAAAGGCAAATAATGAGCTGACTGACGCTGAGCTTTATATTTTTGTTATGTTCCTTAATCATAAGTGTGGTGTTGTTAATAAAATGTCTCTCTCCTTTAGAAGGCTCAATTCAATGGACAACCAGTGACTGTGGCTCAAGGGGAAGATAAAGTGGTCGAGACAGTTTCCAAACTTCCACCACAAATCAAAGCTGAAAAGGTATGGCAAAATTTGAGAGGATCTGAAACTGTTGTTGCTGGAAAATGTAGTTACAGTATTACTGTTATACTTGATTATTTTCAGGTTTAACAAGACTGTATAACTTCAATTTTAATTTTTCAGGTTCAAGAGGTACAGGTCCCAGTGCAGGTGAAAAAGAACAAGAAGAAAACCAAGTCAGATGTGAAACCACTTCATCATGTGTCCACAAATGATGGGAAAGAACCGGATGATGGTAACTGTCATTTGTTGGAGGGAACTTTCATTATAACTTCTCATATTTAAATATTTATATTTGTTCAATGCATGCTAAGCACAATAAGAGGCTCTTAATAGACTTGTTAGGTGTTATTGTTAAAGGTTGTAGTCACATAAGCATTGTGTATTGACTTATATGCATGTATGTGTGATTATCAGGTGCATGGGAGACCAAAGTTAGCAACCGAGAGAAGAGGCAACTGCGCAAGAAGGAAAAAGGCCCTGAGGACTCGGGTGGTCCAGGAGCTGTGGAAGCTCCTAAAACCCACTTGGAGGCTCCTGTGGCCACAGTTTCCTCAAAGAAGAACCACGGAAACCATGGTATTTATTCTCTAAGGATGAAACCAAGTGGCAGCTTCTGGCAGTAAATTGTGAAGCCTATGTGGAAGTGCACATGGATGTCCTTTTGATTGACTTGTGTCCAATATCCGCGGCAAGAAGAGAGAGTGCTGCACAAACGCGGATTTTAGCCATCTAATAGTGCGCCTTATTTTTACCCCACCTACCTTCGTTAGCCGGTTAGCTACAGGCAGCTCAGAGTTTGATAGATGTCAATGATCCATCCCCACGCTCACAGCCCCCCTCTCAGCTCCACCACTTTGCCCATTTTTGTATTTTCCGGGAGTGACGGCAGGCGTGATGCTGCCAAGACGGTGATGGTAGGAATGCCCAACGAGCTTAACTTTTGCTCTTCAGAAACCTACGGGTGACGTCACGGAGGCTCCGGCCATCTTTTATATATAGTCTATGAATGAAACTCATTTTGTTTAACTGTTAGCTTACTTTGGTGCCATACATAACTAAAATAGAATTGTTTTATTTTAGTTTAACTTGGAAAGCCCAATCATGGTATGAAATCTCAAAGTGGTTAGCATAAATTATTAAGACATTCAAATTTTATGTACATGATCAGAATGTGAATAATACGTTTTGTTTGTTTCTTTTTTCCCCAGACTCCCAGCATTCAAGAACAAACATAAAGGGTGAAGGAGCCAAAGGAGCTGGTAAAGACAAAGGTGCATCTCTATAAAAAGAAAGTCCTCTTTAATTTAAATTTTTTAGTTTAAATCTAACATTGCTCTTCCAAACAGTAACTCCAAAGATATATTTTGTGTAAACAAACCTGCTGCCGACTGACTTCACATCTTTACCTTTTTCTTGCTTTCACAGTGTCCTCCACCTGGAGACAGGAGCCTTCGGTCAATGGTGGAGGCTGGTCCGACATGTCGTTGAAGATTCCAGGTGAGGTGGCTTCTATGGAGGGAGCAAAGTGGAGCTCCATATCTGCAGCTACACATTACAGGCCCCAGCCTGAACGCCAGCCCTGGGTTCAGGATTCACAAGGTACTATCTTCTGTGTAAACATTTGTTCAGACCCAGAACAGTGTAATGCAACTTTTTTTATCCGTAAAGATAAAAAGAAAGTTGGCATGCTCTGCTAATAAAAACAGAATACACAGACTTGCAAGCAGTAATCTTTATATCAATTTTGAATCATGCAAAGACACGTATCCATTATTAAGCAATTCGTTTTCTTGTTTTCTCTCTACTCCGTGAAAAACTGCATGGACAAATAGATTAACAAAGTAAGAATAACATTTTTCAATACAAAACTGCATGCAATTTGGGGGTTTAATCACTTCTATTATTAAAAAGATTTAAAGAATCTCTATGCACAGAAGAAAGCTAAATGAAAAGGTATTCAATGGTTTCGATCTGGGTGACACTAAAATCATTGCATGGACTCAGGAATTAAAATAATTTTCAGTGCACTAAGTGCATTGTTGTAGTTACACATGAAACTGGGAACATGAAGAACTAGCTAAGAAAATATAATACCAAAAAACAAAAATCTAGGAGTGCTGCTGCTTTTTCTAGAGGTGACTTCATTTGAGATAGATGGGGGTGAAGTTGAAAACTCTTCTTCAATCTGAAGAATCAAAGTTTGATTCAGATTCAACTTTATTGTCATTGCGCATGTCACAGGTACAAGGCAGCGAAATACAGGTTGGATCTCAACCAGAAGTGCTTCAAGCAGTGTTTAAATAACATTATTTACAAAGTGCAAGTATGCAATGATATGAAAGAATACATTTCAAAGTTTGGTGATTATTTCTGAAAGTCGTGGACACTGCATCCATCATTTCCAGAGGACAGATTCCACCAGTGGACAATGTAAAAGCCAGCATCCACGAGCAGCTTACACATCTGTAAAAGAAACAGTATTTCCAAATAATGCACACCAGTTTGGAGCCACATATGGTGGCCAGACAATTTTTTTTTGCTTATGTTATAACAATGCCAAAGTCTGTGCATATTACTACAGCAGGTGTAATAATGAGACTGCATCCCACTTTGATTGTAGAACATGCACATAAGCAAAATTCCTCTTAAATCGAATGAATTCATCATTGATGCACCTGGGCATGTCCTAATGTTCCAAATCAATTTTTATGCACAACATTTATTGCAGTTTAGTTAATCTTCTACGTATTTTGTACATGTTTTAAGATTAAGTGGATTCACCTACTAATTCCGAAAGAATGAATTTTTGTGTCTAAACCTTTAACCAGTAATACTTTGTCCAGTTTTACTATGATGGATAGTATTAACTGGAAAAAAATAGTCATATTCTTCATTTATTTTATTTTTTTATGTGCCAAATGTGAGCTGTTGCATGTTTGTAAAAACATAAATTAAAGACAATAATCTGTCTTTGTATGCTGTCATCATCAGCATGGAGCAGCATTGATGGCCGAGTAAAGATTGGCCTCCGCCCTGTGTCTTTCACCATGCTTGGACAAAATAGTACAGGTTAGTACTGTGATCAACTGTATTAAAATAAACTTTTATTTTTTTGGAAATATTGCTTTCCACAGCCACCAGTGTTTTTGTAGTTGCACAGCTCCTTTGCTTCCTTTCTCCCTCTTGTAGATTCAATCTCAAACTCAGCTGAGCTGCAGTGGGTGAATCGACCAAATGTTAATGATGAATGGTCAGGATTCAGTAAGTACCCAGCAGCCACTCCCCCACTTTACACCTTCCTAAACACTTCTGTCTGTTTGGATTTTTATCAGTCTAGCCTCTGTTTGTTTGATTTACATTTTTTAGATGGTATGTCAACAGCAGATCCCAGCTCTGACTGGAACGCCCCAGTTGAACACTGGGGAAACTATGAAGAGCCTCCATTATTTGAGGTTTCAGCTTTTCTGCAGAGGGATCAGCCTGTCCCCAACAAGGTTCTTGTATTCTTCACTTTCATATTTATATTGTTGTAATACAAGTTTTACCATCTTCTTAACATCCAATAGTGGTCAGCAGTTCCTTGTTCTCTTGAATCTGTTTTGCCATGAACATACCAGAAAAAATGTTTCTTCTTTTTTTTTTAATCTAAAATATTTTTTGGTTTTCTGACTGTAGATATCAGGTGAAGAAAAGAACATAGGTGATCCCTCTGGGGAAGCAGCCAAATCTAAAAAAAAAAAGAAGAAGAAGAACAAAACAGAAGAGGAGGCTGCATCTGATGCTCAGGCAAGAAACAGAGCATCAAGCTGTTATGATTGCTATCTTACCAACTTTTAAATAATTTGTTTGTTTTTATATTAAATAAATGAGGCTATTTAACCTGTTTTAATGGAACTGTGGAATTTGTTTGATTGTAGATGCCGAGCACAGTAGATGCAGTCACCAAACCCCAAGAGGTTCCTTTGCTGCCTAATAAAAAGCAGAATACCAGCATATCATCCTCTCAGAGTAGGTTTCAGCAGATTGTTAAGGAAATAAATTTAAACAAATACTTGAAAGGAAATGCTCAAGTTGAAGTCCAAGTTGTTATTTGAGTTGTAAGAGATTGTCTCTGCATGTGCCCATGTGTTGTAACAGTTCTTATTTCATCTTTGCAGAGAAGTCTGAGCAGATTGTGAAGCCCCCGAAGCCTGCCCAGAAGAAAAAAGTCAAAAGGGAAACTTGAAGTTACATCACAGGTCTATACAAAGCATATGCAAATGATTGTTAAATGTGTCACATGCAATAATTGCCAGGTACAGTTTCTTTCTGAGATACGCAACAGTTAATCAATTACAGCAACAAAATAAAAACAAGCAGCGGATCAAACCTGCTTGAATAAATACTGTATAGCGATGAAATGGGGTCCTATGGACTGAATGCTTAACTACTTTTGCACTATTTGCTACACTGCAACCAGAGTGGAGTTTAATGGATTTTTTGTAGAAGTACATGTTTAATCTCTTCAACAGTGTTTGATTTTTATTTTTCTTACAAGAGTGTATGTAGTTATTTACCCAAAAATACAAAAACGGGTTTTAATTGTATCTGGGGTTTTTATGATGGAGAACAACGCATTTTTGTTACCCCCATGTGATGCACTTTGATCTGACTGTCATGCTGCTGTCCCTCTATGAATTATTGAAATATTCCAGAGTAAGGTCAA
>JBAMHW010000019.1:15913846-15926639 GCA_037177495.1 Rhadinocentrus ornatus
TTTATGTTTTTCCTTCTTAATGATTAAAAACGGTGACGTAAGACTTCTGAACTGATCCTTACATGAAAATACCTCCATTGAGGAGATCTGGTCAGTATTTTATCAGTGGCACTTTGACAATAATCATGACACAGTACAACAAACCTGAAGCAATTAGTCAGTAGTGAGAATTGGCTTTTTATGAGCTTGATAATAGTTTTATATTTTATATTTATATATCTTTTTAAAAAAAGTTTTGAAATTAAATGAAAGCATGTTATCACAATTACCCCAAGCTGGCACACAAGGTTTGATTTGTACATGCTTTGGCAGCTGTTTCAGAGTGAGCATCATTTAGCAGTAAGTTGATGTAAATTTCTTATAACCTAGCAGGCCATTAAGACATTATCTGTGGATGACACTAGAGAAAAAACTTGAATAAATCTGCATTTTGTTGGGAAAAAAATGTGTACACATCAGTGCTTGCATCAGCAATCTGCTGAAATGAATATGCCATTGTCACATGACTCGTAACCTTTTTTCTTTTTCCTTTTTATTGTAAAAAAAAAAAGGCATATGGCAATTATTTGCAATAAAAATAGAAGCATTCATGTTTTTTCTTTCATGTTTCTGTTTACTTCTTGGACTGAAAAATCCTGTCTTTTCCATCAAAATAAAACTTTCAGTTGCAGGAAGCTGTTTTCAAACACTGCATAGATTTTTAAAAAAGAAAAAAGCTTTTTGTTGCGGCTATTGCACCATGAAAAGACCTAAAGCATCACTTTAAGCTACTGTTGGTCAGTCTGAGTTGTCATATTACCTAAAGATTCACCCAAGGACTCAATTTAAAATTGATATAGTTTTTTTTTCTTTCTTCCTCAGCTTATAAACGCAGTGGTCCTACTCATCCTGTTGTCAGCTCTCAATGACCCAATACAGTACCGCTACCACCTTACCAGCTCCGAGCTGGGAACTGACATTGATGTCATGGACGATGCAAGTAAGTGCGACACATCAGAGTTTGGTTTTGAAGATTTACTTTGATTTTGTGTTGCATTCACTACACATTTCTGTGTAATTTACTTGGGCAAAGAATGAGGGTGTCCAGTCAATTCTAAAGCCATTTCCAGAGCCCAACTTCCAGTAAACATGATGTTTAATGGCTCAGTAACAGCATTGGATGAATGTAGCTCAAATGTTCTGCCAGATAGATTAAATGCCATGTCAGTATGGATCTTTGTGTGTCTGCAGCACTAAACTCACCTTTTCTTTTTTGTCCACGCTTCTTTTCTGAGAATGCTGCCCTCAGCACAGACACAGCTGAGCAAGCTATGCATAGAGAACAAAATCTGAGTGCATTTGTATTTTCAGTCCTTCCTTCTAGCAGCTATCATCATCACAGTCGCCTCTGGAAGGCTTCAGACACTGTTCCTGGCAGCTGATTAAAAATGACTGCTCTAATTCAAGATTGGATTAAAATGGCAATCTTGACTTAACTCCTCCCTCACATGGCATTTATGCTCGTAACGCATCGGTTAGAGATTGTAACAGTGGATGGAAACAAGCTTGTCTTGTTTTTGTAATAAGAGCTTGTGTAATGTGACGATTTTGCTTTTTTCTTTGCATAGAAATGTCAGAATTGTGAATTGACTGGATGGGTGGCATTGTATTTATGTATGCTTATGTTTTTTTTTTATTATATAGAATTCTTAAATTTGTGTCTCTGGAGAAAGGGATTAAATGCTTATAGACATACCATCATTTCCTGCTGTAGGTCAGTACAGTATCAGTAAAGGTAGGGATATGATATGCAGTAGTTGCATAAAGTTTTTATGAGTTTGTATTTTGTGAAGTTGTGATTAAAACATTATAAAGGAGAAATTTTGCTATTTTAGTAACAGCTAATACTGCATTCCTTTTATTCAACAAGGCTTAGCTTAATATCAAGGGATGTTTATAGTTTCTCTGTTGGGTGCTACACTGACAAGGACGAGTATGAGCTCTTACAGCTTTAATATGAACATGAGAGGGTGTTATGTTTTGTCAAACTTAGAAGCTCTTGTATAACATTGGTGATTATGTGCAGGGCGGACTGAGTACTTGGAATAAGTGTGAGTACATATGTTTTGTAAAAATGTATGTGACCTGTGGAGTTGGGCTTTCGCATTGGTTTCATAAAGTCATATTTACCTCTCTTGAAACCTCTGTCAGGTGACATTTAACAAGTAACATTTGATACATGGGTCTTTGCCATAGATAGTACACGAAGTATGGACTGGTTCTAAAGGCTGATGAATTCTAACACAACGGGGGCAGAAATGCTTATGAGAAAATTACACTACTTTTCACTCGATTTATTACCCTAGCAAACATTTCCCTAATGGATTTATGGTCTTAGTCATTAGTTTTGAGTCCTCTTCGATACAAGATGATATTCATTTAGTACAAAAATTGGTCCAATTAGAGTAAAATTAGTTATTTGAAAAAATCACATGCTTTGTTGGAGCTGCCTTGTGATTCACATGTCATTGCTGTACCATCAGATAGCCCCTCGCCCCTCACACACACAATGACGTTTACCTCAAAGTCTCACAACAGTTGCCCTAAAACATGGCATAAAATAGTATTCTTCCTTCTTTATACTGTAACTCAAAAGAAGAAAAGGATCTTGTATAACAAATTGAATACAAAAAGCAGTGTGTATATTTAGTGTTAAAGATCATACCTTTAAAATTTAATACTGTTGTAAATGTCAGTTCCTTTCAATCAGTGCATACACAGGTGTCGGAGAAAGTGTGAATTCACATTTATCTGCACTTATAAACTATAGTATGTGTTTGCGCTTCTCATCCCTTGTATCTCTTTTCTTTCTCTCCCAGATATCTGCATAGCTACTGCAATATCCCTACTCATGATTCTTATATGTGGCATGGCAACATATGGTGCTTACAAGGTAAACATGCTAGACAAATTAGATCCAAACCCACATCTGGACTTTAATAAATGAGTTCCTTCATCTAATCCTAATCTCTCCCACATAGCAACATGCTGCTTGGATCATTCCATTCTTCTGCTACCAAATCTTCGACTTTGCCCTTAACACACTGGTAGCCATTAGCGTGGTGGTTTATCCCAACACCGTGCAGGACTACCTCCAGCAGCTGGTGAGGACCATTTCCTTCTAATTTAATGATTATTTGTACCGGAAGTTTGTTTCTATTAGTGGATGTTTTACCAAGGAATTGCTCTCATCTGTCAAATACAGGCAAAAACATGTTTTCTGTTAAAAAGTAGAAGACAGTTTTTTGGGGCACAGATCTTAAGCAAAATGATTTTGTGTTCAATTTAGCCTGCTTGACTTTTGAAGTTAAGTTTTAGTTTGAGAATGATTCGAAAAAGGTGACTTTTGTTCTTGCTGTTTCACATTTCTCAATTATGTTTGTTTCCCATTTTATATTAAATTGTCTTCCTCCCTCCCAGCCAGGGACATTCCCTTACAAAGAGGACATCATGTCCACCAACAATATGTGCCTAGTCTTTGCAGTCCTCCTCTTCATTGGTTGCATCCTTTCCTTCAAGGTAAGACTAAGCCAAGCTTTGGTCTTGTGCTATTCATTTGTCTGAAACTGTATAGATATATTCGAAGCACATATTTAGTATATACATAGAGTTCAGTGCTAAATTTGACTTAAACTCACAAAACATCTCTTGATCTGCGGTTTCACAGAGAGGTTCATTATATGGCAGTGTAATTAAGTCAATTAAGTCTCACACTGTGCAAAATCTCATAGCAGCATGAGTACATTGCATGTTTAAAGAATTTACCAGTGAGGACATTTTGATTATCAATGGTCTTTATGAGATGATCAAGCAGTCAGAGAGCAGAGGGTCAGAAACGTCAGGAAACTAACGGCAGTCAAAATAATTCTCCCTTAATGCATGGATGATTCTCCAAGCGCAACTCTGCTCTGGGGCTCATGGATGAGATGGGGCATGAAGTTGCAGTCATCTGTACAATCAAATCAACTTGTTTCTCCTCTAAAATGAGATTAGAAATGTTCTCGGCAGATATCCAAAGCCAGAGCAGGGTTTTATGACAGGAAGCGGCCACTGGAAGACAGCCTGCAGTCAAAAGAGTAATAAATGTCATGCCATAGACACTGAGCTTTGTTTTTTCTATATTTGAGATTGCATGTAAATTTGTGACGTTAGCCAAGCAAAATTAGTGGAATTCTATTTTTATTAATAGGCTTCTGATGTTAACAACCCAGATGTTAAACCTCAGAGACTCTTTCAGCTCTCAGCAGGGAGCGAACACCTGCTGAAGTTACTGCTGATGCCAACATCCTTCACTTGACTGCACTTGGCATAGATGAAATAGGCAGACAGGAAAAGGGAGAGCTGGAGAAGAGAAAAGAGATGGTAGGAAATTAGAGATGAGGTTTAAGCAGAGAAGGAAATGTAAGTGGATAAATGAGTCGGCTGACATGAGAATCAGACAAAGTAGGAAGAGATGGTAAGAAAAGAAAATGTGATTTAGTAGTGATGTTTACTGCCAGCTCAGATTATAATTGCTCTGATGTGAATTTTGTTGTAAGCATTCAGTCAAGCTAAAAAAAAAAAAAAAAATTGTAAGATTTGAAGAGACAAACAGATGAAAAAAAGAGTATCTTGTTTAGGAGTCTGTTGGTCAAATGAAACAAACTGCAAAGCAAAAGGGGAAATTATTGAATGGTGGGTAGAAAAATACATTTTGATCAACGTAATAAATAATGGATGAAAATCAAAGTGTTTAGTTGTATCAATTATTAGAATATTTTCAGAGTTATGCTTATTGGACGATTTGACTTTACACTTTTGTTGCACAGAGAAGGAGGTCAACTCAGCAGATGGTAAAGTGATTGGCTAGCATTCTGCTTGGCTTCCTGGTTGGTTGCTCCTACTGCTGGCAGAGGCACCAACTCAGCAGGCTACTCACACATACACACAATGGACCTCCTTTTCTTTTGCCAAGTCAGACAAACCACCCTCAGTGCACGCATAGGCTTAGTGAAGCAAGAGATGCCGGATAAGTTGCCTCTGGTAAAATGGTGGATGCTAAACCAGAAGGGCCATTTTGTCCAGGAAAATGTCTTAATAAAACCATCACATCTCTGTAGTGATGCATTTCTGCTGTCAATATCCCTAACCTGGATAAATGGTTAAAAAGAAAGACCATGGGTAATAATTTCAAAAAGAAAAAAATGTAAACAGTTTTTCTAAAGGCCAGTGTATTTCTTTTTCCTTTCTTTTTAGGCTTATCTGATTGGCTGTGTGTGGAACTGCTACAGATATGTGAGTGGTAGGGGCACCACTGAAGTCCTGGTTTATGTCACTACAAACGACACCACGGTGAGTCCTCAAATTCACCCACCTCTTCTCTTACCTCAGTGACACACTGACCGCACCCTTACCATCAGAATACTCTATGATCCTATTCCCACAGCGCTGGTTTTTACAGTTTCATCCTAGAAGCCATCATTTCATTGTATAAGCTAACATCATTCTGAGGTTGCCATGTTTTCATTATAGCCCAGTCTTGAACAGTAACAATTGTAATTACAAATACTTTAGTAGGTAACTGTAGTGTTGTTAAAAAGCCTCCTAATGTTGATCTGAATTGCTAATGCTGTAAACACCAGTACAGTAGTATACTATATATAATGCAGCCTTCAGAGTACAGAGAGAATGTCAATGGTCCTGATTGCTGTTGCTGTGCAGTTGCTCTCAGCTGTCTGACAGCTGTTGAAGTGTCGCTGCACAGTAGGTGCTGTGGGTCGTCCTGAGGTGTGATTTGTTGGTCGAACAGAACCGGATGTCATCCATTCCATTGGGCCCCTTCAGTGATTAATCTAGGTTTCTAAGAGGCATTAGCTTCGTCACTGTTTCCATGTGTCTGTCTTGTTTATAATCCCCCATCCTGATATATAAGACATTAATCTGCCTCACACCCGCTGTCCACTCAGTACACAGCACTCTGTCTGTCACTTTGTCCTTGCGCTGTAGTGGCCATGTTTGACACTGACATTTTTCACTTTATGAAACAAGACTCAACACCCAGGAGCTAATCCAGCAGGATCTGATGTCATCATCTGCATCATAAAGGCTTGAAGCAATTAATGGATATGTGGAAGTTACTCTGTCCCCTGCACATATGATTCGGAAAAAAATGTTTTTTGTTGGGGTTTTTCTGCAAAAAAATTTTTGATTAAATAAAACAAAACCTTAATACTTCAAATGTAATGTTTTATTTAATTTAGTGAGACTGACTGGTTTATATTACTTGTGAGAAAAGCATATACCATAAAACTATTTTAGAAAATTTTTACAAAACTCACTAAAGCTTTAATAAAGCGACTTATTTCAAAATATAAGTGCAGATACTTAATAAAACAAGCATTTTTATTAGTTAGCTAATTGGGAAAAGGTTGAGGGTTAGAAATTCAAATGTTTTTTTGTTTTTTTTTCAGATTTAGTTGAAAATTTAATTACCCTAAAATGTCAAAAAGTAAACATTGCCGGGAACAACTGAAGTAACTAGGTCAAATGGAAAGCCACAGAACAAGCTGTGTGAATTTTAATGAGAGAAATTTAAAAGAGCAAATTCTACTTGAATGTAACAAATATCTGTGCCACAAAATGCTGAACAGCTGTCATGCTGGAGAAAAACTGCATACAGATGAATAAAGCCCCCACATCTATTTTTCCAATAAAAAAGCCAGCAGTGTGTCTAAATGGCTTTTTACAGGCTCGAACATCAAGTACCCGGCTTATGTTATGCTTTTCTATAAATTCCATTAAAATGCGCAAGGGTCATCCCTCTCTTTTTCTCTCCACATATCTCTTTCCATCATGGCTTCTTCTGGAAACATTACATAACTGTCTGCTTCATTTCAAATCCTCTCTGTGATGTGTTTGCCGGGCCTCCCTTGCTGTTTCACTATTCTTGCCCCTTGGAGCATATTCTCTCACTCACTGAATTAGCAGCAGTGCTGGTTTTATAACATCGTTTATAGAAAAGGACCTCTGATGGGCAGAACGCAAGCTGGTGTACATGTGAATGGTGTCCTTGGAGCTAGTCATGCCTTTCATAGGGATGGGGGGGGGGGAATAATGAAGAGACAGTAAGCTGTGTCCAAAATCACCTTAGTCCTGGAAGTGCACTATATTTTCAGTTAGCATATCCACTTCTGAGACAGTTTTTGGCACAATATAGTATCTCAATTTCACAAGAAAAATTTTTTTTATTTGTTACTCTGCAGCTCACAAAACGAGCACTTATTAGTGGAAAAACTGACATCTTTTGATATGCAATAGTAAATTACTAAAAATGAAACACACAGCTTAAGATGAGACTGTTGCATAACTACCTCAGTGGTCATACGTGTCAATTATGTCAGATGTTGTCGTCGCCGTTTCATATTATTCAAGGTAGAATCAGCAAAACCCCTTGAGGCCATTAGCTGATGATGCAAGCTACTGGAAAACGAATGTTTCACAAAGCAATTAGCACCTCAAGATAATAGTTTCATGAAGCTTTTAACGTCTCTCAGCCGTCTGTTGCAGGACTGACTCATGTTATCATATAACAATCACTTGTAGGAACAGAGTGGAGCACTTCATCCACTTTGTTCACAACTTTTCATTTTAAGCTGAAATGGGCAAAAAAATTTGATAATAAATATTTTTTTTTATAGTTGTGTCAAAATCACTGCTGATTTATTAAATTTTCCCACCACTGAATATTTATGTAACTAAAAAGACTTTTTAAGATCCTCATATATTTTTTTTTTCCTGAGTCTATTTAAAGAGCAAATGTTTATTAAGGAGATTTTCTTTCCTTTTTTTTTTTAAATACTGTCACACTAAATCTACAGGGGCTGACAATAGAAAAGAACAGCATAAAGGATTTTTTGTATTTGTCCTGAGAAATCACAACTGAGTTTCCTTTTGTTTTTGTTTGATTTCAGGTTCTGCTGCCACCATATGAGGAGGCTGTTACCATCCCACCGAAAGAGCCCCCTCCCCAGTACATGGAGGCATGAGATACACCCTCAAAGATGGATTTTATACCCCAACACCAACTTCTTTTCCCTCCAAACAATAGGATTCCAACGCTGGCTGCAGTATGTCCAAAACCAGGCAAAACAGCATTTTAGATGCTGCTTGCATCTTGGGTTTGTGCCAGCTTTAGATTAGATCAAGCTAACTGTGAGGCAGTATTGCCATTAACTCTGCCCCCTCTCACACATTCACCCCCACCATTTGTTGTGATGTATTGTCTCATCTCCTGTGTCCTCCAAGGAGTATCACCTCCAGCTGCCCTCCTCCTGGGCTGCTGTTTTTCCCTAGAAGCATCTAAACTCTTGCACGCTCTGACCCAACTTAATATGCACTTTTCTTTTTAATTAAAAGTGCACCTGTTTGGCCACCAACTGTTAACCCCCCCAATACTGTGAATTACCCTTGTGGTCTTTATCTAGAATTAAACTACCTGAAGAAGGAAGTAGAGCATGAGAAAGAAAGCGGCAAACTTCGGTAACAAATGAGCACTTTTTTCAGGATTGACTAAATTTCTTCATTGAATGTAACGTCTGGGTATTTTTGTATGAATTTTTGTATAACAGAGGAAAATGTGAGAAGTGAGAGGCCATCCTGTTGTGATAGAATATTATCTTGTGTGCTAATGTCGCTCATCTTGCTGGAAGGCAAAAAGACGGAGACTCCTTGACCAATGAAAACTGTCTTCCTTTTGTATTTTCCAGACTGTAAACCTGTAACTCATCGACTGCCAGTTAAAAACCCTCATTCACACATTGATTTTTGTCACAAACTTCCAGTTTGCCTTCCTATCTTTCTTCAAGATCTAAGATAATTATGTGATCCGGTGAAGCACTTATCACAAACATTAACTGCTTACACACTTACACACTGCAGCTCCACATCAAGAAAGGCAATACACAACAAAAAACAAAGTGTGTAAATGTGTAAAAATGTTGAAGGCCTTTGTTCCCATCGAGCTGCAGTAGCATCGACTGTGTCTTTGTGTTTAATTTTTTTTATTTTATTTTTTTTAATTAGGATCATGATGTATAATCAGATCATTTTAGTTGAGCTGACTTGGCTGGACTGAGGGCATTTTCCCATAAAGATTGCTTGACATGCTGCTGTACATGCAGAGACTATGTTTTTATATGTGTGTGTGTTTGCCTGTGTGTGGCATATGATGTAACTCTGGTCCTTTATGTGTAGTATTATTTTTCATATGTTTTCTGTGCAGGTGACCCTTTTGAGGCATTGATTTAGCTCAGCAGAGAAGCACAAAATCAATTTAAAGTTTGTTAAACTGTGTAAAAAGCTTGTCCTACGCTTCAGCTGTTTAGGCAGTCAGTGGAGCATTGTGACAGATAATTATGGGGCAAAGAGTAAAAGTACTTAATCCAGCTATTCTGTCAGTTTCATTCTACCATAAAGACTATGCAATAGTGCATTAAACCACTCATTAGTCTCAAACAGAAACTTCATTTCCATTTGTTACTAATCCCATAGTTGATAATGTAGCCATTTGTTGGTCCCAGTATTATTATCCCTGTGAATTATGTTAACAGCTTCTTCAAATCCAATAAAGCTCAAAAGTGAAAATGCACTTTAAAATCGGAGTGAGCTCACGAAAAGCTTGTGTTTTTGTTCACCTTTACTATGTCACACAGTAGCTAAGTGGCTCTAATATGAATTGCTACCCTTGCCTGAACCGTACAAGCTTATACAACATGATATAAATCAGTATATTATTTTGTGAAGGCTGCAGAGCTGACAGATTTCCACTTGGTTATAGAGTTTTAAAGGCTTGCCCAGTATCTGGACTAGTGTATGGCTGACGTCTCTTTTCATTCATCATGTCACGACTGTTCTGTCTTTCCTGTTGTTGGATCTCCATGAGCTCATATATTCAATGCAGAATAATAAAAGGCTAAATCAACAAAACACTTGCTGGATTTATTAATATAGGGAAGGTTTTGTTTTTTCCTAAGGCTTCGTACTATCACCTTAAGTTACCAGTTTGAAATATTTAAGCTATTAGTTTTTGAGGAAGCATTGAAAATAAGAGAAGATTCCTTAATCTACTTGTTTATTTGAAAGTATTATATAATATATGTGTAATGTTTTTTTTCAGTGGGGTTGAGGGTTTTATGTAACACTGGAGGCTTGTTACGTTATTTTTGCTAAATGGCAATATCTGTAATCTCCTGTGGAATGGTCCAGATATTAATTGTGACTCAGAAATCAAAGTTTTCTTACATAATGATGCTTGTTCCCCTCTTATTTTTAATGTCAGTCTCTTAGCTTTTTTTTCCAGTGTATTAAGTTGCATTTATTTTCTTTTTTCCTAATTAATGTAACGTTCTCCAGCATTTAATTTGCGGGATGCTGAATTTTTCTGCTGACAGAACCTTTAAAAATTAAAAGTAGGTGTTTGCAATCTTCCTCAAATTGATTTATCTGGTTATTAGAGCCGAGTGAAGCCGCCTTCCTGCTTAAATTACAGTGTCCTTAGTTTTGTGGTAGAGAAGGTTTTACTGGAAAACACCACTCAACAGAAATTAAATGCATCATTGGCTTAATTTGAGCACTAAGGGCTGACAAAGCAATCCGTGCCAAGTAGTGTCTTTTGAGGCAGTAAAACATGGGACTTTTACTTGCACCGTCCAGGAAGAAAAACAAGTATACAAGTCTGAACTAGTTAAAAGAAATCTGAAAAATGCTTGCCAGCCTGATACCCTTTGAAACGACATGGATCAAAACTGGCAGAAACACAAGGATTTAGCCTCCCGCATCAACAACGGAGGCTTGCATTACCTTGGGACTTGACAGTAGGATACCAGACGGATGCACTCACCTACTTTCTACCAGTGGGACAGGGCGGGGAAAAAAGTGGGTCACATTCTGTCTCCTCTAGCTAAAATGCTTGTCAGAAACAGTGTTGTACAATGTCATCAGCTTCTGAACGAGACTTTCAAAGAGGACTCAAGAGCCAGAAGGTCGTTTTGTAAAGATCTATCAGAAGTTTGACCTAGATTCTGTAAAGTAGTTAAGGAAACAATCATCATACGTTTTGGCAATGAACCATGGCATCCTTGCGTTTTTATTTACATTCTGCAAAATCCAACTATAAAATGGAAAAGCCTCTGGCAGTATGTCCAGCATCAGCAGTGCTCATCAGGCTTTACTTCTATTTACGGATCAGATTTTTCACACTTAATTCCAATCTGATTATGCAGCCTCTTCAGACATTGTCCTCATTTCAGTACAGGCTTCTGCTGCACGTGAAATCAGTTCAGTAGAAATTTCATTCCATTAACTGGGAACAGATTAGGGATGCAACCAGTGGAAAAACTGGGCCAAACTGCTCAACGGGTGATGTTAGTTTGGCTGCTACATGACTTCACACAGGACCCTTAAGCAGTTTTAGAGAGGCTTCTTAACATGTAGCATAATGCTCATCAAGATTGTCTGCCAAGTTATTAGGAATAATCCTTTTTCAGGGTTTTTTTCTGAGATCATATACAAGTATAGATACTTTAAGTTGATATATTTAACATTTATCTACTCAAATAAACTGTATGTACCACTTTTTTTTTTTTTTTTTAAATCATTGATACTTGTTTTCCAGTTCAGAGCTCTGATGTCAGTTTGATGTCCACTGAGCTGGGAGGGTTTTTCAGCTAGTGTCCATCATACGCAGCCAGATTGACCCTCAGCTCCACCAGCTGGTTGAGCAGCTGCGCCTGAGCAGATTGGTGGTTGCACTGATTTCTACTGAAATGTTGAGCCAGAAAGCAAACAAAAACATAAAATAAAAAATAGCTTCGAGGGTGAATTTATCTTACCATCTATCCCCCTCTACAGTTATACACGTCATTTAGCTATGCAACTTTGCCTTTCAGCCATACATGGTGTAAATTGGATCTTTTTCCCCACAGCCAACAAATGTCAAGCATATACTCATGTCACAAAAGCACAGAAATCCCTGTTGACTCTTTTCTGCTGACTGAAATTATGAGTCGAAGGTTGAGAGATTAAGCCTGCTCTAAATAGTGTTGCACTAAAACATTTGAGTTAGGTCTAATGCCAAGTCTAAACAGTGCCCTTTCAATGCTGCTCAAGATCTGGGAGGCCAAACATGCTAAATTTAACATTACAAATATATATATTTTTTAGGTCATTACCCTTTTTTGAAATATGTAGCTAAGAACAAATTAACCACTTTTTCTCAGAAGCTGGTCAGAGCACATGAAAGCAGATAACTGTCAACACAATGACTGGTCATCGCTGCAAAGCCTTTAATGCCTCAGACAGCGTCCTCCCCTATACAGCCAATGAGCTGCATTTAACACAACACATGGTCAACCCTGAGTTTTATGTAAGTGTTTGGAAAAAATAAATAAATCTCAAAGATCGGCAGTTGCGTAATTTAGACATTAAAGCAGTCAGATGCTGATGGTTCAGAGTGAAAGTGATAATCCACTTGTCGTACTTTGTTACACAAGTTTAGTAAGAAGGATATTATTAAATTTGGTATTCTGAGGAGTTTTCTCATTGACTGTTTGGTTTTTAACAGACAAGAAAATCCCTCACTGTACTTGGGACAAAAAAAAATTCTGTACATTTGTTCACACTGAACAAGCTCTGTGTGTGTGTGTGTATATGTATATATATATATATATACATATATATATATATATATATATATGTATATATATGTATATATATATAT
>JBAMHW010000019.1:15940620-15955064 GCA_037177495.1 Rhadinocentrus ornatus
GAGGCTCCAGTAGAGCACTACTCGGTTGCTTGTAATATATTAGCGCACCACTAGATGGGAGTAATTCTTTCACACTGTGGCTTTAAAGGTTCAGACACAGAAATGACCCATTCTCAGTAGAGCTCACTAGAGCTACTTTTTTAATGGCTGAAATTAAGTACCAAGGCGGAATTTGGGGTAATACTTAGAAAACATTGTTGTTGGATCTCTGAAATCCATATGAAAAAGTATAATATGGACCTTTATGTGTAACTAATTGCTTTCTTGATCACCTCTTTACTAAAAACACTGGTACAAAATAAAAGCTTCCACTGCTGCGGGCGCCCCACCCCACAGGAGTCTTATTTTCATTTCTGATTGGTGGCAAGTTGTCAGTTTTTTTTTTATTTATTTATTTATTTTTATTCTGATATAAGTCTACCGTACAACTAATTAAATGTACAAAATTATCAATAAGCTAAAGTTTGCAACCTAATCTGTTTTGTTACTTTTATTTTGATTGAATTTTTTTTCCTGTAAATAGAAATACAAGCATTTTTGCCATAAAATTAACATTTTGCATTTACAAGTTATTGTGTTTATTGAGAATAATGCTATAACTTGTTTCCATATTGATATATGATATGATTAGAATATAAATTATCTGGTTTGTATGTTTCACTTTTGGGTGACAGCACACAAAAAGGATGATAGAGAGGGAGATAAGAATGGAGTAAATAGAATAAAACAGGAAATTGGAGCAGGTGGGCAGAAAGATGGTTAGAATGCAGTCAGCTCATTTTTCACCCACGTTTCATGCAGTAAAATCAATTATTTAGCACAACTTAGCATCATAATGAAATATATACTTTTTTTAAACTTCAGCTTATTGTGCACGTTGGAAAAATTGGACAGGACAATCTGGCCTTCACCTACCGTTCTTACCAACAAATTTGTTCCTAAATCCGACTTACGAACATTTTACGAAAATTGTGGCAGTCACCAAAATCTTGGTATCTTTGATTTGTTCTTAGCTAAGAACAAGTCCTACGAACACTCAGGAGAACTCTACGAGTACTTTTTGAGAATTAAATGTTATTTCCTGGTTAAAAACACCCATCAGACTCACCTGGAGGATTCATCAAATGCGCCACTCGCTCCGTAGGTGAACCGCCTCTCAAAATGAAATCTGCTTCACACTGTACATAGTACAGTAAGCTTTGTGTTTACTTTCACTTTCAGCCACGGCACGCCGAAGATGTTCGTCCTGATGCGTTAAGGGACCAGAACGCAGGCTGCTGTCCAGGTTTATTATCTGTCTCGCCTCTATACACGATATAGGAAGCTTGATCTTTTATGGGCATTTTTGCGCGTTTACCTGCAAAGTTGGGCCTACGAGAGATTGGCATTCACCAATCTAAGCGGAAAATTTTCGGGACAATTCCGCGCTACAAGAGCACATTTATGAATCTAATTATTTTTTTCTAAGAAAAAAAAAATTCTAACGTACAACTTAAGAAAACATTTAGGAATATTTGTAAGAAGATATTGGTAAATGCGGCTCAATGAAAGGAGCAGGATGACCAGGCAGAGAAAAGAAACACTGAAGCAGAAGAGAGAAAGTTAAGGAGACCAGAGAGAACAGATCCAACTGCAGCAACAGCACAATTAATGGTTTCAGGGGCAAGAGAGAGAGAGAGAGAGAGAGAGAGAGAGAGAGAGAGAGAGAGAGACTGTGCTGGTGTTGATGCTAATATTTAGGATCTGGATGAAAAGCACTGTGGCCCAAATCAAGTCAGACTGTGTCAGTACCCCAGCGCAATTTTGGATTTAAAAAGCGATCATTTAATCCAAACTATGAGATGAGATTAAAGAGAGACAGCAATACATCACCCATATTGTGGCTGTCATGCAGTTAGAATAGAATAGAAAACATTTATTGGCATTACACAAAGTACAATAAGATTTAAAAGCAGCTCCATAAATGTGCACACTAACAGAGTAAATAAACAATATAAGAACACAATATAAATAGCAGCTATAAAAAGCACTCAAGTCTCAAAAGGAATGAATTGCACATGTATGAGTAGGTGTTATTACACCTAGTTGGTATTATTACAACAGTCTGAGGTAGTATGTGGGTCTGTGCAAGCAATCAGTGCAGTAGTCTGAATGTATTTAGTAATACAGAAAGTAATCAGCGCTGGAGCATCAGTGCATGACATTAGGACCGTATGGACCTGTAGCGCCTGCCAGAGGGCAACAGGTCAAAGAGGTGAAAACTGGGGTGAGTGGAGTCCTTCATTATGTTTCTCGCCCTGTTGAGACAATGGGAGTCATGGATGACAGACATGGAGGGCAGAGGGCAGCCGATGATCTTCTGTGCTGTGTTTACCACCCTGTGCAGCCTCAGTGCAGCTGGAGTGCCACACCATGACACCGTACAGGCTCTCAATTCTTGAAAGAGTTTCATCTATTCCTGCAATCATACTTAGCTCCATCACATAGCACATACTTATCCCCTTCATCTCAATAGATGAGATAATCGAGTGCTGTGCTGTGGAGTTGACAGCATGTTTTGTCAGTGAGTTAAAAAATGCTGGAATGTTCTCAGCTGTTGCAGATGAAGCTGGAGATAGAAACACTTGGCAGTTGTTGATATCTGTCCATTATGTCACTGAAGGCAGAATAAAGTGTTTGCTGGCCATGACAGAAATAACAGGCTTTGATGTTGAATTCATAACTTCTGAAATTGAATAGCAGCTGGTTCACAGTGGCATTGAGCATGTTCTGTGTGTTGCATAGGCATATGATGGTGCAGCAGTAATGAGTCGGGCAGTTGGAGGTGTGCAGGCCAAATTCCAAGCAAATCATCCCCAAGCCATTTATGTGCACTGCTATGCACATTACCTCAACTTAGTACTGTGTCACACCTGCCAGGCAGTACCAGAGGCCCAGGATTTATTTGGCCTGTTAGAGAGTGTGTACTCATTTTTCAGTGTGTCTCTTGTGAACCATCACAAATTCAGAGACAATCAACATCAGCTGGGGTTACAGCCATCTGAACTTGTGCAACTCTCACAAACCCGCTGGTCATGTCAGCTGCGTTCTGTAAAAGCCATCTTAGAGAATCTCTTTGCAGTCCTTCGGTGCCTCTCTAGCATCAACAACCCCATGGCAGTGGGACTTCATGTCAAACTTAGTTGTTTCTCCACAGTATACCTATTGATAATGTTTCACACTTTTCTATCTGTCACAGAGAACCTGCACAAATATCACCAAAGTGAAACAGTGGACCTTGCTAAAGCTGTAGAGTACAAAGGAGCTGTATGTGACACTCTAAAACAAATGCACACAGATGAGAAAGCTGCTGAGGTGTATAACAAAGCAAAAAAACATCTGTTTAGCAAATCAGATCCCAGAACCTTTCGCTGCAACCAGACCAAGGCAGAAGCAGAAGCACATGGAGGACTATGTAGTGCACTCTAGTTATGGAGCAGCAATTGAATTCAGTGATGCAGAACAGCTAAAAAGAAACCTGTTTCTACCTTGCCTTGACAGGATGGTTAATGTTTTTCCTCTGTTAACAATAGAGTTCTTAGAGGTATTCATGCCTGTCACCCTGGATCAGACAGTTTTCTCTGTGAGGAGGACAATGAGGGAAGATAGGCCTCACCATCTTGCTGTCTTATTGGCTGAGAAGGAAACCATTTGTAAGTTGAGTCACAGTCAAGTCATTTGCCGCTTTGCCAAAATGAAAAATAAATGGTACAGTTTAATTCTGAAGAGATAAACAGCTAAAACTTTCAGAAACTTTAAACTTGATAAAATGAACATATATAAATCATCATTTTTGTTTGGAATGAAGAACATCAAATGTACAGTAACCTTAAGATTTAACAGCTGCTTCTGCAAACGTTCATTCAGTGTGCTAAGACTACACACATGGTTGAGATGGACAATGGGGCAAGATAGGCATCAACATCTTAATGCACCACCACTTTAAGCATGGTGGTGCATTAAGATGTGCTTTGATTTGTTTTGTTCAGTTTTATGTTCCATGTGCGAAAACTGTCAGAAAATTTACTTGATTTTGTTCATGTTTGTACCTACAGAATATTTGCTTTATGTCTAAAGAATAATCACTGATGTTCACATTGTTTGTAATAATAATAATTCAAAAAAAGCTTTTTATAAAGTCTGTTTCTTTAGTCTTGGTTGGTGGGTCTCCATTTCCAGCGGCAGGGGCTTTGAAGCAGCAGTAACAATGGGCTTAGGAAATAAAAGTAGATGGAATATAAAGTTGCCCATTTGATAAACATTACAGATCTTTATGACAAAAATTGTGATCTGAATAGTGGGGGGCCTGTGCCCCAGTAAACCTTATGTCTAGCAATGCCCCTGGTTTGCCATTTCTTTGCACACACTGCATACTGTGCTGAAATATGCCTAGCTTTTTAGCAAATTGTGCTTTGGAAATCAGTGTTAGTGCAAAAACACTATTTTCTGCCAACAAAATTGTCATCTTTGGCTTTATGCACGTGATGCAACCAAAGGGATGAGAACAATTTGTGTCTTTGTTACTAATCGCCTTACACAAAGTACCTAAGTATAAAATTTAAAATCGGTTCCTTGCCAAGCTGAATTATGTGTCAAGAAAACACAGTTCAACACTTAAAGTTAGGTGCTTTTGTATACTTGAAGTTATTTATTTGTTTTACTGTTGTTAAATTGCAAGGGGTAAAGTTTGACAGTTTAGATGCCAAAAAATGGAGCAGGGAAAAGATATTCAGAAAGCCTGGAGAACTGTCCAACTGAAATATTTTGCATGAAAGAAGCTTAAAAAAAATAAATAAAAGCTAGGCTAAATATAGTTTTTACAGGGGCGGGTTCAGTTCACTGAAAAACACCTTTGCTCGACCGCACTTCGATTAACTGTTTGCTTTCCCCGCCTCAACAGGTGGCACACTGACTGACTGAATAATGCATTTCTATCCCTGCGTCATCCTCATGGAGACAGCCCAAGTAACTGTACACACATACACACGAAAATGTGTCACGTACATGCCCGCCCAGCCATTTAGAAACTCGACAGTGCAAGTAGGGTCAACCTATTTCTTAAAGGAAGTAAACGCAGCTCCGCCCGTGACTGGAGGAATTTGACGACTAGCTTGTCTTTTTGTGTCGTCATCAGCACGGCAGCCGGTCCGCACTTCTTCACTGTGAACTCCTTCATTCCTCTATGCGCTCAGGCAGGAAGGATGGGATGCTCCACCAGCTCTCAGACTTCAGCGGTAGATACGACTCGACCCAGTGCAAAACCCGAGGAGAGCAACGGAGCCAGCACCACTGGTGAGGCAGTACAAAACTCTATGCTTGCATAAAACAAAACAGAAGTGTTTTCAAAATGCTCACGAGGAAAGTTATAAAATGTTCTGAAAGTGGGGGTGCTGCAGAAGGCATTTAATACAAGTATAATTTACCTGGCCAAACTAGCCCACATAATCAATTACTGTACTTTCAGGTGATATGACATCACTGGAATAATTTTTCATCCAGAAATGTTTCCTGTGATTTCATTAATAGGTTAAAAAGCAAACAAAACTAAATTTTCTCTCTAAAATTATTTTCTCCTGTTAATCAAATGTAGTAGTCTAAGGATTTCTTAGAGTTAATTTAACCAATGCTTAAAATAGCCTCCACAATGGTGGTGGAAATCTTGTCATGTTAGAAGTCTGCTGCTGTCTCCATATAGAGTTGCATCATATATCTAATACAGTTGTAAAAATGATAAGGACATCACAAGTCTGAATGCAAATTTCTGCCAGTGTTATCGTCAAGGTGCACAATTCTCTTCACTTTTAATGGCTCACGTCCTCGCTGACAGGATTAGAAAGCTTATTGTCATTATTTACCAGTGGTTTCTGGCTCTGTCCTCCCTAAGAGGGACATGAAAGCAGATTTGGTGACAGTCTACAATTTCAATAGGAAATGGAGAAGCTGCTTTGGACACTTAATTGCTGTAGTAGGGTCAGAAATGGCCTAGTTGTGGTGCAAACCAGCACGTTTTATGATGAAAAACCTCATTCAATTGATCTTGTTAAAATATGAACATTAATCTAGTAAGTGTAACTTTGGAGTATAGCCAGCTCAATGCTGCTCTCACAATAAAAAAGTGAAAGATTCACTAAGTTGGACCACCTCGGAGTTAGTTTTATTAAAGTGCACACCCACATGCAAGCTTAGTATTGTCAAAAGGATAGAATGAAACAAGTAATCAAAAAAACGACAACTGTTTTTATCTCTGGCTCCTGGCAGAAAAAGAGATATTCTCTTAAAGGTTTCTTGTTGGCTGATGACGGAGCTTCAGACACTCGCACTCGGTTTATCAGCTCAGTGACACTGAACAGCATTCCTGTCTTCTTGTTATCATTGTCTTGGAGGTCAGATAGAAATTTGTCTTATTTGGGTCTTTACAGCCTTAATGGCATCACTTCTGCTTTCAGGATCACTGAAAGTAGCTCTAAACCTATTTTTGTTTAATAGTTAAGACCTCCATGCAAATACCTGTGATGCAAATTCTTCTCTCAAAAAGAATATACAGTGAAGTGAAACTGTATCACCAGATACGCAGCAACCTGCTCATAGAGCTGTGAACTGTATTGCTTAGGCTGTTAATCTTTATTAACAAAAATTCTTCTAAAGATTAACTCTTTATGGTTCTATTAATGTGTAAAGAGAAGTCTGTTTTAAGCCTATTTTGTGCTTTCTATCCAAAAATACATCAGCAGCTTATATTTTATAACTGGAGGAGAAATGGATAAAATATGTTTTAGCTTTCCAGGGATTTTCACACTTCCTTGTTGCTTTTGAAAATGGTCTAGTGGTCACAGGGTTTAGTTTTATATACACTGCAGATTCCCATCTTCACATTAGTCTCAAATGAAACTTGTAATGAATAAGTTTTTAATTATTTTAAAATATAAACATGTTATCGCACCATAAATTCATGCAGTTTATATTTATTCATGGTTGAAATGTAATAAATAAAATCCGTGTTCCATGGTACCTATAAAATATAGGTGATAAGAACTGTTCCTCTAGTTTAAGTTTAAATCAGATCTGTAGCCTTCATGTAGGAAACAGCACTCTAAAGCAAAGAACAAAGCTGAAATGCTTGTCGTCTTTTTACTTAACACTCAGGATCTGTTTTCATGTTTGTGTGGGCATCTAGTCACCAAGTAACCACCACGACTCAAAGTTCAGCCACTGACTTTGAGTCTGACTTTGCTATGATTTGAAATATCCATGAGTTGGAATGGGAGACTTTTGCATAACATTTTGTGGGATAAATCATCTAGTACACCACAGCTTGAGAAATTGAACTAAATCTTCTCACTTGATTCTGGTTGTGCCACATTTTTTCTTATCAAAAAAAAAAAAATGATAGTGTTTTATTTATTGCCTGTAAACTGCTGTAATGTGTTAATGTGGTGTGCTAATGTACATTTCCAACAGGGGTGGCTAGTGAGAATGGAAACATAGCTGAGGACAGTGAAACTATTCCAGACCAGACACCTGCTGAAGGCAGTGATGCTAAGCTGGACAGAGAGCCAGCTGTAGCTGCCACATCTGCAGATAACATCTCTGCAAACCCACCAGCAGGGGAGGAGTCTCATCCTTCCGCAGCTAGCCCCCCGGCAGAGGCAGCAGCACCAGCAGATGCACCAGCAGCAGACAGCCCTGCTGAAACAGCAGCCATCTCCTCAGAAACTGCAGCTCCAGAGCAAGGTGTGTTGAAGTCCGAAATAACAGGCAAATCGATATATTTGGGGAATTATTAGAGCCTTGTTCACAAAACAAAAGTAGATTCTCAAAATAACAAGCAATATATATTTTGGTTGACTGAGCTGCAGAAAAACACCCCAACTGTGGTTTTGGTTTTATTTCTTGACCATTTTCATCTAAATTGCCTTACTCTGTCTCTAAAACAAACTAGTTTTCAGCTGAACTCTTGCCTTTAAGAAGTTGCTTTACTTGCATGCTTTGTTTCCAAAGCAAATTACTCTGTATGCAAATGTCCCTCAACAGAGTGACTAGTGACAGCCTTTTGACAAGGATCAGGCTGACTTCACAGTTATAAAACAGATAAAGATGTGAAAATTCCTCTTTGTTCTCCTAGAACCATCATGTTTGAAGAATTGCTCTTGGAATTAGTGAAAAAGGTCACCACAGTGCCCACAGGCTTCATGTGTACCAGTGATAAAAAAGACGCTAGCCACTAGCCAGCAGTAACCTGAGCAGTGTAATGCCATTTTGCCCAGGTACATAATAACCCCCTTTGCCTTTCCCCAGACCCCTCCTCAGTCCCTAAACAATGGCAGTAACCAGTCGGTATCCAAAACACACAGACATGACCCTGGCTTTTAATGAACACACCGGGGTGGCCACAGGAATGTGTTTCTAAGCCACAGCTTGAATTATTTTGTATGTTTTAAAGAATCTGCCTCCATGTTTTATGTTTAGTTTGTGTATAGTTTACTGGATCAAAAAACAATGACTATATAAACTATTTATATGCAAATGACAATCAGCCAAAAGGTCCACATGTTCAGCTCTTTACTTTCCTCTTCTTCAAATGCAAAGTGTCTTCCACTGTAACAATTAAGGCTGGAGATATGCAATAGTTGGCAAGGTTATGTTTTCACTCAGCCTTTAGGTGCAGCATAAAGAAAGAGTATACATAGTTTTATTGGACCAGGTGTAAACCAAAAGCACGGTGCATATTAGCGGCAAGAATGGTGAACATCTCTGGAAGCTTCTGCATCTATTTACATCACATCACAAGAGATCGTTGGTTGGTTGTTCATTAAATCATATTAAAGCTCTGTAAAGTAATAACAAAAGCAGTCAGTGGCTATGTTTACATGTACAACACTGACTAGGTATAGCTCTGCAATCAAATTTAAACCCAAATTAGGTTGTATGTGGAGTAAGCAATAAACAAATGAAGCTATGAGGTATATGTCAGATCTTGCTTTATGTTGTACACCTTAAATGCAATGTAACGTCCTACTGAGGTTCTTACTGCATTTGGTTGTGCACACTACTGCTTTACATTGCATATTGGCTTAATTTATAAGAACTCAATTGCTTGTTTTGGCCCTTTTTTTCTTAGATAGGGTTGGTTGTTTTTGGTTTTCGGAGGCTTTAATAACAAATACTTCTACAAATACTTGTGTTGCAGAGGAAAAAGGCTGTGATTAAAAAAAAAGGTACACCTTTAGAGTGAGATGCAAAACTAGAGTAATTCTCTATGTTTGAAAAGATATGAGTATAATGAAGGATTTTGATAAGTGTAAATATTGCGATGGCATAGAAGAACATAATATGGGCATACAGCTATGTTCTGGAACAGGTAAAAAAAAAGAAGCAGAAAATAAATATATCTTATTGGCAATTCATGTAAAAGTAATATTTGTAACCCCATCTTATTTAGAATAATGTGAATTGTGGGGATATTGATGTGCATGTACACATAGTAAGTGTAGTACCTGTAGTTGAGAAGGGGGGAGGATTTCTGGAATTCTGATTATGGAAACTAAGTGCTACTTCCTATTTGTTACCATCTAGTACAAGTCAAGATTCAACAGTTTCATGCTGGTTAAAGTAAACAAACTGTAATGAAATATAGTAATAATCTCACTGCATCATTTTGCATCAGACAGTTGTTTGTCATTATTGTCGTACCTGAAGAAGATCCATGGGATGCATCATGCTGGCAATCAGGAGCTGTGTTAGACTGTTTAATAGCTTACTACTGGGATCACTTTTGTAAAGATTTAAAGAATGGTAAATGTTTTTGCTTTTCTAGACATTTAATTGATTTTCTGTTTTTAGTGGTTGGTATTTTGGGATAACACTTTGGGAATTTCACAACAACAGTAGGTTACAGTGGGCAGCCGCCGTGTGCAGTGATGTGGAGCAACATAGTTTTCCTTCAGTTGAGAAAATAGAAACTAAGTAAACAACTGTCTGATTGAAAGACAGCATTGTTTTAAATTCACTACACTATCAAGAGTTTGCTTGAACCACCATGATTTTTGTTTTTAGCTTTGGGTTGTTTAAGATGGTAAACATTCACTCCTTCGATTGGGGCTCATGCACAACCTAAAGAAGTCCTTGGCATAGATACAGATGGGGGATATGGCTTAAACCCGTCCTTGCTCAAGAGTGTTTTCAAGAACACTTCTGAACCAAAACAAAGCTCCTCTGCAGCCTTCAGACTGCAAGATAATGAGAAAAGAGCAGCCACAGATTAGAGACCCACCTATTCACGGCCGCTCCAACAGGCCAAGTATCTAATCAAGTAACAGTTCAATAAATATGCTCTGGCAAACACACACACAGGCAACTTCATATGAGCAGAGATAGTCGGAACATGGATTTTGATCACCGAGTTGGTGCAGTCACATCAAAGTAGTTTTTCTTTAGAATATTCACCTAATGTAACAAAATCCTTCTGTTTTCTCATTTTAACTTGACCTGCTTTGGCATTCAACTTGACTCATCCTTGGTTCAAGCTTGACCACAACCCTGTTCTGCATGCAGTGTGTGTGTTGTCACTTTGTTGTCACCGTGGGACCATTAAAGTGCAAACTGAGTCTGTAAAGGGAAACTAGAGCATGCCAACACATATAGGGCTTCCACAATGTCAGGCTGTGGATGAGCCTCCATTTGACAGAAAGTGGAGACAGAGGGTCAAGTGTCACTTATGAATGCACAGAGCAGCTCATCCACCTGAGTCAGTTAGGAGTAGGTTTTAGGATTCATTTGTTGCAAACTTTGTCACAAGTCTTAGAATTGAACCAGGAAATTCAACTATGTTGAGATTCCACAGATTTACTGTTAAAAAGTTTCTGTTGGACGGTAACTTTGATGCAGATAAGAACAATATAATAGTGTGTCTTAAAAAAAGGTGATACAATGTGTGTGGTTACTCCAGGACTGAGGAAAAATCATGTATATGCTGCTCCATGTGATAATGCTAAACTCATGAGCAGGCAGCTAACAAGGAGTTCAGTGCAATAGCAAACTCTTGATTCTACCTCCACCGAAGCTATCTACAACAATGTGAAATGCAAAAAGAAAACAAAATAAGTTGATTCAGCAGACAGCACAGCCACCTGGCTGAATCACCTGTGTTTGCATAGATCAAGTTCATTCTCCACAAAACAAATGATTCAGGTTTTATTTAACTAAAAAGGAAACGGAGTTAGAAGGGTTCAAACATCTATCTATCTATCTATCTATCTATCTATCTATCTATCTATCTATCTATCTATCTATCTATCTATCTATCTATCTCTATATATATAGAGAGAGATATATAGAGATATATATAAAAATTATGTATAAGGACTGCAGTTGGTGGGCAGCACAGTGATCAGCCTCAGCCGATATGATTACCTTTACTTACATGTACGATTCTGTCTCTCTAGAGGCCACAGCGACTGACTCTGAGCCCAAAGCAGAAGAAGCACCAGGTGAGCACGGCTGTATTTTATCATCACATCATCCACAGGACAATATTTATGCCCCGCCAACATATTTCCCCTCTTTCTGCTTCCAGCTCCCAGCGAGTGAACCGTGACTTGCTTGACTTCACGGAGGAATTTGGTGGAAGAGTTGTACCCTGTCTTTATGCACAAGTGAAAGTATGCCCAGATGTGTGTGTATGTGAGAATGACCTTACCTTGTTGCCAAGGTGCTGACCCTGTGATAAACGCTTTCAAACAGGGTCCTCAGTCACCACTGTGCCTTTTCCCCGTCTTAATAGTGTACAACTTCATTTTTTATTGTAAATAGATGAAGCTCTATAGCACTTAGTGAGTCTGTTCATTTTCAACATAATTTAAGAGTTTAACTTACCAATTGATAACTCTATTTATTATCTGTATAGAAATTTGTAATAACACCACAAATGTCTGACTTTAAGCTACTGTAAGAATCTGTTCTGCTTTTCTACAAAACCATATTTCAGTGAAAACCAAAGCCAAAGTTAAGTTGACTAATGAAATTAACTCCTTTCAGGCTTTGATTTCAGGACCATGTTTGTAATGAAGCTACTCCACTAAAGTGCTGTCCAGCTGATTTAATTAATACATTTCCGATGTGTCATGATTGTAATAAGATGTAAACTGTAAAAAAATAAATAAATAAATAAAGCAACCTTAAAATTTAAAACTAAAAGATGGCCTTTCCTGTGGATGAATGCCAATGTGAGATTTTAGGGTGAATAAGCAGTTTATTAGTGAGTTTGGGGCAACCGTTTATCTGGAAGAAACCAGAAGATGAGTTACTGAAGCAGAAGCAGCCCTAGTGTCAAACTTTACCAAAGAATGTTAAACTGGCTGTTGAGACGCAGTCCTGCTTTGCTGTTCACTTTAGCTTAATGTAAGACTTATCAGATGTAAAACTATTTATTATCCACAAAGCATTAAGTGCTGTTATAGAAGATAAAAGTTTTAAAGTACAACTACAGTACAACTAAGAGGACATTTGATGCTTAAGCTACAACTTGTTTGTGATGTGGAGCTAGTCAGGAGTCGGAGAGAGGTCCGAGAACGGCGACTGCCTCGATTTCCACCAGTCCACCCTGACAATAGAAGGATGAGACATTGAGGACATGGGAACAGGGGTAATGTGAAAAATACTGCATTAAAAAATGATCTCATACAAACATTTCTGTCACATCAAAGAAAACATGAGAGAAATTTCAACCATAACCACCACACCTGACCCTAACTTAAACGTCTATAGTAGACTACTTCATGGACCTACAATATGAGAAATAGTGCAGCATTTATGTCGGCATAGCAAAATAAATTTTTAGAACTCTAAACTCTGCTGGTAATGAATAGCCAGTGGATGGAAAATGAATAGCATTGATGAATGAGTGTGCTGAGGTTTAGTTTTCACTTACTCTAGGGAGAGCAGCGACTTGGTAGGCAGCTCTGGCAGGGAAGTTACTGCTGAAAACTGGAGGGAAAATGTTTTGAGTATAAGAATAATTTAAAAAACAGCAAGATACCGATGAATAGGTACTAAGTGCTTGAAGAGAAGGCAAATAACTATCTATCTGGTTCTTGATGTTTTTCCAAGAGGCTTTCTTTAATGGGGAGCTCTGGGTATTTAACCTGTTGTGAGGTCACTGGTGGTTCGAGAGTCAAGACAGGGATTTAAAGGCTGCAATATATGGGTTACTTTAGGATTATTTACCAAAACACTGATGGCTCATAACACTGACAAAGAAAACCAAAAATATTAGCATAAGACCATTTATGAAATTAAAAAATACTTTATTAATCTCAACATGTTTTAACTCATCGGTTTCCCAATAATGGGTCAAAGATGTCTGAAATGAGCTTGTAATTACATATGTCTCTTAATGTATTAGATGTTCTTATTAACAAATGCTAAATAGTGGGTTTGAAGTTTAGATAAAGGTGATTTGTTTTGTAATTTTCACTAGTCAAAAACTGTCACAGGTGACGTTTACTTTAAAGGGAGTATTTAACTACCAGCTCGGGACATCAAACTCCTCATGACTTTAAATCACACTAAACACATGTTGTCTCCTTGCTCTCGCCAGGGTTAGGGAAAGTTCTCTGGCCGTAGTTTACTGGGTTGAGTAACGCCTGGAGGGAAGTGGAGAGCTGAGGCTTGTAGCCCAGAGCAGCAATGCTTGCTGGAAAAGGTTGGGTTACATCTGTGTGCCTGCGCAGTGGTGTCCACTTACAAACCACTGGACTCTGCAGCTTCCATTACACCTGACTGGTGTAGATCCAAGAGGAAAAGCCCAAACTCACAGCAGAGGAAGGGCTGACACGTCAGCTGACTGCTGAACCTGACAGTTGTTTTTTGATCAGAATATGAACAATTAAGCACATTAAATGCTCCATATATGCTAGGTATGTGAAACCAAACCTTAAGTAGATGTTTTAAAAGTAAAATATGCTTTATTTGTTTTATATTTTTCCTTCCTCCATTTCCAGTAACACAGGCCTTCCTTCCTAAGGTCAAACCCATCGCTCTTACTCTTCATTTGGCAGGAGTAAGGTGCCCCTTTCCTTTCAGGGAAGCAAGCAGTAGTGGTCATCTCACCCTTTAGTTAGGGTATTTGGGGCCATTTGGATAGTTAAATGATCATTACTCCTTGATTGGAAAAAGAAAATGCTTGCCTACTCTAACTACAAGAATGAATAACAGAGAAGGGGCAAGAACAGGAAATGGCATGGGACCTATGTGCTTTAAACCTACACAATAACATCAGGGATTGAATATACACTGCTCAAAAAAATAAAGGGAACACTTAAACAACACATCGTAACTCCAAGTCAATCACACTTCTGTGAAATCAAACTGTCCACTTTGGAAGCAACACTGATTGACAATAAATTTCA
>JBAMHW010000019.1:15976152-15991866 GCA_037177495.1 Rhadinocentrus ornatus
GTTTTTTAATTGCATTACAGGAAATAAAGAACTTTATCACAATATTCTAATTTTCTGAGACAGTCCTGTATATATTCACGCTTTTCTCTCTCTTAAAAAAGGTTAATCATTTCAAATATTGTCCAATGAACTGTGATAAAATTCACACTGCACAGTGAAAAGAAGCCTTTGAGTTACAGGATGAGAAAGTAGCGCTCAGAATCAGCGTGTGAAAACTGAACAGTACTGAAATCATCCAGCTGACTGTATGTGTGTTTGTGGGATGGCGTGGGGGTGGGGGGTTACTGTGGATCATCAATAATGCAGAGGGAAGCCGATCCAGACTATAGTGCTGCTGTAATGGAACAATCCAGGTCAGGTTTCCTCTTGGCTCAGACTAATCACACAGCCCAGACAGGAACCTGAATACAAATATATTTAAATTCACGCTGTGGGGTCTGACAGCTGCATGAGATCGCACTTATAATTTTAAACAAATTGCTTTATTTGCACACATCACATAAAAAATATAAATATACAGTACCAGTCAAAAGTTTGGACACACTGTCTCATTAAATCAAATGTATGTCTAATATTTTGACTGCTACTGTGTGTGTTGAGGCAGGGAAACATTTGAAACCTGCAGGACTTTAGCCCTCAAGGACCAGAGTTGGAGATCTCTGATGTTAACAGTAATCTATTATGTCTAGTTTATAAACACATATAAAGAAAAAAGGAAAACTTTTGTGGTTTGATTGTTTTACTAAATTAATTTGGACACTTAAATAAATTTCAGCTGGAAAAATACAAACTGGTGCTCCTTGTTTCTTATTATAGCATAATAATAATGTTACCAAAAAAATACAAATTTAAAAATATATTTAAAACCCAATTCTAAAAAAAATCAAACTAATTGATACAAAATATTTGAATAGGATTATCAACTCCATCAACAGCACCATCTTCACCTCCTCTAGCTGACATGCAGCTTCTCACTGCCTCCCCTTGCTAGCAGCTAATCATATGGATGTTAGTTGATTTAACATTATTGTTGGGTGGTGTTAACTGCATAAAACTAACTTATCATGGCAAGTGTTACTGCAGAAAGGCCCTCAAGATTAGTTTAATTGAAACAGGAAAAAAACAACAAAGCAAAAGTTCCCTTGTCAAGTATACAAAGCGAACACCTAGAGCATATGTACAACAATTTCTACAGAGGTGGCAACTAAGTTCATTTCATTTTTGTGTTTCTTTTCTTTCTTTTTTTTCTAATATGGATATCAAAATGGCATTTATTATCAAGTATTCTCTGGGTATCCAATCAAATGCCTGAAATATTGGTTTAAAATTTGATAGAAATTACACCGCCCCAATCGTAACCAGTGTTCATTAAAGCAAGGCAAGGCAAATTTATTTGTGTAGCAGGTTTCATGTACAAACAATTCAAAGTGCTTTACATAAAACATTACAGCAGGGTGCAGAAAGCAATACAAGTGCATTAGAAAAAACAAAGATTAAAAGAAATGCAATTAATTAAATAGAAACAGAAAGAAAAAGCTACAATAAAATAGATAACATGTAACAAACAAAGTTAAGATTCCAGCTCAAAAGAACAAGATGGAGATCTGGACTTCTAAATAAAAACTATTGAAATGCATCAGATGGGAGAACAGATGGGTCTTTAACCTGGATTTAGTGTTTCAGAGTGAGTGCTGATCTGAGGCTTTCTGGGAGTTTGTTCCAGACAAGTGGAGCATAGAAGCTTAATGCAGCTTCTCCATGTCTGATTCTGACTCTGGGAACTGATAAAAAACTGGATCCAGATGACCTGAGGATACTGGTAGGTTCATACTGGGTCAAGAGGTCACTGATGTATTTTGGTCCCAAACCATTCAGAGCGTTATAGACCAGCAGCAAAACTTTAAAGTCTATCCTCTGATGGACCAGCAGCCAGTGTAAAGACTTCAGAGCTGGATTGATGTGGTCCATTTTTTTGGTCTTACTGAGTACTCGAGCAGCTGAGTTCTGAATAAGCTGCAGTGGTCTAACTGATGTTTTAGGTAGAACCTTTAAAAGCAAAAATAATGTTACAATGATCAAGCCAACCAAAGATGAAAGGATGGACTAGTTTTTCCAAGTCTTGCTGAAAATAAGATAAGATTAAGCTGTGCATAAATACAACTTTTAACTGTTACAATAAGCAAAAACAAAAAAAAGAAGAACAAAAAGTAAGAACAAAACAAACCTAAAACAATATAAAGGAAAACTTGAGTTCATTTTTAGTATTCAACTCTCACTTGCGGTTATAGTTTAACCACAAGTTAAATTAGCTTTGGACTGTATTTGAGAATCTGCTAACTAAGCCAAGTGATGTGTGCAGATGGCAGAGGGCTTTATTGGGATTTCAATGTGGGCACGCTTTGGATTTTCTATTGTCTGACATGTCATTAAGAGATTTCAGTAAAGGCAACTGTGCATCAGAGATTAGTTGGAAGGACAAGAAAATGATTAATCTGCACCTTTGCTGGGAAGAAACATAAAGTTCCTGTATGACTATTGGGGAACATGATGGTGTTGTAGCCGACACAAGTCAATGTGCACAGACAGGATCATGGGTATAAAATTATACCTACAATCTCATCACAAATGCAAATACATATTAGATATAGTGCACTATTAAGCTGCCTAAAAATATCACACAGAGCTGCTGTTGAAATATTAATATAGAACTTGTATTAATATGCACAAATTTTTGCACAAAGCTGTATTTCTGTTCCCCTAAAGCCAAAAACAGGCAACTCTCTGTGTATTTAATTTAATTTACTTTTTCATATATTGTAATCGTCCATAAACATTTATAAATGATCATGATTAATTGGTGCCTTAAATCATCTGTAAAATTCAGATTATGTTATAGATTGTTTGATATATTTGTATTTATTCTGAAGGAGTTGTTATTTGGATTAGTATCTATTAAATTATTTGTAAAGTTTGCAGAGGTGTTTGTTGTACTAAAGATTGGTCCAGCTCTTTGGCTCAACTCAGTACTGAATGTGCTGCATGCACTTATGCCCAAGATGATATTGTGTGATGAAATCGCGATCTTGTATTTAAACAAAAAACAAAAAGAAAACCTGCGTCTAGTACTACATGACAGCACCTGGGTTCAACTCGACTCATAGCAGTCTGACTACTATTTAATTATGATGTCGCACCCTGTTTGAATTCTTGCTTGTGTTCTTACTCTCAGATGTAAGTCGCTTTGGATAAAAGCGTCTGCCAAATAGCTGTAGAATAGAATAGAATAGAATAGAATAGAATGAGGATAAATTTACTTTTGTCAGTCGATTAAGAAAGTATTCAGAACTCTTGATTTTGTTACATACAGGGGTCTTAATACTTCTAATGCAACTAAGCATTAACAGTGGTGACTAGTGATTTTTTTTCTGTCTTTACAGGAGTGTATTTTGTCCTCTCATAAAGGATTGTATCTGTGTATGTGTGTGTGTGTGCGTGTGTGTGTGTTTCCCAGAGTCTGTGGAGATGTTTAAGTGCCTCTGTGTTTGCTTTTACAAGATAACAGCTTTCTGAGCACAGCAGACAGAAAACTAATGAGGACTTGACTCATCTTCTCTGGTCAGATGTATTTACTGATAAGGGCTGAAACAGATGCAGAGGCTTCTTGAAAAGCTGCTTTTGGTGTGTGTGTGTGTGTGTGTGTGTGTGTGTTCTTGTGTTTCAGTATTGATTTTGATTTATTTTTTGGGGTAAATAATGTTTTTCTGTCAACAGCGAGAAGAAAAGAAGCCCGCTTCACATTACTCAAACAGGAAGGCAATGATCTGGTGAAGAAAAATCTCTTCCAGGAGGCTCTGGGGAAGTACAGTGAATGTCTCTCCCTAAAGCCTGATGAATGTGGTCTCTACACAAACAGGTAGGAATGAAACAACCTGAACACACACCAAGACTATTTCATCTTTGCAGCAACTCAACTGAAAAAGATGCACTGTGTGCTTTAGAGATATTATAGTACCACTCAAATCTAAAGATCTGAGTATCTGAGTAGTTTTTTGTCCAAAACCGTCTGAAAGGACACTTTGGGGCTTAAAAAGATTTATTGCCTTCCTGTTTATTTTTTGTTCCAGCAGCTAACTGTTCATTTTAATTTTATTTATGTACATTAAACCTTCAAATTTGACACAGATTAAGGGCCTGATTCTGAGATTAAATTAGCAGAAAATCTCTTTCAATGTCATTATTATTGGACAAACAGTAGAGGGCATCATATGATTACATATTATGTCAAGTCCAGCATGTTAGATCACATATTTTGCTTGTCACACAAATATTTGTCAGTATTATTATAAAATGGCAAATTTCCATAAGAACTGGGGGAAAATGTACTTGTAGCTATTATTCTATGACACTTTTTGAAGCTAAGATTCAAGAGTCACAAAGTTAAAATAATGTACATTTTAACACAGTTACACACACCCTTGTGTCTGTCTGCACCAATCCCTGCAAATATTTCTCACTGCTAAAATCTCCTTATTGAAAAGTCACTAAAAGCTGCCAGTACACTAAAAGATCACTTCAGCTCTCTTCCAGCAGGCAGTAATTTATTCAGAACTCGTTTTAAGATGTATTTTCCTGCGTTGCTAAAATATAACAAAATTGTAAATGTTCTCCCTTCCAGAGCTATTTGTCTCCTGAAACTGAATCGCTTCGAGGAGGCCAAACAGGACTGTGACTATGCACTGCAGCTGGATCCAGCCAACAAGAAAGCCTTCTACAGACGAGCGCTGGCCTTTAAGGGTTTACAGGTGTCCAACATGTCCCATCACAGATGTTGGGTTGGACTAATTTGTGTATTTGTTCACTGATTTTATTTTTTTGTGTCTGTTTGATCACAATCCAGGATTACCTCTCAGCCAGCAGTGACCTACAGGAGGTCCTCCAGCTGGATCCCAACGTCCGGGAGGCCGAGCAGGAGCTTGAGGTGGTGACGGGCTTGCTAAGGCAGAGTCTGATGGACACAGCAAGAGTAAGAAGACAAACATTTATTGATCACACACTTCCTATATTTAAATATTGGAAATTTTAAGTCAATTTGCATTGAGTTTGTTTTTCTAGTAAGTCTATATAAAAAATTAAACAATGAAAGAAGTAAATTTTATCTCTTCTTTCAGGCATGATGGCTCTTCGTGGTGCACAAGTAGTGGACAAGTACAGTAGCATGCTTAAATTTGGACACCTTTAGTCCAATGGTCTGTTTCTGTGAATAGTTAAATTAGGGGAGAATAAACTGATCTCCAAATGAAATTAAGATTATTAAAATGACTTAATCAAAATCAACATATAATATTTTTGTAGTGAAACAAGAGCAAAACCACGCAGGAGATTTGAGCTCTTCCGTACCAAAGTCTCAGACCTGAGTGAACCTGTTGGTGCTGCAGACTGTGCAGTTAAATGATATGAAAGGCCACATATGACACATTTCAAAGCTTATAAAAAGTCTTAATCCTTGAACGTTTCCCAACAATTAGCAGACTGTGTTCTTGAAACTAAAATAGCTCTTTGTTTTGTTATGTAATAAAGGAATCATTGAGGTCCAATTCAGGTCTGGAAAACAAAAGTTTTTACAGTAAAACTGATGTGGAATTGATAGAATAGTAAATATACATAAACTGTCGGACTGCAAAGTGTTGATAATCTGTTCTTCCTAACCTGTAAAAATATGACCATTATAAAACTGTGATCATAAGAAGACACTGTTTGCATCCTGACTACAAAATTCATCATTGGGGTTTAACATCTAAACAAGCCAGGTGCATTTTGGGAAAAAAATCTTATTGAATTTCTTCCAGATTGGTAATGTTTTGACCTGGTGCTTCAGCTAATGTCAGAGGGAACATTTCACTTGTAGAGGAGGTATGGATTTAATTAAATATCAGCAACGTGTGCAAGTAAACATCACATCATTTGTTAAAAAATCAAAATCAGAAGATGAGCAATGGGATAATAATTCTAAATATGTGTCGCAACCCAAAAGATTTAGACCCAACGTCTTTTAGTCTTTCATAATCAATATTCTGTGGATAGGCATCAGAAGGGCAAAGCAGACAAGATGGCTTATGAATCACACAGAACAAGAAGCAATCTGCAGGAAGAAAATTAGAAAACCTCCAAAAGAAGAACTGAAAGACTGAACTTAAGAACATTGTTGACAGGCTGCTGTTTCCCAAAGACGGCATGACTAAGGATTGAGCATGCAGGATGTCCAAACCTTTTTCTTTTAATGAGGGAATACCAGTAATCCTGCTTAAAATATGACAGAAAACTCTTTAGGACTTAAACACCTTTAGGAAATCAGTTTATCTTTAACTCCCTGAGCTATTCACATAAACAGAGAGTTTAACCAACTTTTTGCATGCCACTGTGTCGCGATGTAGCTGAACTTTTACATCCACAAGCTGTGTAAAAATGGAGATTACAGCCTTCAACTCCTGAGACGGTCACCATGGATGACCAGCTTTTTCATCTCTGCTCCATTTGCATTTGCAGATCCTGAGTACACGTTACATAACAATAAGCTTTATTTGAAAAGGCTAATGTCAAGGTTCTTGTGACCTGCTTGCACTATTAATAATTCCCATAACAATGTAATATACTGTAAATACAGATTTTTGTGACAGGCTGCAGAGTGCTGTCATGAGCTGAAGGAAAATGAGGATGGAAAGAGTGTAACGTGTGCCTTATTGAGATTTTTACCATAGTTTGGATGAAATACGCCAAGATGAAAGGTTTTGTGTTGATTGTTTTAAAAATGTTTGGCTCCAAGGTGGTTCGCCAAGCTTCAAATTAAACAACATACAAAAACTGATGTAACTCAGATGTTTTGTGTGTTAAAGAGGCAAGCTGCATGTGGCACAGAAAGAGTTTAATAAAAAACTAAATTTTTATACATTAACAGAACGCTTTTAAGATTCCAGCTGTTTGAGTTTCAGGCATTTGTCACTGCTGACGTGTATTATAACAACTGTGATGCATTTGGAGAGATAAACCCACAACATGCACAATGTAAGCTACTTGGAGAAAATAACAGTAGGTTGTAAGCTGAGTTTAAGATGGCAACTGAATGATTTACTGGGTACACCATCACCTCTCTGATTTAGATAGATGTGCTGCAGCTTCTCAAGTTTTGTTAGATTACTCAGCCATGCGCTGTAAGACTTACTGTAGCTCTCAGGTTCAGTTATTTGCATCATCAAGACGATTGTGTCTATAATAATATATATTTTTATGAAAAGGTGCACAGTAAATGCTCACTTCTCTGTGCCCTTCTAGCTGCAACATGGAACCAGTTAAACCAGTTTTATTTTGCTTTCATAGAAGTCAGTAAATTATCATATTAAATAAGAAAATAGTCATGATAGTGTGGCTGGAATCATTTTCAGCTTGTGAGTCTACCTGTGAGACTTTGTCTTTGGGAATGTCTGCAGTTTTCATGCAAGGTGCATCCATAAACCTATAACCGTGCAGCTAATATCAAATTTTTTTGCCATGTTTGTGTACTGAGTACTCATGGGTCAAAGCATCTCCATGTTAATAAATGTTGTGGCTGGTGTGATCTTTTTGGGAGATACTTTTTAAACTTGGTGTGTTAATGATACCCAACATAACAACCAAGAGCTTGACATGAAGCTGAAATAATCAACTTTACACCTGCTAAGTGGTTTTGCACTGATGCTGTTAACAAAACTATACCCACAGGGACACACTGTAAACATGTCCAAGATTAGAACAACTGCAAAGTGTTTCCAGGACCATATTTTTACAATCATGTCAGACTCACAAGGCAAAAACAATACCAGCCATGATGTTCCAATTGAGATGACCTTTCCCCTCTACTGAGGATTTCTCATTTCAGTACAAGCCTAATCTGACATTTAAAAAGCATCTTACACAATCAACTTTACAAAGTGGGTGCACACGTGTTTTACTTCTATTAAGGCAAATGTCATGACTTCAGCCAGAATGCACTTAAATGTCAGCTTCTTATATCATCAATGGTACCACTCTGATGTTAGATTGAGGTTTGTGACATTTAAACAGATGAGGTCCATCTATAAACTAACACTTGTACTAGAAAAGTCTCATCTCAACCCACCAGTGGACAGAAAATGTAAATCTTTGTATA
The DNA here is from genome assembly GCA_037177495.1 of Rhadinocentrus ornatus. NCBI lineage: Eukaryota > Metazoa > Chordata > Actinopteri > Atheriniformes > Melanotaeniidae > Rhadinocentrus > Rhadinocentrus ornatus. Next base: position 15,984,332 of record JBAMHW010000019.1, read on the forward strand.
GCAAGATGTGCCACGACCTTCGCTTTTGTTTAAAGAATCTATTTTTTTGCTCAAAATACATCTAAGCTTATCTAAATGAACAAACTTGATATAAAGCTGATCTCTATTCAGCAATGTTTGTATTGCGTCTTGGAATGTAAGCATGTACTGTATTTAAATAGGCTGATTGCAAGTGAAAATAAACTACATGAATGCTTTAATATGTATTTTTCTGTTTTGATATCTTTCGATATTACATTATACAATTAATTGAACCATATACAAATTATACAAATTAGATCCAAACAATTATCTGACGCCAAAATACAGAAACAATAAGCTTGATTAAGTATTTTATTTGTAGAAGGGTATGCATTTACATGAACACTCTGAAGCAGATAATTAGTAAATAAATGTTTTCAAATAGCATATGCCTCTTTTGATCAAATTAGAAAACAGATCTGGCACTACTCTTCAAATAACAAGGGATTTAAACATTACGTGCATAAAAAAAAAAAAAGAGAATATCCTAAACTGGAGGTTTCTGAGGTGCAACAAACCCATTTTAGTTGACACCATAATTTGTGATGACCAGCTCTTTTCTCTTAAACAGCGTGCTGAGCTCAGTCTGCTGATGTCAAAGCACAGCAATCTGTGGTTAAACTTTAGTGTCTGAAACTCATGTTGCTGCTTTGGATAAAAAAATTTTATTGCCAATATTTTCAGATTATTCTGCATAAAAACTCCACAGGCTTTGGCTACTTCAGGGAAAGATTATGAAAGCGTAAAATTTTTGGTTTAATTTGGCTGAATTAGATGCTTTTCAGGGATTTTCAATAAAATACGTCTTCAGCTCAATAACAGACAACTGTCAACAGCAGTGACCTGATAGCAGTCTTTGGTGGGCTAAACCTGCTAATGTAGCTAATGGAAGGGCAAGTATTCATTAATATTTTCTGAGGCAAATATAATCTAATCTTTCATGATTTTTATATTTATCACATAAAGACAAAGAATGAAGAAATAAAAAGAATAGAAAGAAACAGGAAGTTTCCCAAAAAGGCACGGTTGGTTCAATTATAAAACAAAACATCTGCATCAGTCATTTGCAAGAATTTAAGAAACAGCCCGTAGTTAAAATATATATAAAGTTGTAAATCAAAAACATTTGGAATTAACTGGTGAGAATCAACGGTTTAACATACTGTACGGTCTCTACTAATCATTGAATAAACTGAGTGAGCTCAGATACAAAAGAAGCTTTTCATTGCACAAAAAAACATTTACAAATACAGCTGATGTGTTTCCTGATGGCAAACATCTGCTTATGTTGTAGTTAGTTAAGAGCTTTTTTCCCCATTATTGAAATTAGTTTGACATTTTACGCAATTAAATGAGTCATGTAATTTAAGAAAAAACAGCAATAATGATAAAAGTAATAACATTAAATAATAATAATAAAAAAAAGCTTTTGTGGTTAAAATCTTGACTTTTGCTCTTTTTTGTTGGACTTATAATTTAATGAAGAACTTTAAATTCCCTTTTATTCTTTAATTCACAAGCTATGATAAAATAAGAGGTGACTAATGTATAATAAAAACTGTGACGACCTTAGCCATCATTATTTATCAGTGTAGATGGGGGCTTGTGAAGAATTACTTCACGAAGGTGGTTGGCTTAAACCCACAGCATTTAGACGAGGCTTTGAGCTTTAAACGAAGTATTTGTCAACACAGTTCCCATCAGAGTTCATTAAAAAGGTTAGACCCAACACAGGGCTTCAATATTTAAACCAACTTTCCCAAAGTGGAAAATAAAAGTAAGAAAACATCAAAAACAGAAGCCACATATTAAACAAAAGCAAATATAATTTTTCTTATATCGGATTATGTAAAATAACTGTATAAAATGGTCCCTCTTATACTCGACAGATGCTCCAACAAACCTTTAAAGGTCAAAGAATGCCGGCACAGTGGTGGACCACAGTGAGTTCATATTCTCTGATTAACGCAAAACCAGATTTTTTGTAGACTTTTAGAAGGTTCATAGGTTTAGGTTTTTATTATAGCAGCTTGGTTAAATTTCTCTAAAGCAGCTTGAACAGGTCTGCTGATCATCAGGAAAACAGTAAAAGCTGACCTACTTGGGGGGTAACTATCTAGCCATGCCAGATTATCACAGATCTGCAGCATCTCGCCTCAATGAAAACCTGCGTTCTACCTTTCCATGAACATTCAGCTCTACTTGCCACGGGCTTGCTGTAGTTGACACTTTAGCAACTAACGGAAATTTCATTTCTGTCACAAAACCACAGGTCTATAAATTCTTAGACTTGACTGTGCTATTTATCCACAAATCTCTCAGCTACTTCCACCTCAACATTCATGCCTTAACAACCTAAACATAGATCTGTGACCCTGATCACGCTGCATGACAAGGTTGAGATTAGATGATGAGGCTACCGCAGACTGCAATGATAACACAGCAGAAGGACAAGAATAGCTTTAGATGTCTGTTTGTATACAGTGCTTCTTTGTTTGGCTAACAGACGAATTTCTGATGGTCTCCGTCATGTCCGTCTCTGCCTCTGGATCTGTAACATCACCGATGCTCTCCTCACTGATGTACAGAAACGTTCCACTGCTTCCCTCTCTTGGTGAAGCAGGTGGGGATGAAGACAGTAAGCGGTGCGTGAAGGCTGTGTGGCTACTCTGAGGTGAGAATTGCTCTAAGCGGTCATGCTCCACCTCTGGCATGGGTGTGACAGGCTGATGATGAGGATGAGAGTCCATTTGCGGAGAGCATGACGCGTGAACTGGTTTTGAGGTTTCAGGTTCGGAGCAGCTCAGCTCTGATGAGAAGTGGCTACAGTGTGAGTCGGCCACGGAGGGCAGGCTGCCGCTCAGGGATGGAGAATCAAACTCAGAGGAGTTAGTGCTGTGTTGCTCCTGTAGCTGAGCGTCCATATCTCGTGGTGTGTCATTCATTTTTGTTTCTCCTTTGCCAATGCTGGCTCTCTTCCAAAGCTTGCTTTTGCATTTTTTTCCCCCTGAAGTTAAAGGGTCATTAGACCAAGGGGACGAGGGACAGCAGTGGTTACCGTGCAGACCACAACTGCAGACGGAGGGACATGAGCATGGGCACATGCCACCACTGGCTCCTTTGACGCCGGCCAAGCTGCTGCTGCAACTGGCTTCATCCTGGCTGCTGCTGGCACTGCCATGCCTCACTTTGTCCTGTTTGGACTCCACGTCTGTTTGCACCTCCAGGCTGTTGTCTCTGCAAAATAATAATGCAATATTTAACTTGCGATAAAAAAAAAAAAAACATGTTGAAGTTAGACCTTTCATTCATTTTTCATTCAATTAAAGACTTCCTCCTTGTGCTCATTTAAAATATTCATTAATGTGATCATTATTTTATTGCAATGTGATGAATACTAAAAGCACACAATGATTTTCTTCAAACAAAAACAGGTGATTTGGTAAAATGTTAAACAAAACAGCCTAAATCTGCTGCTGTATTCTGACCTTTCTAAAGGCATGTAGGCATTGAGGATGGAGCCCGCCATGGCTTTAGTGCTCGCATTGTCACTAATCGTCCCCAGACTGACAGTGGCTGACTCCCCACTTAGACTGCAACGCTCCCTCTGGACATCAGCCTGCACTTCCATCCTGAGAAAAAGTCAAACCAAACAGTTGTTGTATATTTGCTATCAAAGGAATGAAACCTAATATCTTCACACATCTAGTTCACCAGATTTGATGACATATGCAAAAAATTGACCATTTTTATAATGTATTTCCCAAGACAATAGTAAGTCTTAGTCACCACTGTTCATGCTCACACACACAACACTCTTTATGTATGAAAACAAGCACTTTGGCAGTTCCATGGTATCATTAATGCTGTTCCAAATTGTGGTTGTGTTTATTAGCTATTCAAACGATATTTCTGCTACAGCCTAAACTATTAACATTTTTAAGAAAGACAGCTCAGTCTGTTACCGGTTGTAGCAGCTCCCAGACAGGCTGCCAGTGATACTGGTCCCAGCGAGGGCTATTGTGCTGGCATTGTCACTCATATTGTCCCGCTGAGCAGAGCTCACACCGCAGCGCTCCATGTGGCTCCCACTGACACTGAGGCTCAAACCAGTAAGGCCCCCAACACTGGCTCCATCTCCGAGGCTTGGGTTGTTGAGTCTTGTCTCTGCCACAGAGGTGGTGTCTGATAAGAAAAATGGTTTGATTGACAACATAAGTCAACAAAGTAAACAGAGCAACATCCTGAGAAACAGGTATGGTATGTCTCTACTGTGGATAACTTGTGGAACAAAACGCTTTGCTGGCAAAACATAAAATAAAGGAATATGGTGAGAGATGTAGATGGGTTCGAGGCAAAGAACGAACGATTAAGCAGGCAGAAACAAACAGTTCAATGTTTCTTAGAACTTAGAATTAAACTTTAGATGTAATCACATCTCACACCATACGTTCCCAGAAATGTCAGTTTCTTTGCTGTAATTCAGATTGCTAAATATAAAGCTCAGTGTTTAATAAATCAGTCTTCTTCAACAACTCCAGGGAAAGCAAACTACCTCACAAAAATGTCTTTTGACACAATTACACACACCCAAATATTACAAATAGTATTCTGTGTCAGCCATAAACCTTTGCTGCAATTCATGAATGCTTAACAATATTTACAACAAAGTCAGATAAAGGTACCGTTCTACATACCAAACACTCTTTTATGGACATAATGAGTGTAAACACATTCCAGAAATCTTGTGCAACACCTGCTAAATAGTTTGTGGTGTAAGCAGGTAAAAGCAGAGGAGCTTCTTTAAAAATCAATATGACAGAAGAGTTAGTATTCATGAGATGGAAACAAATTAATTGGCCTTTTATACTAAATGAAAAGATAAAGAAATTCAAATTAATGATCAATATTATTATTTATATTCATACACAGACCAAAACTAAAATACAAAAAATGTGAGTTTAGTTAGTCATACATGCAGAAAGATACATTTAACTGTGCTGAACTCTTTTGGTTTGTGGTTCTACCAGTTTCAAGTATTTTATTTGGTGGAAGTCTGTGACAAAATGTTCCTGTTTTGTTTGTGCTTTTCAATTAGGGGTTTCTCACCTGTGGCTGCTGGCCCACTACCTATGTTGTCATTTTCATCATCAAACTCAATTCGCACTCCTTTGCCATTGCCAGCAGATACTCCACAACCTCCACTCCGGCACAGGGATATTGGGACAACTCCGTAGACATAAGCAAGCATGATGGGAACACCAATACCTAAAACAACAAACAAAACAAGTAAGCTCTACATATAAAACTGAATTGTTCATAAAATCAAAGGCAAAAATGTCATTCAGGATGTATAAATAAATTTACTATTAGAATTGTTTTTACAATTAAGTTATAGGTGGTGCAGAAAAGGCAGATTAGAAGAAAAATATATAAAAATTCTGTCTTACCGACAGTGACTGCAGCAACCACGGGAGATACAATCACAGACAGAGTCACACTGCCAGCTATTACCAAGTTCCTCTTGTGTTTGGAGATGTCCTTGCCTTCATAGCGATTATGAATCTGATGAGACAACAGACCTCAGATGAAACACGATTTACTGGAGAGATTGTCAGACAAAGTTTAGTGTGCTGTGCAACTAAGCTTCAAACCACAGAAGGTCCTTCTATCCATAGTTTTATAAAAATGCATTCTCCTATTAAAGAGAAAAAAAGAAAGTATAAAGAAAAACTATTTCTCATCAGCTGGCTTTTTGTATTAACATTAGAAATTTTCAGCTGTAGCTGGATGCTGTCCTGTTGTTTACTGTCTGAAAGATTAACCAGTAAAATATTGCTACAACATTGTAATTTTGGCAAACCAGTCAAAAGGCAACTCCTTTGAATAAATGAGAATCATTACATCATAAACAGTAGACACACTGTTGGTACTGCTCTAGTTTATTTATTACCAGTTTCCTGGTGAAAGCGCTCACCTTTCTGCCCACATAGACTGGGATGCCAATGATCATTGCGGGGATGGCGATACCAGCAATGAGCGCAATACCCACAGGTGCACCCACCAACGTGCCAAGCTGCCACAGAATCTTCTTCTTCCTGCTCCATGGCTTCTTCCCCCAGAAGGTGCAGCCTGATGGACTGAGATGACAGAGCAGAATAAATGGCCTGTTTATTAATAATAATAATAATAATAATAAAAAAAAAAAGCTAAATAAATTTAAAAAAAGTTAAATGTGCGTGCGTACGTGTGCGTTTATGCGGATGCGCGTGACTCAGTGTTACAAAAACTAAACTTTACAACCCAACTAGGTGTTATCAGGCACTCCAAGTCTTTCACTATAACAGTGCTTTAGTCTTGTGTCTATCATGACTACAAAACTACTGTAGTCCTCTGCTTCCTGTTTACACCAGTAACATGACCGCTGTATTCTTAGTCAGGTTACGGTTCTCTGGCATTCTGTTAAATATGGGGATAATTTTAAAACAGTACAAAGACACATATGGAGTCTTATTTTAATTTTTCAACTAGATTATGCATGAATGTATGAATTAATGAATGAATGACAATGGAAATATGCCTGAATTAGCTAAAGGGCGACATCACATCTGTAGTACCAGATGAAAATACTGGTGTTGATTTAAAAATAAATCTGCCTCCAGCATGTAAATAATAGGTGGAACAACTACCAATTCAGGCAAACTCAGGTGATATTTTTCTATATGCCGACAGGTAAAATGTCCATTAACATAACAGTGACTGCTGGGATACTGAATTGGAAAGTGAAACTTACTGAAAACACAACATCAAAGTCGTTGTATCCCTCTGCTCATTCGTGTGCTCTCCTTACCTTAAATAGTGCAGGTCAGAGATCTCCTTCATGCAGAGCCAACAAAACTCGCAGCCGCAGACAGCGCAGGTCATGTGATTACAGCTTCCATCATTCATCTTGATGATGTAGGCAGAGCAGCGAGGGCATGGTTTGATGTCGTCACCTTGATTAGATTGGCAAAAGGAAATGTTTTGCTCATAATTTATATCAAAAGAAATTTAGATAGATAAAATAGAAAAAATATATCATAGTGAGATTAAAATTTCATGGGTGTGCTGACGGTGTAAACATCAAGAACAGGTCAAGTTAGCTGTAAGTGCATTTGTGTAGAAGCATCTAACTTTATCTCACCAGCAGCACCACTCTCTTGGCTGTAGCTGAGAGACGACGACCTGAAACTTCTCAGCCGGAGGTTCTGGGCTCTTTGTTGACGTGCAGTGTCACAAGTCTGGTTGGGATGCCACAGCTGTTTGCAGTGGTAGCAGAACTCTGTCCCGCATCCCTCACGGCCACAAGTAATCTTTGGGCAGCTGGCGCAACCAAATGCAATTACTGCGTAACTATGAGAGGAAAAAATACAGCCAAAATGTTGGTTCATAGTTATCAAGAAGTCATGGATGTTGTAGTTTAGTACAATACCAACTAAAAAAATAAGTAAATAAAATAAGTAAATAAAATAAAA
>JBAMHW010000019.1:15994867-16006071 GCA_037177495.1 Rhadinocentrus ornatus
GCCTTCACCTGAAACACTGCTGGGATAGGCTCCAGCTCACCCCGCGACCCCTACTGGGAACAAGCGGTAAAGAAAATAGATGGATGGATGATCGTGACTAATCACCATTTGCTTGGAATATGCCCGTTTTTACTGTACTGTATCAACAGAAAGGGCCAATGCTCACAAATATTTAGTGTAAACTGACCTTCCCTTGGGTAAACTTCAGATGTCCAAGGGTCAGTAAACGCAGCATGTAATGCATTTCTTTATGCTGTCTCTACTATGTTCTAGATCATAATGTAGAATTTATCCAGCATCATCTTACCAACCATCTTACCTTCTCCATGGTGATAATATCCATATCCATTATAAAACCACCAGATGTGACGACTGAAGTTAATCGGTCAATGATGGCTGGTCATTAGATAAAAAAAAAAACAACAACAACTAATAAAACTGATGATCTGGCTAAAAACACGTTTTCCCTTTTATCATTAAAGTATAAGTGTTTGTGCAGCAGTGATAAAAGTCCTAGAGCAGCATCGCCCAAAGTAAACAATTGTTGATAAAAAAATGTATATATCATTGGCTGTTTGACAAGTTTTTTTTTCCACATTCCACTCAAACTGAGTAACAACATTGGGTATTCAGTTGGGTGTGTTAATGGCAGGACAAACAGCTTAATATTTATAAAGCTGCCTTGTATTTTCAGACTTGGAGAACTGATCCATAGTGAAAGATTTGTACTAGGAAATTTCATCTGTTCTTGCAAACATGTAGATTTGTTTTCACACATTCAAATATGATGATACAAGTTACAATCCATGTGTCTATGATAGCTCCATATCAACATTGAAACAATTGGTTTTAACAATAAAGCCCTGCAAAGTCAGTCATTCATTACCTTGCATACAGATAACTAATGCCTTTATATGACACAAAGAGGATTCTTATATTTGACAGACCTAACCACTTAGCTGCCCAAGATAGCCTTATTACTCCCAAGCATAATTATACAACAATTAAAAGAGAGAACATTAACCAGTGGAGATTGTGGTAGTGAGCCAAAGCTGGGCTATTTGGAAGTTGAGACCCAGCAGAGCTGCAACAATCTCATGAAAGAGCCATTATTCCAAGAGACAAGGGTCAGCAGTGTTGATTCAACAAAGCCATGACAGAGAGAAGGGGAAAACCATTTGAGTTCAGGTTATAGGGCTGTAATTTCAATGCTGTGAACTTAATGAACTAAAACTCGATGGATGTATTAATATTGTTATTTTAAAAAAAGAGTCTAGCCAACAAGATTGCTGCAACTGAAGGTGAGCATTAGAAGTACGCAGTGTGCCTTGTATAACAGGTGAAGCCAGGTGACTGGATGAGCAGAGAGAGCACAGTGTTCAGGCCCTTGTGAGCAAACTGTTAAATCCCTACTGGCTGCAAACATTTAAGACCCTGAACTGACCTTAACCCTACAGTGTCTACATTACATGAACAGAAAAAAAACATTAACTGAAAGAGACAAGGGTGCTTTTAAAACATGTTTTCATCAAGACGTTAAAGGGGGTTTGTAGAGTTTGATATTTAATTTTGTTCCTTCCTTTTGGTCACATATTATGGTCTCTATGTTAAAAAGTAACCTACGCTTAATTTAGTCACAGTGTTTAAAATCTTTTTTTCTAAATAAAATAATGAGTAATGATGATGATTATAATTAAGATTCATAATAAACACTTTCATTTCTATCAAATTAACTGAAGTTCTTTTATTGTTGGGTCTGAACAACTTTCTGACAATGGCAGAGATCAACAACGGCATGATCACACACTCCAAGCTCACATCGTTTTCAGCCAACTCATTAAGCTGACAAAATTAAACAAGTCTATTGCAGCTCGGAAATATTTTTATCTCAGTCATCAGTGCAGAGGCTGGAATAAACTTTGCAGGGCCAGATTACAGCCTAGATGTTTCCTTGATGTAGTTCTTCGCTTGGTTATTTTTGGACTTGTGTTCTGCTTTTTATCCGAGGTACTGCGCTTTAAGCACATGCTGGGTAACTGAAAACAAGATTTTGAACATAAAATAATACTGCTTTAGGAACAATCTCACAAGTCTGACTAAGTCTAATTAGTTTTGTCTTGATAAGTGTTGAAAACCTCAAAACTTGACTTACATTTTAAAATGCAAATTGTGTCTAGGAGACGAGAAGCCTTCTTAATGAATATCACCTTCATTGCAAATGTTAAGAGCAAGCTGTATTCATGTTATTCACTGTGGAGGTTATATAAAACCTCAGTCTGTTCTTACCCGCAGTCAGGAGCAGGGCACCAGCGACAATCAGGTTCAGCCACCAGCCACCTCCTCAGCATAAACTCCTCATACTTCTCCATGAGGCCTCGGTCTCCCAGGATCATTTGGATATCGTGCGGATTGAAGCGCTCTGAGCATTCAGGACAACTGATGTTGACGCGGGACTCAGAGATCTCAATGCGCAGATACTGTCGCAAGCAATCTGCACAGGAGCGGTGGTGACACGTCATGATGTCTGGGAAGAGCTCTCGGGCGTGCCGCAGGAGGCACAGAGGGCACTCGAGCAGCTCTGACGAAGACCCTGTCACTGATGAAGTTGACGCTAGGTCCAATGGAGTCTGTGTTGAAATTTTGTCATGGCTAATTTCTGACTGCACATTTTCAAGGCTGATAACGCCATCCACTCCTGATCCAGGTGGCAGGGTCCTTGACTTGCGCTTGGGGTCGCGGTCAGGCCTGCATCGTCGCCCAAAGAGTGAGTGGAGGGACAGACGGCGCTTCTTTGGAGTCTTTCTAACTGAGGGAAGGCTAACAGAGGAGGCAACAGAATGAAGGTCTCGCTCTGAGCCTGTGCTGCCATGATGCTGCTGAGGCGGGCTGCTCATCACGCCAGAAGGGACGCCAATGGTGCTACAACCAGAAATCACCACATCAGGAGAGGAGATGGGGGACACTAGGAGGAAGGAGGACAAAAAGAAGGACTAGGGATCAAGGGACCAGCCAAGAAAAGGAACTCCACTTGTGTCAGCCAGGACATGGCAGCTTGAACTTGGTAAAGGAGACCTGCAAGTCAGTTATGTGGTCTTTCCTTGACAATGATCACAATGGTGGAAGTTTTCTGTTGATGCTGAGATGCAGAAGTTTTGTGTAACACAAATCTGGAAGAAAGAAGAGAGAAAAGGTATCAGGTGCTGTGCTAAATCAGAATGCATTAACTTTTAATGTTCTACTGCAAAAACAAGCATTTAGAAGGACGTTATTCCCCCCAAGATGAAAAAAAACAAAATAACCCCCAAAAAAACATAAACCAGAAAATGTAATAATAAAGTCGTGAGAACATTTACAAGCCACACATCAGTGAAGTGCTTTGCATCCCTCTGTGATATTACCATTTAACAGATAAAGAGTTTTCTGGCAGGCTGCAGGCATTTCTTCAGGCGTGTCCTCTGTGCAATTGAGTGTGTACAACTTTATGCTCTCCCAGTGAATATTAGTCAAGTGTTGGCAAAACAATACAAAGTCTTGTGTTTTTACCAGAGATCTCAGATGTGGCCACAGCTGTGTCAACATGTTTCAAGAGCAGCCGCACCTAGCCTAAGTGATTTCACTGCTCGTTTACACTGTATGAACATTTCCTTAGGCACAACGGATCAGCTGTGAAACCATGAGTACACTTGGATGTGTCATGGATGTGGAGGGTTTATGTTAAAGTGTGATACTACCCTGAAGCAAACATGCTGAAGTGATGTTTAAAGCTTTTGCACTGACGCAAAAGACATACCACAACTTTCAAGCAGCAAGAGTCAGTGGCTGTGGTGCTGAATGGGCTTGCACTCATAGACATTTCTTCTAAAGAACTGACATGATCTCTGTAAACCTTTCTGCTTTTGACTGATTTCTTAAGCGCTCAATAGATGAGTATAATTTTTTCATTTAAAATGTCTGTTTACTTTCCAGTGCAGTAGTGGCATTTAACAGTGTTTTATCAGTTTTTGCAACAATAACAAGGATTTTCCAAACAGCTTACAACTGCAGACTAAGAGACTTTAACCATAAAACCATGTAATCTACAAGATGTCTATTTACTGAGGTAAACTTTCCAGATAACATACACTGTATGATATACCCTAAAAACCATCAGTTTAAATAGAGAAACTACTAGTTTTAGTTGACGGAGCAGTTTTAAAAAACAAAACTTCTTTCAAGAATGACTATAACTAATGATTACACATTACATGTCATTACATGCCATTACCATGACACACCATACTGTCCTAATATTTTGGTTCAACACAATGTGCCTGTTTTTCCAGTTATAATACTGTTGATGTGTCCTCAACAGTTGTATAACTGCAAATGATATTCATAAAAAAAATATATGCTCCAAACTTTGTTAGTGTGCATTTGCCAGTGGAGACTAATTTCAGGAAACTTCCACAGGGAGCCAAAAGATGACTAATTAACAAGCCACTGCATGAGGCAATGAGGTATAAATCCTGCAAACCTCAGCCTGACTGCTGGGGTTTTTCTACCCTCACGATGACATGTAAGCAGAAATCAGCCTTTACTAGATACCTTACTGTTGGAGAACAGTAAAAATGGGCTTTCAGCTGCACCTCCCGCCCCAAGCCACAATCAGTTTAGTGCCATGACTGCATTGAAATCCTAACTCTATTTCCTCTTATTTATAAAGCGATATCTAGGTCAAAAACTATAATACACTGGACTGTTTCTATGCAGCACTCAAACTTAGCAATGATAGTAAATGTCTTGAGCATGGAGCTCCAAGGGAAAATGGCTGAATGCATCCTAATCTGACAACATTCAGAGATGCTTTCTTCTATTTGTTGTTGCCTTTTAAATCACCTACAGCTACATTTTTTTCTTTTTTCCTTTTGAGTAGCAATTGATTTTACAAAGAACTAAAATGTAATGGCTGTTTTCACACACACACTGGATGCACTCCTGATACCAGATGCAGACTGCAATCCATCTCAACTGCTTATTTGAGATTAAAAAAAGTTTGCACAGCTGCAACATAACTGTTTGCTAGGAAGAAATATACCACAGACATATAGGTTACACATTATGGGCAAAAGAATAAAAGCTAACAAAGTCCTTATCACCTAGTTGCAGTTCCTTTGTGTAATTTACACATGGCAAACACAGGCTGTCCAGCCTTGCATCGATATGTCCTTGCACAAATCAGACCAGCATTGCCGACTCAGTTGAGTGACAAAAGCTGGTTGGAGTTGGTTAGGACTGGGATATACTTGCTGTCAACACAAGCGTACATGTCAATCCTCGTTTGTGTATATACTTGCTGCAAACGACGGAAGAATGGCACAGCAAAAACACTCAATACTGGAGGTCACCGCAAGGGGGAGTACACAGCATTTGGACTTTGAAATAGTGAAAAGGTCAATCTACCGGTCACATTGTATTTCTGGGTCATCAACCCCCAAAAACGCTTCTAATTTCTTGGCAACTGTTAAGGCACGAGTGTTTGTCACTGTGCAACGGGTAGGAAAAATTATACAGATGCAGGTAGTTGTGGACAAGGTCCAAGCGACTTTCTGCCATTGTGTTTACCTCGGACCTGTCATGTTCTTGCTCTTGTTTGCATGAGCGCCTCTAGCGTTCAAGCCAAACAAATGCTAGGAACGCGTGAGAGCAACGATATGTACGCGGACGTGTTGCTAACAGCATATTCCAGCCCTTAGTGGCAGTTTCAGCAATACCAGTTTGACGATTGCAAGCAGACACAAAATGGGCCCATGTGCCTCTAAAACTGCCTCCCTTGCTGGCCTGTCACTTTCACATGACACAGTGCTTTACAAAAGTACATCAGTCTTGGCTTAAAAAGGCATATGTTAAAAGGCCTATAAATAAAAGAAGTCAAATATTTTTATTTTTATTATTATTTTAACATTTCCAGCTATATAAAAAAAAAGTCTTTAAACAATTTGCCTTTACCATATTATAAAACAGTGTTTAATGAGACCAACATTACCATTTGTCTTCATACAAAATGGCTAAAAAAAAAAAAAAAAAAGGTTCTCATAAGCAAGCCATAACCTCATAAAGAAGAATTTGCTGTTAGTTAATGAGTGACAGTACTGTTAGCACTGTCCTTTGCAATGAATCAGTTCCCTTAACATGCCCAGTTGGACAACATTTTACACTTTGGGTCTAACATTATAAATCATTACCACAGAAAGTATGACAAGCACATGCATCCATCACCTGTTTCAAATTTTTAAGATGAAATATCCAAGCTCTAGAATATTTAGTTGTTAGACTATGGTTTAGATGTATGCTCACTTATCAAAAACCTTATAATAGCAACATTTCCAGATTTAACCTTGAGCATAATACCACTGAACTGTCATTGACCAATAGAAGTAAGAGGGAAAAAAGGCATCCATAATTATAAGACTGGTGACCGTGATGGTAACTTTCATTGTCATGGCCTAACTATTAGCTAAAGTAATGCCATAACACCATAATTCCACATTATAACAAAGCACTATGACACGTTGGATGAACATAACAGTTCATGTGAGCAAGAGGAAACTTTAACAAGACAGAGAAGCAATTTTAACCAACTCGCATGTCAATGTGAAATTACACTCAGTGGCGTAATTAAAATGGAAACTCCTGGCTCTGCCGTGTAGCAAGAATGAGTGGGACTTTCCATTTGACTGAGGTCACGGCATGTGTTTGTGTGAGTACACACACATGCATGTATTTCAGTTCTGTGGCTCAGGGGCAATCACATACAAATGCAGTTCACACACTGGGACGGCGTCCCAATTCCTTAGACAAGCCTGAAGGCTACTGCTACAGAATAAAGGGTTTCAATCCTTTGGAAACTCTTGAAGGAAATCAAAAAGTTTGCATCAGCTTATACTTTGCAATATTAGGATTACCACTGCTGTAGGATGTAGACCAGGGGTTTTCTGCTGGACAGACAAGTCAATGTAAGGTCAATAAGTAAATTTCTTTTGGGAGTCCCTCTTTAATTTGTGTTTTAAAATACAAGGGAAAACAGTAATAAATCAAGTCACTTGGAGCCTTAGCAGTGATGGTTGTAACAAGTATAGTAGTTAAGTCAACAGTACAGCAACACTTTGGCTTCTTCGCTGCAACAAAATAAATCCAAGTTTCGCTTGCCTGTCATTTTGGAGAGACAATTAGCTTCAAAACCAAACTAACATTTTATGTTAAAAATGTGACTTTACACTTGCATATAGACTGTTGTAAATATTTTCCTCAATTTCAAACAACTATTAGCCATAAAAAGAACATGGTCACATCAAATTGAAAAAACAAATACAAATAAATATAAACAATAAAAATTTTACTTCCAAGGTAAACATAAGTATTGTAGCCTTAATAAGGCCAGGCTAAGAAGAACAGCCCTTTGTGTTATATTCACTAAAAACTAATCAGCTGCAACTACTCAGTCAAGTGATGAACTGAGTTCTAGAGGTGTAAGACACCAGGATAAACCTTTTTTGGGGGGGGTAATATGTCTTCTAATCTTATCTAAATAACATATAGGTGTATTATTTTCACTCCATTGTCAGCAGACACATCTTGAACATTTTTGTTACACAATAAACGTATCAATGCTTTGGCAAACAAACCATTCCTACACTGATATATCGGCATGCATTAGGGCTGGGCAATTAATCGAATTTTAATCACAATCACGATTTGGGTTTTCAACGATCATAAAAATTAAATGGTCTGATTATTAGCTCCTTCGTAGTTTACTCCTGTGCTGTTTTCAGTTGCAAATCGAGCGCCACTGGCATTACTGCATGCACTCTGCTGCAGACTCCTCCCACAGTCCCAGCCGCTTTGGTTTAATTCAACTCCAGATGCAAACACCTCTCAAGTTATGGGCTCATTTTCTATTCATGTTCTATGGAACTTGTGCAATGAGGTGGAAATCGCTGCCGTCCTCCAGCCGAGCAACAGGCGACATTCATGCATGTGAAATGTTGTGCTCGTTCACGTAGACGTGCACACAGAGACTTACGCGACACAAGGAAATAGAAAAACTAAATAATCCACCAGCTCTCAGAGACACAGAGATAAAAATGTTATAAACAAACACAACTTTTTTTCTCGCCAAAGACCAGCGCTCAGTTACCACAGTGAACAACCCGAGATTTAAGAAACTTATCAACACGGCATCACTGCCATCTGATCACTATTTTAATCGTGTGTCTCTCCCTGTCCTGCATGATAGGTGTCGTGAGGGTGTTGTGAAGGACGTGGCTACAGTCCAATGTTTCGCCAGTGCTACGGACTTGTGGTCAAGCCGCACCATAGAGCCGAATATGACGTGGATTTCAACATGAAAACAAAATGTCTCCAGTCTCATTTTTTCCAGATCACATCGGGCAGAACATAGCTGCTGCTGGTCTGAGACACATAATAGCTACTGGGACCTGGTGGAAAGAAACTAGTCTGTATTACCACAGAAAACGCTTCAAATGTCATATTATTTGTTAGTGTCCAGGACTGAAAAAATGATTTCCTTTCCAACTAACATACCGTCATTCTTTCGCAAACAACCATTTTCTAAAACAGACTGACTTCATGCCTCTGCAATGTAGACAAATTTCACAATTATCCATTTAAGTTTAACAGAAGTTGAAGTGTTACCTCAGCGCTGTCATTTCCTCTGTGATGACTTAGACTAAATTCATTAATCTACTTCTCTTTTTTCCTGAGAAAGTAGACCCATATCTAGTCCATCACATTTTAACCACATCTCAGTTTCTGGAAATGATCATCTAGTGCTCCATCTCTAGGAGTGTATATTTGACTGCTTGCTTTTGAGTAGTCAGAAGAATGGGAATAAGTGGGATTTTCTGCAGTGGTTTTAGATTCTGATTTTAGCAAAAAGACAAGTGCTTACTCTCCCACATACAATGATCAACTTCCAAGACTGAAAATGACAAACTAAAAGTCTTCTGCTGCGTTCATCACGTAGGCTAATTTCCGTTGACATTCCAGCTTGAGGACAGATTTCCTGATCATGACAATGCAGTCAGTTTTTTATAGCTTTGGACCAAGGGACAGCCCAGAAACTTAATAAAAACTATGTTTTTACATAACTTTGATTACCTCATAAATTAACAAACTGTAATAACCATGTATGACATTGGACATTAATCTGAAAACATAAGGAAGGGTTACAGTACTCATCAGGTTTAGGACAACTTTCTCGCCACTGGACCTCTGAATAACTCTGTAGCTTAACAAATCTTTAGTCAACACACTGTCTGACGTGCAAGCTATGATACTAATGTCTGATACAGAACAGAGAGTGGGAACAGCCGATACTGGAGAGAATGTCTCCGACACTCCTCTCAGCACTTTTTTCTAAACACTCACAGTCAACAGGGCAAGGTACTTTTCCACAACATCTAGGCCACTAAAGACAACAGCTTAATTTGCAATGTATACTTCCTCCTCTTGAGGCTTCGGCAGCAGGTAGTAATGTTTATACAGAGAATCTTGTACAACAGACTTTTTTAGATGATTAAAATACTTCTTGAATTACAACAGGAGTAATGTGCTAAGGTTACATGTAACCCTGTCCCCACTTAACAAGTCTGGAAAGCAGGCAAATCTGTCAGTCTCACTTTCTAATAAAACTCCCCATTACTGCCAACTACTGATTTTCTAGACCCCCATTGCAACAACTTGTCAATAAAGTTAACTTTTTTCTGTATAAGACAGTTGCCAGCATCAACTTTTTATCTAAACAACTTTAATCTCTAAAGATGTTTCACTCTCTTTTCTCTAAATGGTCAATAAAGTACCCTTCCTCTGCCTCTTTAAAAAAAAAACAAAAAAAAAAAACAAACAAACAAACTATGTCAAGAGTCTGAGCCCACATTAGGAAAGCTGGACTGGTCTTTGAAGAACCAAACCCAATGTGCAAGTACACACATGAGAGCCAAATTCTTGGTAAATGACACAATTTATCATTTTGGTAAACATTTACCCGACACTGTAATGGATAACCTTCTTAGATTAACTCACAGAACAAAGGCACCCCAGTATTTTATGTTTGAATAAATACACACTTTACTCTGATTAAATGCTTTCTTCATATTTCATATGATAAAGAGTGTAGCATGTGAAATTTTTGTCCTAATATATACTGTGCAGTCCATGTTACCTTGCCCTGCTTTATACGTTTAAGAGATACAGAACAATTATCAACATGACAAAAATCTTTTCCATATAAGGTTAAAAACAAAACATCTTACACAAGATTGGCATAAACTCAGCACTTCCTCCATGTTTACTGAAATGAAGCTCTATGTCCAGACAATTTCTTATCATCTCAAGATGGACTTAGCAAAACTGGTGAAGCTATCCAGATTTGTTCCACGGATGGCTTGGTTAACCATTCAGGCATTGTATTTCTAATCCCATTTTAACAGATTAAAACTAAGTGGAACTGAAACTGGATTAAACTAACTGTAAATTAGTTACAGCAATAAATTTTTACCTACCTGTGTATGCATCTGCAATGCAACAGGGAAGGAAGGTCCCTTTCTGAACCACACGGGTTAACTGCTAACTTTGTGAGGACTGTTGCCAGAAGGGCTGATTATAATGATTTCAGGCAAACATTCACTACAACCTGCAACTAAATTTACCTTCGTATAGAATTGCAGCCATTTGGCAGGTCCAGCTGTTCGACTTTCATAATCTTGCATCTCCAAATCAATGCTTACCAGTTACTGTCCTCCTTTCTGCAAAAAGCTTTTCACCCCAAACAGCAAGGAGCAGGAAGCAGATGGGCAGCATGATAGAGGAGACAGCCCTGTTCCATTTGTGCTCTAATGAAGGAAGACTGAAAGACCCAGCTATTCACAAATCACCAGCAATGTTGAGGCCCACTGTGCAGTCGAAGTCAAAGATAAACTAATTTAACCATCTTTGAATTGATTTAGTTGAAAAGTTGAAAGGGTTATGTACACTTTTTTTAATACTTGAAAATGAAATACAAAGTATTTAGAGCCCAGTTCATATTTTCCCCCATGTATAAAGATTTCCAAATTATGGCAATAAAAATATATATATATATATATACATATATATATATGTGTATATATATATATATATGTGTGTATGTGTATATATATATATATGTG
>JBAMHW010000019.1:16006327-16020604 GCA_037177495.1 Rhadinocentrus ornatus
AACAGAAACTGGATCCAGATGACCTGAGGGGTCTAGTAGGTTCATACTGGATCAAGAGGTCACTGATCTATTTTGGTCCTAAAACATTCAGAGCTTTATAGACCAGCAGTAGAACTTTAAAGTCTTTCCTCTGACAGACAGGCAGCCAGTGTAAAGACCTCACAGCTGGACTGATGTGGTCCCCTTTCTTGGTCTTAGTGAGGACTCGAGCAGCAGTGTTCTGAATAAGCTGCAAATGTCTAGTTGATTTTTTTAGGTAGACCTGTAAGAATACTGTTACAATTATCAAGCTGACTAAAGATGAAAGCATGGACTAGTTTTTCCCAGGTCGTGTTGAGACATCAGATCTTTTATATCCTTGATATGTTCTTAAGGTAACAGTAGGCTGACTTTGTGGTTTCCTTAATGTGTTTTTCAAAGTTTAGGTCTGACTCCTTCAATACACCAAAATTTCTGGCCTGGTTGGTGTTTTTTAGGTGTATATATTGAACCTCTGTGGTGACCTCTTTGGCTCCAAAAACAATTATCTGAGTTTGTTTTTAGTAGAAATGTGACAAAACCAAATACATAAAAAACATGTTTGTTAAACAGTGGCATTAAAATTTTATAGTATTTGATATTCGTGGATTATTAAGGGATTACTTAATAGGGTGTACCTACTGGAAAACAACAGAGCCTCAGGTTTATTTTTTTTTACGTTTTACAAAGTTTTACATCGGTGTTAACGTTCACTAAAGTGTCACATGATATGCAAACTTAGTAATTTCAAAGGTTTAAGGGAATCAACGTTGCTGCTATGGGAAATTCTCGTCGGCTAGGTAGGCTGTTCCATTTAATTAACAGTAAGCAGCTTCAGAGTGCACAGACTTCGTAGAATACTCCGTAGCCTACATAGTCTGTACACTCCGAAGTGTGTAGACCCTGAATTGGAATACAGCTATAACATCCGCTAGCATAGTACAAGGCAGTTACTCTTCCGTATGGGAACTTGGTATGCCTCTATTCCAAACCGAACTTTCCCTACCAAAAAATCTGAATTCGGATACATGTATCGTTACACCCCTAATACAAATACAATGAAAAATAAACTAAGGAGTAAGGTGAGATTACAGCACGTTTAATACCATTTTGCAATCTTGAGACATTCTTTTTATTCTTAAATTACGGTCTCAGTTGAGACAGGTTCTCTTTTAATTTATGTAATTCGATTCAATTTAGCTGCAAAATATTTGGATTTATCATAAGAATAACAAAACTTAAAGATAATAGCACATAATACATAGTTTAGGTTTCACATTACGAAATACAAGGGATGCTCTAATTGATCATCTGATTGAAACTTATAATTTCCACTGCCACTGGCGCTGGCAGTTTAAGCTCTTCTTTTCATTTGGCACAAAGTCCAAATGTTCAAATGGCAACATTTTATGTTTGGCTTTGTAACTCAATTTTTACTTATGTTAGTAAGTGCTCAGGTAAAATTTGTTGCTCACTATTAGAATCTAATTCTGTGTCCAATTTATGGACAAAAAATAAGAAGCAAGTGATCTAGTGACCATAGTATAAAAATAAATTAATATAAATCCATACATGTTAAGCTTATAAATAACCAAACGTATGAGTTTGTACTTGTCTTTAGAAACTGTCTAATTAGGCTAAAAAATGTTTGGTCACGTCTTTCATAACCTAAACCGTGAGACCAGAAAAGTATAGAAACCAAGATTAAGTCAAGGAGCGACAATGACAACATTTAGACCACTAACCAGACAAGGAAAACGCAACGTATTTGATATAAGCAGTTCTGAGCAGGGAGGGCAAAATATTGTTTACACTTTCCAGCTGGCTAACCACTGTTAGCCTGCTAGCTAAGGGACCAGATTTGTAGCAGGAAGCTAGTGACTAACTTTAATCGCCGAGAGTAGTTACGGCTGCATACCAGCTGTGCTGTAGTGTGTGCCCTGTATTACACAATTAAATCGACTGCGTAGTTTACCTGAGTTGCTCCTAACGGTAACAAAACTATATTTAGTATAATCCGACCACATCTTGCGAAACCTATTTGAGTTTAAATATGGAAGATTTCCAAGCTAACGAAGCTAGCTCCCGAACAGCCACGAAGAGTAGGAAGTTTGGTGTGTGTGTGATATTAACTAAAAGTTAGCTAGTTCCGACATTACAGCTCATTCTTTTAAACACTTACCGTTGTATTTTTCCCGGATTCATATTACTTAACTGCAGAAGTATAAACTGTAGTCTCCATTTCACAGAAAGCCACTGGAAAGAATGTGTAACTCAAAACTTCAGCCAAGGTACATTCCCCGAGTCTGACTATTGTTATCAAGTACAAATAAAAAAAAACAAACAGACTTCCTGTGTGACAAAATCTTTTTTCATACTAAAAACCACCTGAGAGGTGTTTTGAATTAGGTCTTTTTGACATTGATATCTATATCTTTGCTATAACCTACATTATCTTTGAGAAATAAGTGATAAACCAAAGCTGTAAATGTTTGCTTAAAATAAGTTGTTTGTCATGTATCCATCAACTGCAGAATCCGGTGTGCTTTTATTTTTGAAAAGAAATTTTAAACGGAAGCTATTTTCCCTGTTACAACCTACGTCTTGACACACGATGATGTTTATCTTGCAGTGGAAACGCAGCCACCGTGTGGCCACTGAAGAGTATTTTCTTCCCATACAACCATTATTCCTTTTATTCACCTGATTTAGGACAATTTTTAAACTTAGTTTTAATCTACCTGTAGCTATATCATTACGACCCAAAATGCCAAAGTTTTAACGCTAACATACAAAGGTTTATTTAATTAATTAATTAAAGCAGTTTGCTTGTGTGTGCTTCCTTCTCAAGCAATTTGTTTCATCATTGACATACTTTCATTAAAAAAAAGAAAAAAACAGAATAAAAGGTTAAACCTTTATTTTATTTTTATTATTTTTCTTTAAGCTGTATTCTCTTTCTGATGTTCTTTATTTAAAATTACCCCGTGATATATTGGAACTTGCTGATGTTTGGTAAGATCCTTCAGTTGAATTTTCTTTTAAGGTGAAGAGCATGTCTGGTAGAATGGTGTATTATGTATCTGTCCATACAAATACGTGGTATGAAGGAGGTGTCATTACAGTTGGTATCTTTATGTCCAATAAAACCTGTCAAAATTCTAATCAAATCTCCCTTTCTCTTTCTCTCTCTCTATTTTTATTTGTATTTTTTTAAGTGGGCTATATTGAGCTAGAAGATCGCAGATGAATCTCAGTCTGTGAGAATCAAGGCAGAATTTTTACATATGTGCAAAAAGAGTTCATGTTACACTAGAAATGCTGCTGTTGACAACTTTGTTGGCTTGTAATCAGCCCTTTAAGAATCAGATTGCAGAAAACGTTTTTCATTGCACAATAGGCATCACATTACTGATCAAGTTTTAATCAAGTAATGCTGAAAACAATAAATCCTAAGCTCATAATAAAGTTAGTAAAACTCAGCTGATATTTTGGTTGGTCTCGTCAGATTTGTCACAATTTTGAGTCCCTGTGCAATCATCTAGTATAATTGTTCTTTTTTTAAAAAAATTAACTTTGTTTCACAATATTTACTTAATTTTGGTCATTGTGTGTCTAATTTTGGAGGTGCAAATACTTAAATAAATAAATCCTGTGTCATTTTGTAAACTGGTTTCTTTTAGGCATTTTTTACTAACATTATTTTTTAACGTTTTATTTAATTGTTTTAGTGGGCTTTGAATATTGTTTTGGTCATTTTACAATCATTTGTGACCAATTTAAGTATATCAGATAATTTAATAGCACTTAATTTAAACTAATTTTTTGATTATTTTAGTCTCTTTAATATACTTTAAAAAAATAAGATCATGGCCCCCTGGCTGAGTGTCTTAACATAATTCAGGTATGCTTTGATCACAGATGTTAAAGTAAATGTCATTTCACATCTCTTGTTCACTGAATATATTTGCGGTATTTGAATTATCTTCTACATCTACATATATATAGAAGATATCTTTTAAAGATATCTACATATATTCTATAAATCTGCTGTGGAAAGTGCTGCCAGCTCTGCAGCCATCTGTCAGGGCAGCGATCAGAGACTTGAAAAGGCTGACCAAACTGATCAAGAAAGCTGGTTCTGTGCTGGGGATAACTTTGGGGCTGCTAGAACTAATTGTCCAAGAAAGAATGCTGCACATGCTGCTGAACATAATGAACAACTATTTTATCTATCCAAATTAAATCAATCTGATCAGAGATTCCAGCTGACATGTTTACATGGACGCTGGATAAAGTGATCAAATCCGATGATTTTAATGATGGACAGTTTTAATATGATCGTAAAGCTTTTGACATATGCATTGCCTACTAGCTTGGAAGAAAAAGAAGGGTTTACTTTTTTGACCTTGAGCATTTTGACCATCAAAACACTGAACAATCTGTAACTCCGTCAGTTTCTAAAAAAATAATTGTCTACCACAGTCCCATTCTGTTTTGCTGCTACCATATTTAAAGCCTTGCCCATACTTAACTTTCATGTGTGAGGTTATGTGTGTTGTACTGTTAAAAACACTGTAATTTTTCTAATTTATATTTAATTTTATGTGAGTGGGAGAAAGAAAAATACACATTTGACCTTTGAGATCTGTTTCACTTGAGATCTTTCACTCCTTTTTTTTTTATCACAATGAAATGGAATATTTTCCATGTTTAAATCAGCCGTTTTAACGGGATGAATCGGCCGAAATGGGTAACTGACTCAGTGAGTCAAATGACTTAAAACCTGATTCACTTTGGTGAGTGACTCATATAAACTCAATTCAGTTAAAAGGATTGAGTTTACCATCACTATAGTGAAGAAATAACCGTGTGTGTTTAGGTCAGTGTGAGGCTTCGTCAAGTTCCTGGCAGCAGCCATTGCACCCTCCGGAACATGGCAATTTCAATAATAATAATAATAATAATAAAAATAATAATGATAATAATAAAGAAAATGTAGAAAAAGAAGGAGAGAAGAGATTTTAAAAAATTACTGCAACATTGCCAATTTTTTGGGGGGATTAATAAAGTATTTTTCATTCATTTCATTTGACAGCTACTGACATGACTGTTGGTGACGCATGCGTACACGTCCAGACGACAACTGCAGTAGAGCGATAACGGGCAAACAATCGGCAACAGCTTGCTAGCGCAGGGAAGTAATAAGTCTTTGAGTTGAAGCTCGTGTGACCTAAAAAAGTAATGAGGTAGATAGTCGGATACCCAATAAACACAACTTCTTATGGAGCAGACCGGTGTTGCCACAGTGATAATGGACCAGGAGTTTGGAGAAATAGATTCAGAAGGCCGGTGGCAAAAACTGTACTCAGTAAGTCTTTTAGCATTGATAGCATAATGCTAGCTCGGTTTGTACTTCTAGCGCGCATTTTATTTAGTTGGCTAGTAATTTCACCAACACATAGTTCATCACGTTGTTGCCTGTTTTCACTTGTCATATTTCTGTTAGTTGTATGGCTTGACATCTGCTTGCCAGAATTAATTGTAACACTATTATGATAACGCGATGTTACCTTAAGCTTATGACACTCAGCTTAATCACAGTTTATAAGCTTCTGCCTATGGTTTAAGCTCCGAGTAGCTACGATACATTTTCTCTTACATTCCGGTTTACAAGATTTCAGCGGTACATAATCTACAATGCTTTCTGTGTCGCTGAAAGTAACTTTGTTTTCCACAATGTTGACAGCTAATTTCCTACGAGGTTGAATTTAGCTTCCGATTCGCAGCTTCCGATTCACCATGTGTAAAGAGCGATTCCGCTTATTATTTTGGGTTCCAAGACCACGTTAGACCAGGTCCTGATCAGAAACTAAAATACTGACACTATTCAAATCAGGACTGAAATATTGTACGCAGTGTGCTGATTTATTAAAATGCAATTTATGATTTGTGAAACTTTTATTATATTTGTAAAAGTGCAAACGATCCATTTTATGATTTTTTTGGGGTTATCTAGACCACATTAGACCAAGTCCTGAAAAACTACAAGATTTTGACTCTTTAAATGGACTAAAATATTCTATAGAGCATCTAGATTCAATTAAACACAGTTTCTGATTTGTAAAACTTTTATTTCAATTTGTGAAAATGAAAATAAGGCAATTATTTAAATTAACATTTTTGGCATCAAGACCACAGACCAGATTCTAATTAAAAAAAAAAACTACAATACTTAGACTCTTCAAATCTGGACTGAAATATTCTACACAATATATATATCAATGAAAACACAGTTTTTGATTCGTGAAACATTTATTCTTTTTGTGGAAATGCAAATGAGGCTTATTTTATGACGTTTTGGTATCTAAACCACATTAGACCAGGTCCTGATCAAAAACTACAATATGTAGACTTTTCAAAGCTGGACTGAAATATTCTACACAGTATGCAGATTCATTTAAACACAATTTCTGATTTGTGAAACCTTTATTCTATTTGTAAAAATGCAAATGAGGGTAATTTTATGACTTTTTTTGGGCATCTAGACAGCGGTAGACCAAGTCCTAATCTAAAACTGCAGAACGTACACTCTTCAAATCTAGACTGAAAAATTCTATACAGCATCTACAATAATTAAAACAGTTTCTGATTTGTAAAATATTTATTTCTATTTGTGAAAATGCAGATGAGGCTATTTTTTTATTTACTTTTTTGGCATTTAGATCACTTTTGACCAGGTTCTAATCAACATCTTCAATACTTAGACTCTTCAAATCTGGACTGAAATATTCTACACAGGATATATATTCATTAAAACACAGTTTCAGATTTGTGAAAATTTTATATAATTTGTGAAATGCAAATGAGGGTAATTTAGTCTTTTTTGACATCTAGACAACATTAGACCAGGTTCTGATTAAAAACGACAATACTTAGATTCTTTAAATCTGGACCGAAATATTCTACACAGCATATACATTAATTAAAACACAGTTTCTGTTTTGTGAAACCTTTATCCTGAATCGAACTGCTGTTCTTCAACCTTAGAATTAGCCTAGTCAAATGTGTATTTAATAATGTTTGGGTTGACTCTAGAAAACTGACTGAATCTTAAAGAGCTAAATTAAAGTGATATTTCCCAAAATATTAAAAGATATAAGACATTCATGCAGTGCAGGATACGAAAGGTCTATTTTAGTTCTTGATCAGGACCTGGTCTAATATGTTCTATATGTCAATAAAGTAATTAAACTTAGCTTCATTTGCATCTTCACAAATGGAATGAAGGCGCCCCTAACATAATGGTAGGGGAAACACTGGAACTTATACATTTTCTAAGTTACCAGATAATTTCCTTGTATGACAAAAAACAAATACCCAATTGATAAAAATTTAAAAACAGAGGACCTAAAATAGAAACTGAAAGCAATAAATGCTGTGTTTGAAGTCTAATTGTATGAACCTTTTTACACTACAGTCCGTAAACGTGTAAGATTTTTTGGCCTCTGTACTCTTTTTATATATGCATATTGACTCCACACAGAGAATGAGTTCTCACAAAAACAGAAACTGATCCAGGCAGGTCAACAACAAACAAAAAAATAAGGGAAACTATTACAATGCTAATTAAGAGATATAGAAGGAACCATGACCACTGCTTACACACACAAGCACACAAGGTCCCACTGACAGCTCTACTACAGAATTGTAAATCGACAATTTCTTCATACTTGTAATATATTTACCAGTAGAACTCAGTAATCAGAAATCTGTGACCACTCAGACAGTCTTAAGGACATTGCTACCAGCCTCTATTGATTATGTCTGACAAACAAAACAGCAACATAAAATCGCTTTCTATTTAGATGGAAATATTCAAGATTAAATTAGCTAAAAGACAAAAGAATCCCCCAAAATATTTCAAGCACATTCTTTATTCGTAAAACACTAAGATAAATATACTTCGCTCAGACTGGCTCCACAATGTTGTGCATGAGCCTGGCTAAGAGCACCAGCAAATGGGTAGGTGCAACAATGAAACATGGATGTAAAACTGTCTTGATATGTAGTGGAATGAGATATATTTATAGGTGCGTGCTGCTAATGTTTAAGAATGCAGGTACACAAATGGTGAAACTGAAATCCCATAAGTTTGACAGTATATGTCCTAAACCCTCTTTCTGCTTCCTAGGAAATCAGGAATCAGTCTCATGAGTGCTCCTACAAAGTTGCAAAGTGTCCTGAGAATCGCAACAGAAACAGATACAGAGATGTCAGTCCATGTGGGTAAACATTTATATAAAGTCCATGTTCACACTGTGATGTTTCTTCTAACTTTATCTGTCAGTGCACAATCCATCCAACCAACAATTTTCTCTACAATGCTGCCTGCAGTTGATCACAGTCGAGTGAAGCTGGAGAACACAGAAAATGATTACATCAATGCAAGTCTGGTAGTGATGGAGGAAGCCCAGAGAAGTTACATATTAACTCAGGCAAGTTAATTCCCACTAGAAACCGTAAACCCATATAATTGTGATGATGTTTGTAAACAATGTTGCAAGAGTTACCTAAATACTTGACTGGTTATTTAGATATTGAGTTAGTGTTTTCTGTGAATCGATTAAGTTTTGACTAATTGTTTAGGTTCAGAAACAGAAATGGACTAGCTAATTTTATGAAGTTTGTTTTGCATACTTTTTTGCATTATGTGAGTGGATAATTTAGAAATGCGTTTTTGGTTGATCTAAACAATTTATTTATGACCTAAGCCCATTCATTAGCATATTAAATTATTAACTAAGGTTTTGAGAAAAATCGTCTGGGCTTGGTAAAACTTTTTTTCTTTTAGTATTATGCAATATTATTATTGAATCATATTAATAAATTGAGAACATTAACAAAATAAAACATCATCCAGTCTATTATTAAACCAAAGACGGTCAAAATATATTATATTTTTTTATACCATCATTTGTTTCACAATACCCAAATTAAAACAGCATTGATTTAGATCAATGTTACTGGCAGTTTAGGGGTGATAAATGAAAGCTGCAATCAGGTAGCATCAATGTGACTTATGTGCTTTATCTGCACATGGCCATGAATATAGCAGAGTCTGAACTTGTCAGTGTATGTTGGACAAAGAAGTTGAGTGAGGGAAACCTTTTATTTTAAGTTGGAATGACCATTACCAAAGAAAAGCAGCAACCTATGGTCCAATCAGCCAAATGCAGTCCAGTTCTGACCCGTCCTCCTGGTGGTTTCACCACTGTTTGCACCTTGATTCATGCGATCCTTATGTCTCACATGACTGCGTGGTGGGTAAACACGCCATGCTTGACCTCAACCTCAATAAACCAAATGCTTGCAGGTCAGTGACACACCTGTGGCCTCACAAGAGGTTAATTGTGTTGGACTCTGTTCCATGGTTTACTTTTCATTTAGGATTTATGTTACATTGTCAGTTCATTAGGGCATAAAAAACAGCATAGCAGAGTAAAGCTCTTAAATAATTTAATTGGTCCAGGTCCAGGGGCGAATGTGATCTAAGCTGTTTATTCACAGCTGGCGGCGGTGATGTTGAGCTGATTTTATGTATTTGGAAATGTTAAACTGAAATACAAAAAACCTGGAGCCAAAGTTAAAATGTTATAGTAATAGGACTTGCTTCATAGGCTGGGATAAAAAACTTTATAAAGTTAAAATCATCAAAATTGTTTACGAACAGAAATCAAAAGGTCGTGTCTTCATTCTACACAAGTCTAAATAATGTGTTCAGAAGTGAAATTGCAAACAACCACTTAACATTTAATTTCATGGCAAATGAAACCAAACTAATCTAATACATTTTTTCTCTTAGTTGCCTCCCACCAAGTTATGTTTCTGATTCCTATTTTGCCAATTTAAAGCCACATAGCTTTTCTCAGTTCAGTTTCATAAGACTAAGATTTTACTGACTTTTATTGTGGTATGTTTATAGCCTTTCCAAATAATTTGAGAATAAAGGATTAGATAGCATATAGAAATTTTATGGATGTTGTGTTGCTAAAATATCTGAAGCCCATGATCAATAAATTTATCTCTCAATAACTTCCACTGGATTTGTGCCAGTTAGTTTAGATGTTTTCAACATCAGTGTGCGCTGCTCTTTCTGAATGAGTCATCAGTGGTTTGCGAAGGTGTTTCAGAGCCTGTTAACAGTGGTAATAGGCAGTCAGAAATTTTTTAAATAACAAATTCCTTTTTGGATTTTAAAAAAATACTTTGCATGTATTAAAAGACAAACCACAAAGAAAATGGAGCCCTTTATTATGTTTTATAGTAATCATTATTTGTGTTACCTCATTTTGTTGTGTACTTGTTGGGATTTTTGTGCATGTTAGTTTTACTTTGTCATTCATGTGGCATTTGACATTTTAAGCCATTCATCCTTCAAAATGCAATTATCTCAACCGCATCATAACCTTAAGTGTTCATGACCTTTTCAGCAAATCTCTGTTGCATTAGCACAATAATGGAGACCTTCCTCTGTTTGTTGCTTAACCAATTTGTCCAGCAGATCTAGTTATTACTAAGAAGAGCGTGATTACACAGAATTGCATTGTAAGGGACTTCCCACTGACTCAACTGATCAGTGTTTTTGTGTATTCTGTCCACAGGGGCCCCTCAGGAACACCTGTGGCCACTTGTGGCTTATGATCTGGGAGCAGAAGACCAAAGCAGTCATCATGCTCAACAGGGTCATAGAGAAAGGATCGGTAAACACACATGATAGAAAGAAAGCGAAAAAGGACATTGTGTCTGATATAATATGTGTCATTTGTCTGGTGTCTAACACACCCACATGTAGAAGAATGCAGAATATCAAAAAGACCACAGAACAACTAGTCATACATAGGATCGCTTTATTTATAGCTGCACAATCAAAAATATTTAGTATATTAAGAAAATACAAGTTGCATGATTAATCTTGATCTTTTGAGGGGTTTGTGTCTACATGTGGTTATTTTTTGCACTGAAAGACCCCATGACCTCAGCAACAGTATTAATGATGAAAGTCACTTCCCCCTTTTGGTCAGTGAGAGAGAAAGCCGTTGACTTGCTTTATATTGCACAGGTATGTAGTGCAATGTTCATACTCGTTACATTGGATATATATTGAAAGTAGATACTTGTAGCATAAAAAACCTGAAGACATAGACCCATAAATGGTTCAGTGTAAAGTTCAGACATCTACATTAAGCTGTGCAGATGTTTTTGTACAAATATTTGTCCACAACGAAAACAAAATCATTAGTTATCAGTCAGGGATTGACCCCCACAATGCTACTTTGTCTGCACAGGGATAGGCCACTTTGTCTTTGTTTATAATCCACCTGCTCTCAGATCTTTATGATATGCTTTAATACTTTAAAAATCACTATCTTAATATCCTTATTTATATACAGTATTTGTAGCCGACCAGCATTTCAACGCTTTTTTGTTGTGGTGATAAACCTGTTATTTCATAATCATAGCATGACTGAACAAAACCACATAAATCCGAGCCATTCACAAACATGCTCTACCATTTATTACCTCTGCCAAGGGAGAGGTCATGTATTTAGCGGCGGCATCTGCTGTTAGCAGCATAGCGCAAAAAGGTATGGATGGATTTTAATGAAATTTTCAGGAAATTTTAGAAATGGAATAAGGAACAGGTGATTAGAGTTTGGGGGTGATTAGGATCACTGCCTGGATCCAGAAACTTTTTAAAGGATTCTTTACTACAGAGATTTAGGGAAAAATTTGCCATTAGACCTTATAACTCAAAGATAACACATTGCCAAAAAAGAAATAAATACAATATCTTGGCAGAGATCTGCTCCTTTTTCTTAATTTGCTTCTGTTTTCATTGTAGCAAATCAATTAGATTTTAGGCAACTATAGTGTGTTTCTCTGACTTAACTGGCACACTGCCTCACTGGTGTAGGTAATATTTTGTTTTTGGAAAAGCTCATTTTACACTGTACATGCTGACTGAAACATTAAGATGTCTCACGTATATGTGCACCCTACAAAGACTGTTTTGTAAAAGCTAGTTTTTGATTAAACACTGTTTTAGTCTACCTGAAATGCTGAAGCATTACAGAGATACATAAAATCCTAATTTAATTATCTTACTATAAATGTGCTCTCTGTCTCACTGAAGTACAGGATCTGGGTTGACACCCAACCTCCAAACCCCTGTAGTTCCAGTAATTCTGTTATGTGAAGATTAAACAGGCACTCTAAAACTCTTTCCGGCAGAGCAGCTGTGACCTCCCTTTTTCCTAGTAAAGCAGCTGGAATGGCTCTTGCTGTTTCATGAGATTCACTTGCTGACTTGTTCTCAGAAATGGAAGATAAAGAGCACCTAGTGAACAGATATTATTAACCTCACAAGACTCTTTTATGTTGTTCACCTCTACGGTTTTTCAGCAGCTTTGCAAACTTATCCTTACCAGTTTCTGTTACTGTTTCTAAGCAAATTGATGAAATGTTGGCTTTTATCTATCAAATATTAATATGATTGTACCTTTAGCACAGCACCTATTGACCTATTTTAATTTAAAATGTATTGTGTTACTAACTCAGTGTGCAGGTATTTGTGAATAGAGAAGACAAAAACATGATAAAATAAAATAAAGGACTTTGTATCCTTCGCATAATGCAATTACAGCTTCACCTCTGTGTCAGGGATCAAACTGAGTAGCATCTGCTTCTCGTTAGATGTATATATCTTGGATGGATGTTCATTTTCTTTGAAATATCTTTTTTAATTTTCTGTCTCCTTTAATTTTTTTGTGACAGGAAAAGTGCGCCCAGTACTGGCCCACAGCTGAGGAGAGAGAGATGGCCTTTAGAGACACGCATTTCTTGGTCACGCTGTTGTCAGAAGACACCAAGTCTTATTACACCACAAGAGTATTGGAGATGCAGAATCTTAATGTAGGCTACTTTATTATTTAAAACACGGAAAATTCCCACTGAACTGCTGTAACTTAAGGGTGACACACCAAGATGACATGAACCTGTTTGGTTTAAAGATTCTTAATAACAAAAACGCAATTTTTTTGTCAGAGATAAGACTAGTTTTGATGACATTTTCATACGAATATAAGTTATATCATTCTACACATCTCCAGTTTCTTCAGTGTGGAGGTGGGGATGCAGGTGGTTCAGCAAAATTTTAGTATTAAAGATAAAAAATAAAAGTTAAAAAGAAAAAATTTGTTGAATACCAAGATTATAATATGGAAAGCTTGAAAATGAATTAAGATCATACTTGCTTTTAAGTGCACTTTGAGGGCTTTTTAGAGGCTGGTTTATTAAATAAACAGTACCTGAAACCAACTACTGAAATATTTACTTAGTACAGCTGTTAAATTACCTCCAGTAATCACACATTCTAATAAATAACAGCCTTGTCAGAGTTGATGCAAATGAGTTTCATCATTTTCATGCTTCTAATCCAGCCTGTTTTGTTTGCTATCACAGACAGGGGAGAAGAGGGAGATTTACCATTTCCATTATACCACATGGCCTGATTTTGGTGTTCCTGAGTCCCCAGCATCCTTCCTAAATTTCCTTTTTAAGGTACGGGAGTCTGGAGCGTTGGGGGTGGATCATGGACCTGCTGTGGTACACTGCAGTGCTGGAATTGGACGCTCAGGGACGTTTTCATTAGTTGACACATGCCTAGTCCTTGTAAGTGCTGCTTCTTTATTCTATCTGATGTCTCAATAATGTTTTTTTTTTTTTTTGCCTATTTATGCCGTTGTGTACAAGCAACAGCCAATATTTAAACTGAGAATTAAGGCTATTATACAAAGACAATACATGATATTTATTTGTTTCAGCATGTGAAGCTTCAATTTACTTTCAGTCTATAGTAGCCATGAGTTCCTATACAGTATGGAAATATATGAATTGCATGATTCGTGGAATTTGTGTTTTCATACCTGAAGAAATATAAAATAAAAAAAAAAAAAATAGAAAAATATTAGTGTCTCTTGACAATTAATAAAATGTTCAGCCAGCATAAACATTAAGATTACAAGTGTGTCTGAGCATGCCTCAGAGATTCATATCACATGCATGTCATGTGCAGC
This sequence comes from Rhadinocentrus ornatus, assembly GCA_037177495.1. Lineage (NCBI taxonomy): Eukaryota > Metazoa > Chordata > Actinopteri > Atheriniformes > Melanotaeniidae > Rhadinocentrus > Rhadinocentrus ornatus. The sequence continues at coordinate 16,020,484 of JBAMHW010000019.1, forward strand.
TGAACACAGACCTACCTTTATGCTTGTGTTGTACACTCTGCAAAACTTTTTAACCCAAGTGCCTGAGGACTGCAACAAATCTGGGTCCAGACTAAAAAACATGCCTGAATACATAGTAAAC
>JBAMHW010000019.1:16020697-16040438 GCA_037177495.1 Rhadinocentrus ornatus
TATACTGACTCCATCTGTATTGAAGGTTTCTTCCATTTAAAAAGTGCAGAACAACATGACGCATTATGAAATCATAACAAAAAAAAGTTTTTATTTATTAGTGAGCTAAGTTGTTTTTATTTCTTTTGGAGATGGAGAAGAGGAAAGACACTTCTTCAGTGGACATTAAAAGCATCCTGTTGAACATGAGGAAGTACCGCATGGGCCTGATCCAAACTCCTGACCAGCTACGCTTCTCCTACATGGCTGTCCTTGAAGGACGCAAGTTCATCATGGGAGACTCCTCTGTACAGGTAGGATATTAATCCAGATACTTATTTACTTAATGCTTTATGTAGATAACTTCATCATTATTCTTGGTTGCATGTGTTAAAAAAAACCCTGTATTGGGTAGGTTAGTGAGGTAGAACTATAGTTAGTCAGGAAGAGAGCCATAGAGAGGGATTTTTACATAAAATCATGTAGAGTTTAATATATGCTTGAGATTGGTTTACATCACAAAACATCTCTTACACTGATGACCGAAAACAAAGTACTACAGTTTGATTTACAATGTTTATTCATTGACAGGATGTAGATAGCTTACTACTGATGACCAGGCTGAGTACCATGACTTTAAGGTTAATACAGTCTCTGCATGTTTTGCACAGTAATATGGGCCGCGGTTGTTAGGTCAGACTGAAACTTTGAAAAATTATTCTTCCATGTTCTATTTTTTTTTTTTTTTTTTTCTCCATAATCTTCATTTACAATCTTTATCACAGCTGAATCTCCACTGGAACATGATTTTATCAAATGATTTGACTGTTATCAATTATAGTCTGTTTCCATTTTTTTTAAAAACATTTTGAGTGACATCTTTGGCAAAACATGAATTTTCAATGTTCAATGATTTTTTTTTTTGTATTATTATCTGGAGAAACTACTATTTTTCAGTTTATCTATCCTGTTCCTCTCCCCGCATAGAACCGATGGCGCGAATTATCCAAAGAAGATCAGGCGCCGTCTTCGGTGTCTCCGCCCTCGGCTCATCCTCAAGCCAGGTGTCCAGTGGAGCGATACAATGGCAGCCAACGAGGAGGTCAGCACGAAGAGGGAGGAGAATACAGACAGGATGACAAAGTACCTGCACAGTCTCCCTGCAAGGAACAGGAGCTGGATGGCAGCACAGCACAGTCAGTACAGTGAGTCAAAGAAAAGAAACGCACAATGATTATTGGCCAGAGGTCGTTTGTAATGATCTGGATAGGCCAACAGTGCTTAGCTAACTTCCTTTTAAGTCAACTTGAAATTGTAATTTAATATATTTTGCTTCATTAAAAAACTACTTCAACTGTTGTTATTAGCAAGACAGCTGTTTAGCAATTTTTCTTCTTTTTGCACAGCAAACGACGCAGAGAAGACAGCATTTCCAAATCTGGCACAGCCAAAACATCCCAAAGCAAGTCCAGGTCAAATGACTCCGAGAGGAAGAGGAAAAGGTGATTTAAAATCTTTGGTTTAAAACCATTTCTTTCTCAGACAAATCATGAAGCTGCATGCAGGGTGGTATTTTGACTTGTTCACACTGTTAAGTGTAATACAAATCCTAGATATGTAGAAAACATTTATGTAGAAAACAGATTCTTGCTTTTCTCTTTATTTAAAAAATAAAGCTGCAAACCCAAATCTGAAAAATGTCGACAGTATGGAAACTACAACTTTAACCCAGCAGTTATTAGGTTTAATTTATTGTAAACAATATGGCATCCTTTAATGTACAAATTTTTGTTTCAGACCTTCGACACTTTCCACACCAAAGTTGGGCCTGTAAAGATTTTACCACTTTGTAAGGTTTTCACAACCAAAATGTTACGGCATTGATGAGACCAGTCAATGTTTCAGGTGTTATTTTGTATAGTTGTTCCTGCACTGTAGCATACTTTAAGCGTGCTATAGGAGGGGTCATTGTTGAATTTTCCTTTCAAAGTCCTCCACAAATCCTTCACTGAGTTCTTTTCAGGACTGCTAGCAGCAGAATGTTGTTTTGTATGGTCTTGCACATTTGTAAATAAAGCTTCATATTGTAGTTCTTGACAATGTTTCCCCAAAGGAATCCCTTGTTCTGAGTATATCTATTATTGATTATGGTTTTTAATGAAGGACTTCTGAAGGATCAGAGATCAAAGGTGCCAACTCAGTCTTGCAACTTTGCTCTTTGCACATTCCTCAGAATTTCTCTAGTTTTGCTGAATGGTTTAATGATGTTATCGACCGTAGAGAGAGAAATATGCAAATCCCTTCTGAATTTTCAACAGTTTAATGATTTTTCTCATATACGTTGGCAATCTGGAGATCCTCTGCCTTTTGTCTCCTCAGAGACTCAGTCTTTCATAGCTGCTGCTTTTGTAACAAATCATGATTATAATATCTTAATTTATAACATAACAAAATAACATAATTTATTTACTTATTGTAATTTAATTTCTATCCCTAAATTGGCCTCGTCCCAACTTTTCCTGGAGCATGTTGCAGGACAGAATTGCAGGAGTGGATGTTTACTTACTAACAGGTTAAATTAAGTTGATGACAGAGGTTTGTAATTTCTGTAAATTAAATGCATGTTCCATAAAGTCTCAACTTTATTTTTTATTTGGGTTGTACATGTGTAAAATTATACATGTTCAAAAATGTATTTTTATAAATCCTATATTGTGCTTTAAATGGATGAAAAAGTTTTTTTTTTCTCCCTGTGCTTTTAAAGAGATGTTAAAGAAAACCTTTTTAAGCCAGATTTCTTCTAAACCCACTGACAGAAGGAAGTCAGTATAGGCTTTTTTTGGGCATAATTCAACCACTGAAGCAGTGCAGACACGTTTTTTCCTTTCGCTTTTTTATTTCCTTCTCACTCTCCTTCTATTATTCTCTGGCATGTAGTGTGACAAAATCTAGCTAAATGACTTCTGTCCTCTGTTCCTCTAAAGGCCGACAGACCTGATAAAGCACTTCTCTCTGATGACAGTGCACCTCTTAAGTCATTTCTGAGAAACCTTCCTTTGTTGTGTGAATATGTCAGTGTCGTTTCAGCAATACAGTCGATAGAGCACCCTTTCTGATTAGGTCTCACTCTGCTGTTGTGGTTTTTCTGGACAGTTTGGGGTGCATTTGCTGCACATGACAAGAGCTGACCTGTCTGGTGGGGAGTAGCCTATCTTTACCCCCCTCTGAGACAGCAACAACAACAACGAAGAGCACATTTAGAGGAAGAAGTTTGCCTACAGCTTTAGAAAAAAAGAAAGAAAGAACGCCCACTCTTGTACCTGGAGGTGTGTGTGTGTGTGTGTGTGTGTGTATACTTGCTGTCTGCAGTGTTTTTGTTTCTGTTGGGCTTCTTATCTTGTGATCTGCTTGGCTCTTGTGGTTTGGAGTTAATTGTCACTGCACTCTAGCATGGCGTGTGTACGTGTGAACACTTCTTTGAAACTGAAATGTCAGGTGCAGCTGAAACAATGCAAATTTATGTTCTGCATCATATTTAAATTTGGTGGCAGGGTTTGTGTGTGTTCAATTATTAAAGACAGTGCAGAATTAGGAGCTGATAAGTAAAAGTAGTTTGATTGTTGTTTGCAAATGAGATCGCTAAGACAGCATATGGAGTCATGATTGTCACTTATGAAGATACTCAGTAATAAATCTGGTGAAAGGCTGTCCACCCATCACATCAAGTTGGTTTTGCTAAGGTTTGTTGCATGTTACTTTTGGTGCTCTGACCTTTAGAGTTGTGGTATGAGGAGTTTAAAGTTGTCCTGAATCTTGACATGATGTCTTTCCTCTTAGGTTGTTTTGGTTGTTACAATCTTGAGTTTGAATTTTGTTCAGAAAAATTATGGGCAAAAGTCATTTAGACCACATCCTGATCCTAATTTTCAATGTGTTCCTTTTAAAGATAAACTACATATGTACCCCGAATTACTAAATTATCAATAAATATTTCAGTATCGATTTGCACACCACAGCTGTCAGCACTACGTAAGTAATCCAAACTCCTTGGAGACTAAACTTGTTTTATGCGACATGATCCAGTGATGTTCTTGAATGCTCTGCAGTGCTGAATGGAATTATTTCTGCTACAACTAAGATCCTCTGAACACGCTGTGACTTCTGGCTTTTTAATAATTTCAGCTGCTTTTGCTGCATTGATTATCTGAGTTCATATAATCACCGATTCAAGATACTTTACCTTCCTGAAGCTCTTTCTGGCCACTTTTCAGTTCCTCTTGCAGTTCATGTTGAATCCTTGTCCAAGTTACTGGATCTTGGCATGAGTTGTTATTGTTTGTTTTTAATCATACCAAAGCTTCTACAATGTCTAGAAAAGTTGTTTGAATTCTGCTCCATTTTCTGTCTTGTGACAGGGTGAAAACCAGTGACTGCTAATCATCTCCACCAGCAGCTATATGACAACAGCACTGGCAGCAAAGCCAGCACCGGCAGGGAACTTCAGCTCTCTCTGACCTCTCTGTTCTTCCTCCACAACTCCAACCCAATCTTCCTCACCTCTTCTTCATTGCTTTTTTTTTGTTTTTTTATTTTCCTTTTTTTTTTTTTGCTGCTGCCTGGCCAAAGTGCATTTTTCAGCACTGCACACCTCATCATTCTCCCTTCCTGTTAGCAGCAGCTGCCTCCCAGCCCCACCTCAGCTTTCCAGATTCTTCTCATCCTCTTTGAATTGTTTACAGATGATACTTTGACATTCTCTGAAGACAAACACACCAGCGCTTTACCCTGAAACCACCCCTCAGCTACTGTTAGCACAGCATTAAAGATCTTTTTTTTTTTCCCTTGCAGCTTTCTCTATTTTTTGTGCTTCTTTGCATTTATGACATTTGTGACATAACTGAAAATAGGGGCTATGCATTGCAAATTTGAAATGCTGTTCATATGTGTATTTTTGGAAAACATTTTTCAGAGGGAAAAATAAAAATGTTCTATTTTTTACAAAAAAGAAAACTTCACTTGGAAGTTTTTCAGGTGATGTGGGGTTGGTATCATAACTAACACATCTTCCTCTCACAATTATAACAGTGGCATGAAATGTTTCCATTATGTACATAGTACTATTTTTAAAAAGATGTGTATAAAAGACATTTTTTCTTGTAAAAACAAAGAGCTTATGTTACAGATCTGAATACAGCAGAAAGCTCTTACAACTTGTTCTCCTTTTGAAATGAATTTGTCTTAAGTTTCCTTCTTTTCTCCAATAAAACCGGTATCACCTAGTTTACCCGTGAGACTGTTTGGGGTTTTTTTACTTAAAAAGGGAGCAGCTTACACATCTGTGAAGGCACCACCATCAGTGCTGAAAAATATATGTACACACCTCACTAACAGTGAAGGATATTCAAATTTTAAATAAAATTTGTGGAAAATGGAAATCATGTAATGAATGTGGGGCATTTAAGTAGAATCCTGTAATGGTAATTCCTTTATCTTGAACAATTTATTGAAGCTAAAGCTAACAATACTGCTGTGTATGCCACAAGATAAAAATGCTGACCTGAAATATTTATCAGGAAATTGGGTGAGGAAAAAAAAATTTGCATTAAAAGCACCATTTGTTCAGGTTTAAATTAGTGGATCTTGGAATAGCCAGTGAATACTGAATATTTACTTTGTATATTAGCCAGTGTGAAGTAGAAATAAAAGATACAATCATGGCCTACAACAATATGGCTTTCCTTTCTAAGAGATGTTTTTCTGTTTTACCTTTAGTTGCCTCTATGTATGCTTTGCCCCAGTGGGATTGAACGTAAATAAAACTCAAGACTTTATTATACCCACTGGTATTTCAACCCATATGATACAGTTTTGATAGTTAAATATCAAGTCAGAATCATAGATTCCAGCTTCCAAACTGACTCTGGGAGTAATTTTCTCCCGTGCTGCTTCTTTATCCTGTTGCCTTTATTTTGGGAAAAAAACGTTTGCATTTCTCATACACCTGTACAAAAACCTCTTGCTCCGATGGAGTGAAATAACTAGCATACTATTGTCAGCAGTTGCCATTGTGAATACAGGTATCAGAGCTAGATTCAGTTAGTTAAACCTGCTTTCTGGTACAGATCCCTGGTGTCCCCACTTCCCAGACAGCTTTTCAAAGAGGGGATGCTGCACAATAGTAAACATCCTCCTGTTCCAACTTTTTCAAGATGTGTTGCTGCCAATAAATTTACAATGAGCTAATATTTTTCATGAAATGGTAAAATGTCTGTTTAACCATCTGATTTGTTTATGTTCTATTGGGAATGAAGGCTATAGATTAACACTTGAGTAAACTAAAATAATTTTTAATTAAGGGCATTTTAGTATATAAAGCGCTAAACTATTTTATTGCTTCCAGTTTTTTTTCTTATACTGTCAGCACATTCCTTTCCCACAACCAGCCTACATAGAAACTAGCCTAAACAACGATGCAGACTGAAGGGGAAAACCACAAACTTGGCAATCAGTTAGGTAGCTCAATAAGAGAGTTGTCCTGCCGTTACCACAGTGCGAGTTGTAGAGGGGAATCATATTACTCAGAGGCTGGACTACCAGGAATACAGGATGGCGCCTGGCCAAGTGTTTTCAGTTAAGTGGGTGGAGGCAGGATCCAGTGAGTAAAACAAACTCTTTGAGATGAGGACACGTAAATTCCCATGACAATCTTTTATTGGAAAATATTCAAATACTATAATATAGAACATCAGAAGTGCTTGTTTAGGAAGTCAATTCCTGTAATCATGGCGCATGTGAAAATAAATGTGGAAAAACAGGAGGAGAGGAGATTATTATTGTGAGGGGTTTATACAACCACATTTCATATCTTGACCTGATAAGTCTGGGAGTAATTTTCTCCCCTGCTGCTTCTTTATCCTGTTCCCTTTATTTTGGAAAAAAAACTTTTTACTTTTTTAGTTTTCATTTAGACTGAACATTTGTTCCTTTAAAGTATTTTTTGTATTACATGTATCACAAACTATTTATAGCATCAAAATGTCAAAAAGGAAACAGAAATGTGAATCAGAACAGTGCAGGAGGGATGCCACTTCCAAACAGGAGATTCCAGGAAGCCGGAATCTTCCACTTGCTGTTAGGTTCTTGGCTCTGAAATGGGAGTACATATTTGTAACTTTAAACTCTCAACTGCACCTCATCAGCCTTAACATAACACAGTCCTCTAAAGTCTAAGTTTACAGGAAAGTGGTTATTCAGGGTTGTTATTCACCTGGCTGTCCAGCAGATGGAGCCAGTCGTTGAGATGGTTGACGAGGGTGAAGGCATCTGGGATATTGTCACCTTCTGAGCAGAAGAGCAGCAGCACAGCTAGCGGGAGATCCTCTGTGCAACTAAACACACATCCCAGCACATGTGATCAGACACAAAGAAGCATCTGATAATCAACGTTCAGTGAGTTATTTCAGTGAGAAGAAAGGAGCGCTTTTTGTTTATTTCTTGTGATCTCATCATGAATATAAAATATATTTGCCCTACATAAAGGTAGAAAACACCCATATCTTGTAGATGTAACTGAGCAAGATGCAATTCTGAACAAAGATTTAAGAATTATGACAAAAAAATGGGGAAATCACATACAATGCAAACATATGGTTCACTATTTTAACTTCAATGAATGAACAATTCAGATGAGTGAGACTAAATCTGCGCAGTTGTAAATAAAAATGACAACTAATTTTGCAGCGAAGAAAGATGTAACTCTTTTTACTTAACAGAGAAGCTAGATAAAAATTATTAATATAGATCTATTTTCTACCACATATTCCAGTTTGTGCAGCAGTAGTCTGAGCAGAGGTGCAGTGTCCAGACACAATGGAGGATTATTTCATCTGCTTCTATTTGCTATCTTATTCCTTCTCACAGATCCTGATGATAAGTAAAGTGAAGAAACATAGTTTGACCAGTAAATTGACAGATTCATTATCTGACTCAGATCTCTTCACCACAACAGAACGGGTACAAGTACATCACAACATGCACAGCAACAAACTACTGCTCTTTTCTCCAAATGCTTTAACTTCCAGCCCTAGAGGCATCAACTCATCCATAACCCACAGCAGGCTACCTACTTTCCAGACCAGCTTAGGGGTTGTAATTCTAAACCAGACCACTACAGTTGACTTTAACCAACCCAAGTGAGCGTTGTAGGCACTGACTGATGAAGCAGAAACGTGTCACCTGCACATAGAGCCGATCCTAAACACACCAAATACCTTCATACCCTCAAAATCCTGGCCATCAGAGTTATGAACTGAATTTATGTCACAAAGCAAGTCTAACTTAGTGCTGACTAACAGCAGTGAATTAACTAATACCTTCAGAGATTAACTTGAAAAGACAGCTAGAGAGAAGAGTCATGCCCTCTGTGGTAGGACAATATCCATGCTTTAAAGAAGAAAGTGAAGGTCCAAACCATAGTGATATTCTTGAACCCAAAACTCATTTGATGAATATACTCTCCAACACCCTGGCAAATACCATTACAGCAGGACTAAGAAGTGTGTGTGATATCCCTAAAGTTAGAACATCTCCTAAGCTCCCCTTTTTAAAAACCGCAATCATCACCTTGGTCTCCCAACCCAGAATCACCAGCCCAAACCTCCACAGGACATTAATAAAACAAGTTTTATCAGGACAGTCAAAACAAAGTCTTAAGGAGCCCAGATCTTTCTTACATTTAAAACAAGTCTAATTCTAAATGTCTTTCACGTTTTCGATGGCTTCATGTCGTTCTGTCTACCTGTCTGTGTAAAGTCCTTTGGTGATGCCTGCTCCTGGTATGTAGAGCCGTGGCTTTGCATTGGCATCTGTTAGTCCAGGAAAAGCTGTCACTTGCTCCATCTCCCTCCATTCCAGCTCCTTCAGAGCGTCTGCACTCATCTTTAGTAGAGATGGGGTGACCAGGTACCTCAGTGGAGTGCTAACATACATGCACGCAGTTGTTAACACACAAGCTGATTATTAATAGCTAAAGCAAGAGAAATCCATACACGTTGAGGACATAATTACCCTTGCAGCTGCTGGTCGTCCCTCTGGTATGCGTGGCTGCTGGACAGAACCACTATCCTGGAAAAGCCGCTGGCTTTGATCCAAGAAACCAGCTGCTGACGGAACTTTTTGGACTTTGTCTGCCATGAAAACCAAAGTTGGAGATGTGAACTAAATAGAACCACATTCAATCCTGTCCGATATCATATCTCAGCCAAATAACAAGCAGAATAAAACCATGCTGGTGCAGCCAAGTGAGATTTACCTGAATAATTGGTGCTCTGATCTGAAGAACTGCCAGCTTCAGTTCTGCTGAAGTGTAAACTATAGATGACAGGTGGTGGTAAGATTTTAATAAAGATATATATTTAATTTCAAAAGAGAAAGAAGTTTGCTTATTCAACATAAACAGATGAAACTTCTGATCAGTACATACAGGCTTGCATGACATTAGTCGAACAGACACACCAAATGAACTCTAATCAGATGAGACTACCTTCTGCAGGAGTGTGCAGCACCTCAGCGTCCTCTTTGCAGGTGGTGTACGGGTTGTTCCCTGTCATCGGGATGAGACAGTCTGTGTGCATGTAGCCCACTCTACTCATGTTGAGAGTGGAAACAATGAGGTCGACCGCCAGTTGACCCACATTACCGACAGCCACTGCTGGCTGGGGAGGAAGAATTTTTTTATTATGGTTTCAGCTCCTCATTTGTTAAAATAAAAATGCAGTCCATTTACACCATATATCGTTCAAATCAGAAGTAGAATGTATCCAAGTAAATTTACTCAATGTTTTCATTTTCATAGTTTTGCATTTTGCAATAACGTCCCTGATATTTTCTGAATTTCAACCAACAAAATTGTTAATTGCTCAACAAATAAAATATTTAGCAAGTTATTTCACAACGTAGATCATCAATAGATACAAAATAGTTTTATAAAAATCATCTCAACTGACTCAACAAACTTATTCTTTTACATTAATACACAAACAATACAATTATAATGATATCTAATATGCTTTTTTTTCATGTGGCGTTATTTTATAATGTTAGTGTTCAGTTAACCAAACCAAGATTCGATTAAATCTGTTGGTTTTGCTTAATTAGGCTATTATTTATTATGAATTGACTTGTATGAATACAGGCTGGATGACAATGAATTGGCTCGAATTGATTCCATGTAAAGTGCCCTGAAATGACGGTTGTTGTAAATAATAAAAAAAAGAAGTGAATTGAGTAGTAAGGTATTAGTGGGGTAGTGAGGTTACTGAGGTAACTGAGTTGTATGCTACATCAAATACTTAATAAAAGCTAAAGAATTACTTAAAGAAACAGCAACATGCAGTGCACACATTAATGCACCCGTACTAAATATATAAAGATTTAATTTCCAGGTATAATAGCATCGGTTCCCTTTTCTCATCCAGATTCTGTTTATTCGTATTTTGTTTATACACGCACTCTGACCTTTTTTCCCGTGTATAAAGTCAAATTTCGCTTATATATATTTTTTTTTAACAGTCCTAAATCAGATTACTGGGAGTGCAAAATAGACACAATTCGACGTTGCGACGGATTACGTCGGCATAAAACCACAAACTCACCATGACGAGGGTGAAATCTTTTAAGGCGGGCGGTGCGTCTTCCGAAGAGATGAACATGGTGCTGTCCAGCGAACAGACGCAAAAAATAAACAATTATGTAGCAAAATAAATAAATGTTGCTACCTACAAAAAAGTGAACTTCCTAGTTTTCACTTAAAGTTTCATGCCTGTGTTGTGGACCTTCTTGGCTTTTTTGTTGTCGATTATTGATGATTAAAACAATTTTAGGGTTTTGTTAAGTGCCTGAATAAAATGCAGCAATAAATTTTACTTTATTTTAAAAACCGGTATGAAAAAATATTTTTTGCAACTGTCTTTATTTGTATCTTTTGGTTCTCTCTGCATCCTAGTTACTCTATAGCTAAAATAGCTATTTTTCTTTATTTTTATAATCAGGCAACTAAACGGTCAAAAAGCAGCTCTGCAAAGATGCAGATGTGCATTAGAGATCGTCAACTCACATTACCCAATATCTTGTATGGACATAAGAAAGAAAGAAAGCTAGAAAGCTAGAAAGAAAGAAAGAAAGCTAGAAAGAAAGAAAGAAAGAAAGAAAGAAAGAAAGAAAGGTTTATATTTTGTTTTTTAGAGTGAGAGAAAGGTTTTGAGAGGTTGAAGGCAAACTATCAGATGAACATTTCAATCAAACGTGACAATAAATTAGATCGTTGTCATAATACAATAGTAATGACATTTATTGATCAAGAAAAAACTGCAGCACCAGAATGATCATTTTTATAAAATTGTTGACAGGAATTTAGCAAAATGCAATAACTTAATATAATTACAACAGAAGTCTTCTGGCTACAGTAAGAGTAGCTTATTCCGTTGATAAATACGAGGTCCATGAATCAATTATAAAGCATCCGCAGTTTTGTACCATTACAAGAACAGATGCCCAGTGTCTGCCTTTTCCAGTTTTTCTAGATGATGTTAGAGATTAAAAAGGGGGTCCAGTATCCAGTAAAAAAAAAATTCTTTATTAGAAAAGTTATATTTACTGTCAGCAATTATATCTTTAGTTGTCATTACTGACTGACTGCCACAATTGTGATTTTTTTTTTCAGCTTAAATCCTTTGGGGAGTCCATGTTGACTATCTAAGATGCAACCAACCAGGTAAAAACAGGTGTATGCTCATCAGTACGAACAGGTAAGGTCAATTAAGTAATTTCGGTTTGACTTCATTGGGCACAGAAAGGCCTTTCACAGCAGCCACTGCATTTTCTACCATCTGCTGCACCATCCTTCTTGTCGTGGTATACGTGTTGGTCCCGACATGGGGCGTGATCAGCACATTGGGTAGACTGAGGAGAGGATGATCCCTACACAAACCAAGCAGTTAATTTAATTTTTGCTTTTCATACAGCAATGCCTCGGTCCACTGTATTTTCAGACTGGTAACCAAATTATGGGTGTTGGTGTTTTCATAGAGATGGTAGCTACCTGGGTAAAGGTTCAGGGTGGGTCACATCTAAAGCTGCTGCTCGGATTACTTCAGACTGCAGAGCTTTGACTAAAGCCCCCTGGTCCACAACCAAACCTGAGACATATGACAAGACAACATCATAGAAACAAACGACTGCCTCTGAATAGTGTAAAAATGCCAGGGCAGGCATTACTCCCACCTCTGCTGACATTGATCAGTGTTGCTGTGGGTTTCATGAGGGATAGCTCTCTGTGGCTGATCAAGCCTGTGGTCTCTGGGGTCAGGTTGACTACCAGCATGACAAAGTCTGACTCTTTCAGCAGGTCATCCATGTTCTTGCAGTAAATTGCCCCCACTGCCTGCTCATCTTCAACACTCCTGAGCAACAGCAAGAAAGATGAAGCTTTGCATAAACACTGTTTTGATGATTCATTGTGTTAAATGTGTTTTAGATCTCTGGCTTCATTAACAATCCACACATCACTGCAGACGGCAGTACTGGATAGTATGAAAGACATTTTTCTACTTAAGGGAATTGTGTCCTCACTTTTACCTTCTGCTTCTGTTGTGATACAGGATCTTCATGTCAAAGCCTTTGCTTCTCTGAGCAATTTTGTATCCAATGTGTCCCATTCCAATAATCCCCAAAGTCGACCCTGTGACTTCAGTTCCCATCAGGCTTTGAGGTATGTGGGTGGTCTTGGGATCAACAGCTACTAGGTGTCCTAGACGGAGACAAAATAACAAGATTATCTTTAGTTAGAAAGTACATGACATAAAAACGGTCTATAATAAAGCAGTATGAATATTACTTGTGAGATTATTGATTATGACAGATAAAAAATCTTGAGTTAGTTAATTATTGTTTAGGCTCATCTTATCTCACCCTCAACAATCTTCCGTGCTGATGCCAGAAGCAAACCCATAGCGATGTCTGCAGTTGCATCACTCACCACGCCAGGCGTGTTGGTCACCTTAACACCAAGACTGTTGATGTACGGCACATCCAGATGGTCGATACCCACTCCCCCGTTGGCGACCACCTTCAGCGATGGCAGGGAGCTCAGCAGCGAAGGCTCAGCTGCAGGACAGCAGTTCCACACAAACAGGGCCTGGATTTTTGGGCCGTGCAGGACGGGGTTTTGTAGAAAGTCTTTGTGGGAGATGATGTTGAAGTGTTGTTTCATAATATTGGTGCAATCTTCAAGGTAACCCTCCCCGCCCACCTCTGAGATCAGAGCCCATGGTGTGTTCTCCGCCATCATCTGGTGGAATTAGATACAAGAATTATTGGGCCTACTGGAAATGTGTTGATCTTTTCTTTTTATTTTTATTTTGCGAAATTAATTTATTCACCTTCTGTCAAATTGCTATCATTAAAACCAATGAAAGTTTCATGAAATAACTAATTATTTTAATAAAAAAAGGCATCTGTCAATTGGTGTCACTAACAAGACAGCGAGTCAACAATCAGTTCTTGAAGCTGATGTGTTGGAAGCAGGAAAATATGCAGGAAGAATACAAGAATGGGACAACTTTGACATAGACCAGATATGAAGGCTGGGTCAGAGCATCTTATGGAGACTCAGGCTACATTGGAGAAATTATAATGAACAAATGGGCCTCAAAACTGGACCATCTACATGGAGAACATATGAAGGCTGCCTATGAATTTTACAGGACAGAAGCTTACGGAGTCCTTACATTTACTGTTTGGGTAGCAGGAAGGGGACCTGTACAATATAAAGTAGGTGGTTTTAATGCTTTGGTTGATCTGTATATATATTCTGCTTTAACTGTGCATATAATCTTAACTGTAATTAAGCTACAATTGATTACCTACTAGTAATACACAAGCAAATGTTCATAATGGGAGAGACATGTCATCAGAGATCAAAACCCTTCTTGTAGCATTTATTTATAATCCCTTTGTGAACATGTACTAACTGATGTTGCCTCATATCAACACAGCAGCTCCTCTTTACTGGTAGTTCTTTAAATATTAACCAGCAACAAATCTGAGGGCTGCATGTGAGTCACGAGGAATCAGCATAAAAATCTACAAAATCTGGAAACAGACTTGAATCTACTTACAAGTGCTTGTTCTTTTGACTTCCTGTCGTTCGTGAAACAGGAAGTACTTAAGGAGTTTAGAGGCTTCAGAATAAGAGCTTTAAAACAAACTGGTTTCACCTCCAGTAATAATAATTACAGTAATGAGTATGGATAATAAAGATTATTATGCTAAATTATATTCATATGTAAAATGATCTTTTAAACAGTGAAATTTGAGCAGAACTGGTCACAGGGTTGAACATTTTAATTTACAGCTGTAGGTGGAAGTGGACTTTGACCAAGACTTCTATTTAGACATTTTGCCTCCAATGCTAGAATAAATTTTAATAGGCAACTATTATTGTTACTTTTATCCAGGTACATTTTCCTATACATCACAGAAGTATGTAAATACAATATACAGATCACATACGTATGTTGCAAGAATATTACCATATGCACATAAAATCTGATTTCTAATTTCCTAAATCGAAGTTTGTTTTCTGAATAAATCTTTCATGTGAAGATTTTTTGGAAGAGAATTTAGCTTCCATTTAACTGCTCCTCAACCTCTCCAGCGGCAACAGAGAAGATGGAGGAAGAGCAGTGGTCAACCAATTGGAAAATTGGGTTTAATTTCATGGCTATCCCAACTTTGTCCTTGGGAATGACACTGAACCTCACATTGCCTCCCATGAGTGTGTAAGAATATGTAGAAAACGCATTAAATATGTAAACCAAGAAATGCTGTGCACATGACTGGGTGAATGTGACATGTTTTGAGTGGTCAGACAGCTATAAAAGCTCAGCACAAGTAAAGTCTATACCAGGGGTGGCCAACGTCAGTCCTCAAGAGCCACAATCCTGCAGGTTTTCCAAGTTTCCTTGCTCCAGCACACCTGACTTAAATTAAATGGATCCAACAGCCTTTAAGAACCTGCACAATGACTCATTAGTTTAAATCAGGTGTGTTGGTGCAGGGATGCATGGAAAACCTGCAGGATTGTGGCTCTCGAGGTCGGACGTTGGCCACCCCTGGTCTAAACCTTCTTCTGTTCGAGAAGATGCAGAGATCTGTGCAGGTTTCTCTCTTTAAGAAGCTGGGATGTTTGTGCTGGGACCCACAGTTTTCTCATGCACCGGACAAAGCCGAGGCATCTCATTCTAGCTGACAAGTCACTGATACTGTAAGTTATGTAGTTACATGTTGTTATATATTGCAACTATATTGCAAGTGTGGACAGAATTGTGTGAATAATCAGCAGCTGATGTTAGTTGGACATACAAGGGACAGTACCCAAAAGGGATAAACATTTTGTTATAATTGGGCTATATGTGCATATATGTGTTTAAAAATTACTTGTCCACTGGTCGGATATCAGTAATTAAATTATTACCAAGCTCCTGAAGGTCAGCTATATAGAACAAATGTATGGATACTTGGAGAAAAAATGCATAAACAAATGTCAAAATAAGAAATACTTTAAGATGGATCAACATTTTATCGTGGTAGGACAGATCAACTCTCACCTTTTCAGTTGCTCTCAGTCCTGTTGTTTCCTGAGCCTGGACTACAAACAAGCATTAAGAGAAAGGAGATAAAGAAAGACCGGATCTAGATGAGCTTTAAACAGACTAAACTTAACTTTAGGTTGAGTTTAGTCTAAGTTAGAAGTTAGTCTTAAAGCTGCACAGTGGGCCATTTACTCCTTTAGGCATAGTGTGGGGAGGAGGGAAAGAATTTATTAAGCACAATGACTGTACAGGCTAAGCTCTGGGGTGGTGATTAGAGCACAAAACTGAGCGATCAAAGGTCACGAACTACCCAGTGTCCATAAAGAGACAGTACATGTCACTAATTATACTTGGTTCAGTTATTTTTCCAGTCACTTCTTCTCATTCTTTTAGTTTAATCATGTTTCCTTCAAATTTTGCTAGAATTTCAGCTTTGGTTAGATAAAACTCCTAATCCCTGAAGGGGAAAATAAGCACACTGTAGCAGAAAATAATAATTGGAAGAGCAAAAAGATTTGAAAGATAGGGTAAATGTGATTTATACTCGTAACTGGTGTAAAGAGGTAAGAAAATGTAAAAAAGAAACGTATAAAATATTAAATCAGAAATCAAAAATTAAGATACATCCAAATATGCAAATCTAAACAATAACAAATTGCTGTAAAAGAAGAGAAGGCAGTAGATCAGGAAGGGAGGAAAATATTGCAGAAACCACAAAACAAGCTATCGACATGATAGAAGGAAACCGCTTGTGGTAACGTCAAATGTGACACCTGCAAAGTGAAGCAGGCAGCTGAACGAGGGCAGAGATTACAAGAAACACTGACAGCATTGAGTGAGTGAAGTTGTTTATCAACATTAAAAAATGACTTATTCCCAGTTGCTATTGACAGAAACAAACTCCACTAAACATTTACAATTTAGTCAGCATGCAAACTTAAACTGGATTAACTATTGAGCATCTTTTTGCACCCTCAATATTTAAACCTCCACTAGGTGGCATTGAGATATTAGCCAGTATCAATGTGGCACCTGATTCTGTTTTTGAAAGCTTATGTTTTCTCTTTGCAACCTTTAGACAACAGAAATATTCAGTCAAAACCCTTTTTATCCCACTTTGACTTGTGATTTTCACTTTGTGATTTAAAGTTAGGAGGTTTTAGCTTTGGTGTACACATAGAGTTCAGTTTTAGATCATATATTGTTCCTTAAAAGGTTTTCATAAACGCCTAATGAGGCAAAACTTTATGATATGACTATCTGATCTTCTTCCCTGACTAACATAATGAATAACATGAAATAAATTTCTCTTCCACTATATCACTTTCTTTTAGTTTCAAACTATTCTGCAATGTCAGCTTTAAATACGCTTGGTCAAAATCATCTTTAACAAAATAAAATTTATTCTTGTATGAAACTCTTACTATGTTTCTGACTCAGTCTTGTTGAATAAATTCAAATACATCTAGTTGGAATAACAACCTTGATTACAGTAATCCTGACAAACCCTTCACTTTGTTGTTAGTTATTTGTTGTTATGTTTGTCAGACAACTTATTTAAATTAGCTCAATCAACCCAGCTAAATTGATATCCCTCCCTATTACGTTTTTGGCTGTTTATGGTTACCCCTGCAGGGGTCACCATAGTGAATTATCTGCTGCCATCTAACCCAGTCCTCTGCACTCTCTCTTACACCAACTAACTTTATGTCTTTACGTACTTTGTCCCTCCTTTCATAAATCTCCTCTTTGGTCTTCCTCTAGGCCTTTATTTCTGGTAGTTCTAGCCTCAGCATCATTCTGCACATATATCCCTCACTTTATAAGGATCATGCTTCTGTGAAATGAATAACATAGTTAAACGTGTGGGTAATGCACCCCCCAAAAATGTACCAAAATCCCCTGCAAGATTCTCCTGTCTTTGTTCACTTTTGGTTCAAGTTGTTTGGTGGATTGGATGATTGCACTCTTCCACAGTAACAAGGAAAAAAGAAAAATAACACATTTTTACACTTTATTAATTTTACACAGTCAGATTCTGGAGATATGGGATTCTCATTTCTCATTCTGAAATGTCTGTCTATAAATTAGGCATGAGTAAGATGCCAATTGAATATCTGCGATTGGTCCAGACTTTATCTTGTAATGGAACGGTGTAACTGTAAAATTTTTGCAATGCACTGTGGCAACATTGTCTAGTCTCCATCACTCATACACTTTTCTCAAAACGTAGAAGTTGTTGGAATTTGATCATGTAAAATTGTAGCTGAGAGACTCGTTAAGGCCGCTCTCAGCTCTTAAACCCATTGTCACAGCGCGGTTGTAGCTGGAAGAATGAGGAGTCTGCCTTCATGTGATTACCTAAATGTACTTGTGTGTGTGATCCTATATCAGGGCATTGGGGATGGCCATGTGCAGCTGCAGATCAGCAGTTTACCTGCTTCACTGTTGCATAATCTCTCCACCTTTAATGTAAGGGTGTCTCATCCTCCCTTTCCTCTGTCCTTTCCCTCTTCCTCATCACCTGTCTCAGTCATTCCTCCTCCATATACCCCCCTGCCACTTATTCCTTCACATCAGCCGTCCTCTTCCTCCTTCTTTGCTCTTTTCAGATCATTACCAACTCCTCACAATGTCCATAGCATTGTAATCTTAACTTGGCCAGGAGTCATTTAGGCTTTCATTAAGCCAGTTCAGACTTCCAGCCAAGCTCTGCTTCCATCTGCCACCACGTCAAATAGCAGGTGGCCTTTTAGTAAAGTGCTGACTCATTTGGTAGACACAACTATTATATCTCTGCTTCATTGCACAGCATTTTGGATCATGTCATCAGTGCTCCTCACATGTTGTGGAAGTATGACTCATCGTTTCACATCAGGAAGCAAAGAAAAAGGCATTAAACACAAGCTTTGAAGATAGAGTATGTTGCATCTCACACAGTCTTGTGACTGCAGATGGGTTTTGAACCTGACCTCTGGTGTCACAGTTGTCATGGTACAGAGCAGAGAGATACTGAGAGGGAAAGTCCTTACGCAAACTCTATAATAGAGTGCTGACGTGAGTCCGCTAAACCACCCTGACTCAGCTTATCGGTACAGCAGAGCTTAGTTTTCATGTTCTTTCTCATTGGATAAAAATAAAACAATTTAAAAATGTGAAAGAATTTGTGGAGATTTTAGAGATTTGTACAATGTACAAATGCAGATCACAAATCTGTATTTAAGGTAGTGGTAGTCATCATTAGAGAGTCAGAATATGCAAATGTGTTTCTTAAAAGGACATATGTCATATTTTACTTGAATTCTGCATTTTCTTTTTTGATTAAGTTCTTTTCTACACATCATAAAAATAATTTATTATGTTCTCAGCCTTTTTACACTTTTTATTAATAGAACAAGATTGATACTAGCCTACTTTTGTGCTTGTTTGAACAAGATATTTTATAGCTTGTCAGGTTTATATCTATTATTATATGTCTGCTCATCTTTTTTCTCAATTCTCAGCAGGATCCCTAGCCGTTATGTTATGGTACTTGGCTCAGCCTGTTTCCTGTCCTCACAGCCCCTAGGCTGATGGCCACCCTTCCTTAGTCGGGTTCTGGTGGAGGTTTTTCCTGTTAAAAGGGAGTTTTCCTTTTCACTGTCACTTTGTGCATGCTTGGGATGGGGGATTGAATGAAAGCTCAGATTAAGTGCAATCTGTTTTTACCTTGGGAACTTTTAATGAATTGGCATTATACAAACATATGTATAATGAATTTACTGAGGTCTAATTGGATTCTAACTTTATTACAGTAAATGAAACTGTATTGGATTACGATATGATTGAATTGGACTGTCCCTTTAAAGCAACTTGAGTTGACATTTTGAGACAAAGTGAAATAGACTAAATCATCTATGATAAGTCATAAGTGTCTTAAATATACATAACTGATGATTATTTTGATATAAAAAAAACAAAAGCTAAATTAGTTGATCCAGTGTTATCTACTAAATTGTAATTTTGGACATTTGACAAAGTTCTCTTCTATTCTAAATTATATTATATTATTATATTATATTATATTATATTATATTATATTATATTATATTATATTATATTATATTATATTA
>JBAMHW010000019.1:16048031-16067122 GCA_037177495.1 Rhadinocentrus ornatus
GTAATGTGAAATTTTGACTTTTTAAAAAAGATAAAATATATATATATATATATATATATATATATATATATATATAAAATTAAATGACCTGAATTTTCAGTGTAAAGGTTATAATGTGAAAGCAGAATTAAAACAAACACAAACAGAAGATGCTTTCTAAATAGTTCCTTTCTGTTTCACAAAGATTTGCTCGTGATATAAAGCATTTAAGGATGAACTATTCTGTGATTTGTTTCTTTACTCTAGCTACAGGTAGATTCTATACAAAAATAATTAAACCAAGAGTAATTAATAGCCTTAGATCATGTTCTGGTTTTGACCAGACTATGAGGCAGCTGAAGATGAAACGGGCTGAAGCCTGCTTCTGAAAGTGGCTGTTAAAAGATTACTACTTGTCCCTGTGCAAATTAGCTTTTTTTGGCTGGTGGTTTGCGGTTATTTAATGTCTTTAGCTTGATGTGGTGTGTAAATGGAAACAGATCATGGCCGAATTTCCTCTCTGCAACCCACTAAGATGTTTATGAAGGAATCATTGACATCTTAGAGTGTGGTGGGTTTAAAATGAAGAGCGATTGAGCGAATAAATGTTACTGTCACAAGAAGATAAGGTTTACTGAGTAGATGAAATATTAAGATGCAGGTAATGAGGAATAAAGAGGCTCAGTCACAGAGATGAAACGGAAAACTACGACTAACACAAAACTGATTAGATTTTTAGCAATTTAACATCTCAAGCTCCCAATAAAATGGTGAGAAAAGACCTGTAGAGGTGTTGACATAAGGGTGGTGTTAAAAGCATCTCTAAACATTTCAAGATGCTGAACTCTCGCAAACATTTGCTAAATTTGGACAGATGTTCTATTTTTGTTGCCGTGGGTGTCTTGTGGGTTTGTTTTGGGCCAGAACAACTGCTGTGGCAGCATGGCCTGTAGTTAGGCTTGTCTAGGCAGCAGTCAGTGCTCTTTCGAATTGAATTAGACTTTTTAAAGAAACCAGATAGCGAGAGTGATTGGGTAAAAGCAAGCATGAGTTAAACAATAAACTGAGGAAGGAAAAAGCATTGGAGAGATTTATATAAAAAAACGAGACAAAAAAAAAAGGTTACGGTCTGTCTCATAGATAATATATTGGATAAAAGGCTGCATTTCTCTCATGCTGTGCAGCAGCACATAACCCTGACTGTCAGAGATGGGTGGTGTTCAGTCATCAGATTGACATTTCCATCTCTGCAGCCATTTGTCTCAAACTGGCTGCTCTAGAGAAACAGATTTAGATATTCAGTGCAGCATAAACACAGTCTCCATATGTAATTAGAAGCAATTTGCTGTTAGTGCTGTCCAATCCTGCGTCTATTTCGCCTCTGCTGTTCCTTTTGCAGTCGTCATCAATGACGCTTTATTTTTTATCTTGTTCTCATTTGCTGCCTTGTAATGGCTTCAGTGCCGTCATTCTTTTTTTTTTTTTGCAGTGCTTTGACGCACAAAACTCTCCAGTTCACAATGGGTGCTCATGTTTGCTGCATTATGATGAAGTTGGCGTCTCAGGTTTCTCAAATACAGGATGGAATCATTTTATTTCTGTTATTTATTTTTAATAAAAGCATATCTAACGTATTGGTCTGGAGCATTACTGAGGAAATTGTGTCATGAGTCTGTAAATCATGCAAATCATATGTGGAATACTAGAAAACAAACAAAATACTGCCAAAATTTCCAAAGACAATAATTTTAACACTAATGCTCGCTGAAATGACATAAAGGTAGAAATAAAAAGTTTTTTTAATCATATGTTAACAATAATTGATTGATCAATTAATCAGAACAATTTTACAGCTCTAAACTTTATGACAACATTCTTGATATCAAATGATCTTGCAACCAATCTGAAAATTGTGAAGGTATATGAAATGTTTTCTTGTTTTTTTTTTAAGATGGTAGTAATTTAAGTCAGTCAGATGTATGTAGTTTTCTCTCTCTCTCTCTCTCTCTCTCTCTCTCTCTCTCTTTTTTTTTTTACTAGCTTCTAAAAATTTTAAGATTCCTTCAACCTAAAATGTTTTGTTCCTGTTTCATCAACAGGAGCCTCTTGTAAAGGACTGTTCAGTCTCTGGTAAGCATCGGACCAATAGTCGTCCAGCTCTGACCTTACACCAAATAACACGGCAGATAGAATTGCAAACAGACATTCAAGGAGCTACTAAAGCTCGCCACAGCGAACACAACTTGTCATGGTACTTGTAACGTGAGCATGCGTGCTCTCAAAGCTATGTTGGGCTGCAGCTGTGTTTAATGGTGATTTGATTGCAAATAGTTGGTAGCCGGGGACTTGCTTATAGATGATCTGAGACAGATGCAGGTCATTAGTTTTAGAGCTTGTAAAATCTGAGCCAAATATGTGTTGGGCTTTAACATAAATGAACATTTATTCTATCTGTATCCTGTTTTTTTTTTTACTGTATGTACTGTGTGAGCTTTACTTGTGTAGCTGCATTAGACTAATTATAATCAGTTTGGGTTAAAGCTGCTCCAGTGTACTCCATTTCTCACATGCAACTTTAGATAAAACCACAAAAATGAGGTGAAAAAAGTGGTTGTTGGATTAAAGGCTTGCACATACACTAGTTTGAATCTTTTAACATTACCCTTAACTGCACAGGAATACCACTGATGCTGATGTCATGATTGAAACGTCAAAGGCTGTGCTCGTTAAATAAAGTTTCTATGCTGCACCAAATAGCACTCTTCTCCAACAAATTCAACTCTCAGTGAGAAGAAATTAATTTAAAATAAGACAGAAAGGATGTGAAATGAATAACATCGGCCCTGCCAGCTACTTAAACCTCAGCCAGTGCTTTCCTGCCACTTTGAAATATAAGCTGCTCAATTGTTTTTGCAAGTTTTGTCACAGAAAGGAGACATTTTATTTCAGTATTTTTAATGTATTTAAAGCTAATCTTGCACATCTAGAATTGTCTTTTGTGACGGTGTCTCAAAATATGTATTAAAAGAATATGATCAGTTAAATGTCATCAATTTATTCTATATGGGAAAATAAGTTAAGATTTATGCACTAAAGGGATCAGGCTACATGCACAATTAAAATGGAATGAGGCACTTTGCAAAATGAAAGCAGTTTAACTTGACAATAAAATAAAACAAAAAACACTCTAGCAGGTTGAGGAGTCAGTTTCATCTCGTGGTACAGAGAGAACAGCATCTTCAGGATAATTAAACCACATCAAATGTTTGTTGCTGGGCTACATTTATTCTGCACCAATGAGCATAAATGAGGCAAAACTAAATTACTGATGGATCAATTAAATGACAAAAAGAACAAGCGTGGTTATGTTGCAGAACTCTCAATTATATGTCTGCTTAGTGTTGCCTGAAATTAAATTTAGACGTGAGCTGCAGCTTCTGGGTTTGCTCATCTTGGCTTTCTCTTGTTGCTTTCCTTTTCTATTTTGTCACAGCTGGCATAATCTTGATGTGGGCTTATATATCAGGTTGCAGATCCTGGAGGTGTAATAACTGCTTGCCTGTGTGGTCAAGAATGGCTGCCCTCAGCTCTGCAGCCTGGTCACAGATGCATCGTATTTCATAGTGAATGCATCATTCATAAACTCCTTATCTGTTGTCAGATCTCTTTCAGTCATTCAGTCTCTCAATCAGCCTCCTTCAGCTCCCACTGTTGTTGGATTATCTGTTGGACTCTGTATCTGTTTGCGTTAAGATTCACCTGAAGGATATAAATGGAAACTTGCACCTGTTACATAAGTGGACTACAAGATGTTCTGGGATGAATGCCGTGTGGAGGGCCTTAAATTTAAACCGCAAGAACAAGTCAACTTCAGTACAATACAGAGATTGACTGCACACAGTAGCTGTTTTAGATGTTTGTTTCTGTTTGACGTGAATTGTGATTTAACATAATTGGATAAATCAACGTGTTTTTCCCCCAATTTTTTTACCTTTTGATTATATAAGAATATTTTTTTCAGACTGTCATTGATAATTTAATTTAAAACACAATTTAAATGAGGTGATTGTTTTAGTTGAGCCAATATCAAGTTTTTATGTTACTCTTAATTAACCCTAATTTTTAATAGAAACAGAAATTGAAACTGTTCCAAATAATCAACAAGGTGAAAAATTTTGTTAAAGTCTGATTTGATTACTAATTAAGTTACTTTGCATTTTACACAATTAGAAAACGGGGTTGGAAAATGTACAGTAATGTATTTCAAGCCAAAACATACAATTTAGGTCAAAGGTTTAAAAAAACTTTCACACCATGCTTTGCTCCTAATGAGTGCTTGATCATATTTGTTCATTTAAATTATTTTTTCAGGACAATTTGTCAGTTTTTGAGCAAAAAAACCCCCCAAAAAACAAAAACCTGCAAATTTCTTTAAAGTTTCACAATTGACAGTTGCGTTCAGGATCTGATCCAATTTGCGGTTGAGTTTGTATGCTTTTGTCCATTTCAAATTACCACTGATGATGATTCCTGTGGTGTTCAATGTGCTGTATTGTTTGGTTTGGTGTTTTCAGACTTGAATTAGTCAGAAATACTTGCAGATAGATCCTGTCTTGTGGTCAGGTTTCTAAACTAAGTAGACTGCTTAGGATCACTTTATCTAAATGAGCTCTATCTATGTGCCTGTTCTCTGCTCAGAAGGCTAAAATAGTGTTCCCTGCCTTATCCTGACCTCATCAGGTGGTCAGGGGAGAGTTTATCTTAACCACGTGACCTTTCCACTTGTCAAAGGCTCGATTATGTAACAGGGCCACCGCTAGTCTGCCAGGAGCAGCAGGTAAGAGCCTTAACGGTTAATTGTGGGTCCAGAAATAGTGAAGTTGTTTAGGGTGACTGGCTGATGGGATGTTCAGTGCAGGTCTGAGCTCTTACCCCATCATTTCATCTTCTTTTTAAGTACATCCAGACACACAGTCGAGATAAATGTTGGCTTGTTGATGTGGCTGCAGACACTTAATTAAATTACATTTATTTGGGACATTCTGCAGAGGAAGGACCAAGACCTTCACTGAAGCAAAACATGATTAATGGTCAACCTATTGCAGGACTAGCATTCATGATGCCTAGTGATGGCATAAAGGGAATTTCCTGGGTTTCCCTCATGAGATTTGCCCTTAAATGATTCTCTCAAACTGCTGTTATGAAAATTAAAGTGAATTGAATTTAGCATTTAATTAGGTTCAATTTAATTAGATTTGATTTAAATGGTACATAAAGGGAGAAGAAAAAGGACATTAAACTCAGTTAATGGAAGCAATACTTTAAAGAATTGTATATTAGAATAATAAATGTAACTTTAATGCAGGCACGTTGTAAGCCCTGCTTACAAATATATTATAGTTTTATTGTGTAGTGTATAAATATCAAGAACAGGAAAGCAAGAAAAGATGGGATAGGAGAATGTTCGCTGTCATAGGTCTACGGATACAGACGAGTTATTTAGTGGAAAATATATTTATGTCACATTTATATCTGCGACTGCAGCAGGAAATCAAATCTCCTCAAACCCCCACAACAAGAATATCCAAACTTTTTGCCTTGTACTGAATACAGAACATTTATGGAAAATATAAATATCAGTACATTGCAGGGTTGAGTCACTTGCATTAATTATTAGTGAATAAACCATTTTTCTATCGTTATTCTTTCTGTGTATGTATGTATTTAATTTACAAACACACTGCAAGACAATCAACATCAATTAATTCTAGTTAAATAAAATTGAGTATTTGCTGTTTTTTTATTATTATTTTCCAATTAATTGAATATTAGACATCATCAGATTTTATTTTTCCATTAAAAAAATCAATATTTTGTCATTTGATTGAGATTGAAAATAATCTTTACCAAACACACACATTTAAACTGTAAACATGCAGATTAATCCTTTAATCCCTGTTGTTGTTGTTTGTAAAGCTATTAAGACAAGCACTAATTAATCTTCTCCCTCTTGTTTGTAATAATTTGGACAAAACAATTTAGTGAGCGTAGTTCCTTCTTATTAATTTGAAAACAATGTGGCTGTAGAAATATTGATTATAACTGGAGCCAAAAGCAAACCAGGAAACCATTAAATCCTGTTGCAAGTCAAAGCCTCTGTGTAAAGTAATGTTTCCTTCTAATGCACTCGCTATGATAAACAGTGATTATATGTCAGTTGTCATGGCTACTCTGTCCCAATAATCCTGGTTACCCTCTGCAATCCTTCAAACAATTGAAATGTAAATTTAACTACTTTATGAGCAAAGATGTGATTTACTGCAAAAGAAGAAGCGGCTCTAGAAAAGACTAAAAACACAAGTAAAACACAACTAAAAATTGGTCTCTTGTAAACTTGTTTATGGGCTATTTAGCTGTGCCAGCATTTCTTATTACTTATTAAATCACGAGAAAGAAATATAATTTTGTTTTGTCCACTTACAGAATAAAAATCTGTTTATTATATCTGGTGAACTCACCCATCAAGTCAAGATAATACATTGTCATTTTTCAGGTTGACACATTACTTCGTAGTAATTTGATAATTTAGTCTAATTATCTTATTAAGCCCGGAGTATTAAGCGATTCGCCAATCTCTGATGGTTGACAGATTCATAAATTAAAATAGATGGATAGATCATGTGCAAAATCAAGTAAAAGTTAACTTCTTTTATTCACTTCTTGTGTATTCATAAGCTTACGTAAAGTTGCAAGATTAGTAAAAAATAAAACAAATAACTGATCTGACAAGTACTTTTAAATGACTTTTACAGAGGTTGTGAAGATATAAAGTCACTTTACAAATAATGGATCTGTAAACGTGACGTAATCAGTTTGTACTCAGTCATTTGGGTCCCTTTTATATTAATTGGACTTTTTATTTCTATTTCATCAAATTATATTTTTGCTCTAGAAAAATGTTGTTTGGTTTTTAATCTTTCTTGCTTATGTTTTTGAAGCACTGCGTTTCAGTCGTGTTTGAAAGCTGTTAAACGGATGAAATAGAGTTAAGGTCCTCACCACCTCATTTAGCTACTGATATGCGTTTTGGGCATTCTTGCTTTATTTTACCATGCGTCAAGTGATATAGTGCAAAAAATTAGTCTTTTTAACAATAAGTCATCAGAACATTTTTAAGTAGGTTGTTGTTTAAGGCATATCAAAAAGCTGAAAATTTAATAACTGAACTTGTGTTATGAAGGACCCTTATTGGCTTCTTCAACACATGGTTTCCTCATTGCATGTATAGCATAAATTTGAGCATCCTCACAAGTCCACAAAGGTCCACTGTTTTCATTTGCGAACAGTATGCCAGTTACACGTGCACCTCTTGAACGCTTGTTTTCCACACCTCTTCAGTGTATGTAGTTTAAATAGAATCACATGTGTCTGCAAGGTCCCAACTGGTTACCACAAGGTTTTATCTCTGTAACATTAATCTAAAAGTACTTTTCAATCAGTTATCGTTGTAATTTTATTATTTCTTACTAATCTTGTAAATAAGTCACTTTGAATGAAAACAATTCAGACTTTATTGACAGGGTTACTTGGTCTACGCTAGCAAAACCAGTAAACCACGCAGACTCATTTGACCATAAAACCAACATGTTACTGTAGATTAATGCAAAATAGTGCTTACTTGAAAGAATTGCCTTTTGTCAAATTGTTAGTTTTGGCAAGTAGAATAAAGTTGTGAAAGTGGTTATTGTAATATTTTTTAGTCAAACCAAAACAGGATAACTAAACTCATTTTTCATTTGGGCTCGTATGCCTGCTACTTAGACTAGTTCAATATATTTACCCTTTTTTATATCAGGCAGGTCACCAGTGCATATGATGTCTGATAATTGTTCCTGCTAGGTCAAGCCTGCCACGTGTGATAAAGGCCTTTTAGGCAGATATTTCTCGTGAGAAACTCAACTGAACTCCACATAAAATTCCTGATTGTGAAGATATAAAGAGGTGCACATGCACTATTAATATTAGCAACATAATTAGCAAAATGCAGCTTAATGGGCACATCCTTAAGCAGTCCTGGGGCTTGTACTATGAAGCAGTATTATTGGCTTATCAGGTAACTTCAGGTCTGGATTTTCACTACCTTAAAGTCGCTTCACTTCTTGCTGGGCTGTATCGTCATGGCAACTCATACTCAGGCAAAAGTTGGACTTCATAACATCTGTCAGCAGAATATAATACGTACCTGAGACTGGTTACTCTAAAACTTGTTTTTCCTGACTTTAAAGATTTGAAACTAAAATAATATTATTTAATAACATTGTCCCTAAACTACAAATAATTTGCTTGCTGTTTCTCCTAAAATGACTTTGCAATGTGTCAAACTCACTAGATTTCTCAACAGCTGTCTGTATGTTCATATCCACATGTCCTATAAAATGCTTTATAACTGGGCAAATTAAAACCTTTGAACGATAAAAACTTTTTTTCTTATAATTTTAGAGTATGGATGATGAAAACTGAATTTAGACATTCACTGTAATCTTCCTGACTGCTTTTAGTTTCTTTATTATTTGGTAGAGAGCATCTATAATAGAACTGCATCAATCGTACATCGTCAGA
Organism: Rhadinocentrus ornatus; assembly: GCA_037177495.1. Lineage (NCBI taxonomy): Eukaryota > Metazoa > Chordata > Actinopteri > Atheriniformes > Melanotaeniidae > Rhadinocentrus > Rhadinocentrus ornatus. The sequence continues at coordinate 16,056,630 of JBAMHW010000019.1, forward strand.
TCTAGATTATCATGTTGTATTGATGTAGCAGCAGGGTTGATCAGATTAATATTCTCATAGTCAGCACTTTTTCTGAGCTTTTCGTCCTGCTTTGGCTGCACCATCTGTGTTGCTTTTTTATTTAGCTAGAAACATGAATGAGAGATCAGCCTACCAAGTTAATACTTTGCAACATGTTCATTGTTAATGTTAATTAAACCACATCAGGTCAACATACCCTGGCTCAACTTCATAGTTTTGGTCCTCGAGAAGAAGCCAGATGTTTTGATGTTAAGTTTATACCTTTAGGTTTAATAATGGATAGCTTCAAGTGTCCAAACTTTTGCTTCTGTGTAATTTAAAGCCAGATTCATTTCCAGTTTGTTCATTTTAAACTCACATTGAACTCCTGATGGCACTTCTTTTATTCCAAGAATCTTTAATGTGTGTAAGCAGGTGTAAATCTGGTTTTACTGCTGTTGCAACATTAAAATTAACTATTGGTAGCCGCAGGGAAGTCTTTGAAGGTAGCTGCCATATTGCTACAGCTCGTTGTTTACTCTAGTTTAATTAAAGGATTATAGCTGGCTGTTTATGGAACATGTGTCAGTAAGCGAGTGAAATAAAAGGAGATATAGTAGAAGGATTTACAATTGACGGCATCATTAAAACTGCATGCACTTGGTAACAATTGGCAGGAATTTGGTCTCCATGTTTGTTTGTGTGTGTGCATTTGTTTACTTTTATGCATTTTGTAACTATGCTTATGTTTAGGCCGTAATCCTGGTTTAGAAGCGAGACAGAACATTTTTAGAAAATGACTACACAGGATGTAAATTGTGTATGAACAAATGAGCCTCAAAGCTCCTGCAGGAAATGGAAGTTGCATCTGCAGAGATGCATGCATTGGCATATCAGCATGCAATAGCAGGTGTGGTTGTGCTTCTGGAATAGTTCTACACTCTGCACAGTTTGGTTTGGTGGTCTCTGTCGTTGCTTCTTTTTTTTTCTTCCCTGAAATGGAAACAAACTGAATAAAAAAGATAACACCTTGTAAGCACTTAAACACTGATATGAGCCAACTAATTTATCTTCTAAAAAGAGAAAAGTTGGGAAAATGAGCATAAAATCCTACTTCTTCTGAAGCATTTCAGAGGATTTTTACAAAAACTACAGCTATCTTTTTTTTCCTTTTCACCCCTTTGTGACTAACAACTTTTCTATCTGTTCATATCAGCAGTCTGACGAACCGCTGTTCTCACATCAGCCACATCCTCAACATTAACAGCCAACATGGGCAAGCAGAACAGCAAGCTCCGTCCCGACGTCATGCAGGACCTGGTGGAGAACACAGACTTCACCGAGCACGAGATCACTGAGTGGTACAAGGGCTTCTTGCGAGACTGCCCCAGCGGCGCTCTCTCCATGGAGGAGTTCAAGAAGATCTACGCCAACTTCTTTCCCTATGGGGATGCCTCCAAGTTTGCTGAACATGTGTTCCGCACATTTGATGCCAATGGAGACGGGACTATAGACTTCAGGGAGTTCATCATTGCCCTCAGCGTCACCTCACGTGGCCGGCTGGACCAGAAGCTGAAGTGGGCATTCAGTATGTACGACCTGGATGGGAATGGATACATTAGCAAGGCAGAGATGTTGGAGATTGTAACGGTGAGTTTACTGTAGTGATCTGTTTTAGTTTAGCTTTATATTTTTTCTACCCTTTAAACTTTAGATTACTTTACTTGCATAATAATAACAATCCTAGTCTTCCAGTGGAAGTTGCATGTCATCATGGTATCATCACGTTCCTTAGTCCTAAAACTATTCCTGCAGTGGAGCAACATTTTGCTCAGCCATCCAAACCAGCTGCTACATCATATATCCATCTGGTTTTCAGTTCTGCACCATTTGGCAGCCTACAGCAGGAAATGTAGCTGCTGTGTAACTTTAGAAATTAGCGGTTTCTCTCTGGTCCTCAGGCATCTCTAAAAAAGATATTGGATGAATGATTCCGACTTGAGTTAGTCGCATAGGGACGCACATACCACCCGGCAGTCCCGTACACATGTTGCGTCACACATCAAGGTGCTAAATTGAGCAGAGCACCAAAGAATGTGTTATCTCATTCTCCCAAGTTTTTCTTCTTAATTTATAGTGTGTGAGAAGTGAGCGGGTGTTTATATGTAGAGATTCTTGGACAAGCAGCAACACTTTAATACATGGCAACATGTAAAAGATTATTTTCAATGTTGAATAATCTGCTGGTAACCTTTTGTCTTACTAACAGACCAAAACAAATCCAATTTTAAATTAATGTAAATAATTGAATTCTTGCATCTAAAAGCTTGAACTATTAGTTTGTATTTTATTTTATTTATTTTTTTACACTTTATTAGTTTTGTTAAGCTGTGGTCCAAACTATTTGCTGCTTGTTTTGATATATTTGACTTGATGCACAAATTAAGTTGTCTCCGTTCATTTAAGGTAGCGTTACTGAGACTCATCAGTATCTCTCTTTAATAAGATAATCTGCTATTTGTGCAGATAATCCAAAAATACTGATGTCTCAGGAAGACAATGAATTGAACAAATAAAAAGAAAAATTAAGACATCGAAGTAAGATGGTGCAACAATAATTGTAACATTTGAAATTCCAATTCAATGTATTTAAAATATTTTTTTATAGACCACAAATGTTGCTTAGGACATAAGTTTCCATTAATGTTTTTTGGGAAATAACTTTTCAAGCCAAAGCATAATTTTTTGCCAGGTATTTGTGTTCCAGTAGGAGTTTTCATCAGTAAAATTAGTTCTAGAGAAACATCTAATCTTGAAGCAAACATCAACGTATAAGGGGGACTGTGTTTAAAAAAAACCCCAGCTTGACCACCATTCAACAACTTGCAGATTGACATTGACACACGGAAATTAGCTACTTTATTACTCAGTGGTCCTGAGAAGACTAGAATCAATTAAGAGGACGTTCAAACTAAATGAAACCATTATTGGAAAAGAATTACAAGAGCACAATCTCAAACTGGTACTAGCACTAACCCAGAACCCAGTTTCAAACTAATCCATAGGTAGTATCTGAAAATCTACTTGTATATAAAATGGGGACCCTCTTCTGCTTCATCATCTCATAAAAAAGTTTTTATCCACACTGTTTTGTTAATAACTTTTCCAGTTAGTCTAAGAATAAGAAAAGGAGTCCTTTATTTTTCTTTCAGCAGAGATAAGTTGATTGATCAGATCACAAGGACGTCTTTTTCCTTGCAGTGTGCAGCATTTGTAGTTGTACTTCTGGCTGTAATCTGGCTGTCTCTCTCAGTGCTTGTGTTTTATATGTGGTGTGGTTTGGTAAAATTGTGAAAGTTGTTCCTTCTCTTTTTCAGGCTATTTACAAAATGGTTTCTTCTGTGATGAAGATGCCTGAGGATGAGTCCACACCTGAAAAACGCACAGATAAGATCTTCAGGCAGATGGACACAAATAGAGATGGTAAGATTTTTTTCTTCCTTTATTGCCAAAATTTGATTTAAGATAAAGCTAGTAGTCCTCTGTATTTGGAAGACCTAATAAAATAACTTTGCTGCAACAAATAAACAAGACAGTTGTCAATAAAGCTCTTCTCCATCTCTCAGGTAAACTGTCCCTGGAGGAGTTTGTTGAAGGAGCAAAGAACGACCCCTCCATTGTACGACTGCTGCAGTGTGATCCCAGCAGTGCTGGGCAGTAGGAAACTGGACTCTTCCCACTGATTAAATTAACACATTTTCAAAATCTCTCCCATCTGACCCACCTAAGATGTTTTGTTTTTAAAAAAAATATTATTAATTCTATAACTTGACCCTTAGAGGCACATGAACATCCTCCCAGACCTTCAGCTGTTCATATGACAAATAATGAAGCCTGGTGCGAATTGAATCATGCAGAAATGCACATGTACAATGTTTTCATGCGCCTCTATGCCTGGTCAAAGGTTCCACACAAACACGGGTCTCACATGTGGTAAAAATGAGACTTGAAAAGACTGAATCCCGTTAAAATCAAAGCTGTTCCTGCTCTGTTTGAGAGGACAGCCAGCGAGGATAATCCAGGCGAATCCAAGTTCGCTGGTTTTATTTCTTTTTATCTGTAAAAAAGCAAAATTCCTGGTTTAAAGGGAATCATGCTTATTTTATCTTTGTGACTGACTTTGGTTAAGTGGTGATGGGCAGATCTTTACAAAGTATTGTAACTTCTTGTCAACACTGGAAGAAATGAAGTATACGAGCCTGGGGCTGCAAGTGTTCTCGGTCTACAGTTTGATTCAGAGATTTATTCAGAGAGAAGAATGGGGAATTGTAGTTTTTAACCAATATATATTTTTTTTAATGTATATTTTGGAAGAATGTTACATACGAACCAGAACTGACTAAATGAAGGGGAATCATACTGACTAGATTAAAACCACTTTTTAAAGTGACTTTTTATGCCAAGTTCTGTGAACACAAACGTATACATACACATCCCACAATTACACACATTCATACATGAACTTGACAGGCACGTATACTGAGCTGTGATGTTTTTTTTCATCACCTTTGGTGAACATCTGTAAGAAAAAAAATAGATGTTATATGAATATATAGTATGTGCTTATATATTCTTTTACTATGTGATAACATTGTGGTGATTTACTGCAAAGTAAGAGATTCACTTTTTAAAAAAAATTGACAACTTATTGGAATGTGATGACAAACATTTTTATTTCTTTTACTTGATAAGTATAAAAGAAAGTTGTACAGTATATTCACTCATATTTATGCTAAACATGTTTCTAAGGAAAAAGAGAGGACCACACATTGCATTTGGATTAGAAAATAATTTGCTGCATTTAGCTGATGAGGCTTCCCCCCCCCCTTTTTTTTTTTGCATAAGAAATGTCTATAAATCTGAGTTGCTCCAGATTTCTTCTACTAAATATTTTAAGCATTTAGCAGTGAGAAAGTTTCTTTTCCTATTCGTCTGTATTCAAACAGACGAGAATTAAAGTGCAAGAACAATCAAAAAAGGTTTGTGCAGATGTGGCATAATGTCTCTACAATGTGCACTTTTAAGTTAATGCTACTGGGATGGTTGACAGGTTTTTAAGACTATGATACACAGTAAAAGATGCTTAAGTGACAGAATAATGAACTGCTGTTCATTGTGAATAATAATAACAGACCTCACTGTGATTTCCAGAAAGCTCTTCACTGCTTCCATCCCTGATCATTTACAAATGCCTGTTTATGCTGGTCTGAGAACATGAGAGGCCGCATATTTACATCTGATTAAATGTGACTTTTGGGTGAAAAATGGGAAATAATAATAATAATATAGTTGTGATGAATTCGCTGGGCTTCTGCACATGTCAGTGAGGGGATCAGGTACTTCGACCCTTATTTCATTTCAATAGCATCTTGTGGTCAAGTGCCAAATCCAGATAAATGAAAGAATAACAGTATTGTAGCCATTTATACTGTACATTTGTTACCTGTCGAACAAAAAATAAAACTGTCACTATCATTTTGTAGATTTTGTATTAACTTGCATTATGTGTTCTGTGTAGTATGTCCATTTTGTTATTAAAATAAAGACAGAATGGGAAAATGATCAGTTTCTTTTTATTTATTTTAGTAAATACTTAACAATGCAGCTCAGACGATGTTTGTGTTGGCAGAAAAACTTTCTACAAATAGGTGTTCAATGCTTTGACATGAAGTTGTCAATACATACCATTATGAGGTTTATACTTTCTGGGGGAAGCACCTTTTAATGATCATGTTTTTCATATAATAATTATACCCATTTTGATTCCCTGATTTTTCTCCAAATGTGATGCCCTTTTTAAATTTTTTAAATTTTTATTTTTTCTTGTCAGGCTGCTGTGTTTTGCTGAACAAATTTGCTTTGCCAAGAGGAGCTTTATGGGTATAAGGCTCCTCTTGCTAATTAGATTTTCATTATTATTAATAAATCTTATTTATTTTAAATTATGGAATTTATATTATCTTGCTGGACCAGAAATTATGGAAGGCTGACTTATGTCAAAAGTTAACTTATTTTGTTTGTTCCACAAAAAAACATTTTTAGATTTTAACATTTTATTTGTTTTCTGAGTCCTCTCTCAGACAAGTGGGAACGTTACAATAACACAATTTAGTGTAGTTTTTACTACTTCTGCCCAGTCAGTAATGCCAAATTTACACATAAACCTGTATTTTTAGGATGCAAAATTATCATAGTAAGGGAAAGTAATCAGTTTTGTAATTTTCATGGTAACATTTAGTTAATTTCCAAAGTTTAGGCACACGTTACCATTAGATTGAAAGGATTTTTAAATATAATAATCAAGTATCTAATTCTCATTGTAACATTTTAATGTCTGTTCCGTTATATTTAGTTTATTAGCTAACATGCTAACACGTGGAAATAAACCCAATAAAAACAATATAAATAAAAATATATTGTGTCAAATTCTTACACCAGCAACCAGAATGTTATTTAGATTTGTTACTGTGCAAGTTATACTTTTAAAAATGTACAATTTTACTGAAAACAAGTTAGTCAATTTTAAAAATGCTAAAACAACTAATGCTAAAGCTAGGTGAGGAGACACCGGTAGCCCCAGCTAAGGCTACAAATTTTTAAAACTCTTTCTGAGCTTCTCTTTCTACAGAGAAATAAACAAATGTAATCTAGTGAATAAAGTTCGGCTTGTGCCATTTTTTTTAGCTGACTAGTAGGCAACTGGTACTTCATACTACCAAACATTGTACATAGGTAAAAGTAGATTGTAGTGTTTGCGGCACAAAAACTACAAAACAATCAAATAAACTAGTTAACAAACATAAAACGAATAAAAATACTTTATTGATCCTAAAGGGAAATTATAATGCTAGTTTTTCTAGACTTACATTTATTAACTTTTCAACACATCCAAGCATATGACACATTCAGTAGGTTACAGCTATGTACGAATTGTCCCCCATGAGATGTTTATAATTAATCATTATCATTTCATTTAAAGCTCTACTTATTTACATCGAAGCTATTTGTTGACATGTAAATATTTAATGACTAAAAGAAAAGGGCAAGTACTTTTAAAACTCCTTGAGTATGGTGACTGTAGGGGAAGTCACTGAAATGCACTAAAGTACTTGAAATTCTTAGATAAGTTGCTATAGAAATGCAAAACATAATTAATAAATAATAACACATCTAATAAAACATAATCTGGCATGCAAATAAGCTGCTAAGTTACTTGGGATCAAATAATTGAATTTGTAGCTACTTAAAATTCATCAGGCACTTCATGAGGCTGCTCCTGATGTGTTATTTGGCAAAAACAAACACACAAAGAAAAAAAACCAATATATCTGTACAGAATGAGATTAAACATACCAAGTTTTTTTTAATACAATAAAAATAATAATAATATTCAATAAAAACTGGAGGACATGGATCTGTTGTCTGTAAGGTCATTTCACTACCAGTTCACAAAAATGCCCTTTTTAAAAAAAATCTTCATCTTGCTGCACAGGAAATATGACTTGCTTCATAGTGTAAATGCTGGAGATGAATCAGTGGCGTCGACTTTGACCTCAAAACATTGGCGAAGCGCCACCAATGTTGTATCTCCAATAATGTTGGTCAGTTTATCAGTAGTCACAGCTTCTCGTTTAACTTATCCTGCAGTCTCTTAGGTCTGTTGACAAGCTGTCAAATCTCTGTCAGTATGATCTTGTAGGCGTCTGCGTAGCTCTCAATGCTGAGGATGAAGGTGTCTTCGTTGGAGTAATGCTCAATGATGTTATCGTCCATATTCACCAGAATTCTGTCATAAAACAAAAAACACTTATTACACATTGACACAACTAAGAAGTAGCCATTTATGTTTCATATGAATCCTCACTCACCCTTTTTTACTTTTCTTGTACACTTTGGCTATACTTTCCGTGGGAACACCATACTTCTCAGATATCTGTCGATGACAAAAATAACCTGTGAACAGGCGCTCTGTAAACTGTGCCTTTGACACATGGACAGAAAGGCAGCACTCACAGCCTCCATCAGGCCTCTGAGTGTTGGAGACTTCAGCATCAGAGCATCGAACACCTCATCTGTCTCCTTTCTGACGTACAGCAGCACTGCAGAAAGAGGGAGGACAGTCCATCTTAAATTTATATAGCTGTTCTACCTACATTTTATCATTCACATGTGCTTCAAGAATATGGAATAAAACACTGAGACATATGTGACTATGTGTGACTGATTTAGGCTTGTAGCACAATTTTAGATCACTTGTACTGTTTGTCATGTTAGGCCAAGATTTTCAAGAATCTTCAAGCATGTCACATTTAGGGTTTCCATTTGGGCAAAACAAACCTAGTGCTGTTATTTTTTACTTTTTATATACTTTGTCTATATAGACTCAATAATAAAGCAGAATAATTAAATGTTTCTGTAACCAAAAGGTTACTGCTGTGGAAGGTTGTTTGAATCAGTGGACCTAGTCTCAAAAGCAATTTACTCCACTTTGCCAAGGATGAGCTCTGATTATCTCATTTTATGCCCATGCAGCTCAGAAAAATGGAAATTTAAGCATCTGCAAGGCTCCTGAAAAGCTACTTTGTGCAATTTTAGGATATATGCTACTGCAATTGATACTAAAAATAAAATAAAATAAAAATATTCTTGGTAACGATGTTTAAACATGATGGAAAATGACTGGCTGTAAGAGGATGAGATGATCTGGGAAGAAAGTGTCCCTTGTTCAGGTCTGATTTTTATGTAAACAGTGAACTAAATCACCAGAAAAGTCAAACTTTCTTGTCTGGAAGTTTAACAGCTCCGGTCCCTGGACTGGATTATTTCTTCAAGCATGCGCAAGACACACACAAAAAAAAAGAGGAAGAAAGAATAGTGGAAAGAAAAAAAAAAGAAAAGTGGATTGAGCAGCCATTATGTACCTCTCTTGTGCATCTCCTCTTTGATCTGTTTGTGAGGTGATGGACAAAGGTCTTCATCTGATGGCCTGAACATCCTCTTCACCAGAACGCTGCTGAAAACATATAAACCTGTTTTCTGCTACACCCACAGTGTATGCACTTTTTTACTTCATGTCACCATGCACTTCCTTCTGTCCGAGGTTGGTATGTACTTTTATTTGCATGCCGTATATTTGTATGAGCTGATGTAAATGAAAATTCGCGTTTCCTGTTTATGCACACTCACCCTTCTCTCTCAATCTCCTCTGTATTGAAGGTAAACACCTAGAAAGAAAGTAGTATGTATCAATGGAAGTTTTAAACTAAATGAATAAAAATGACATGAAGTAAAACACCTAAATCAAAATTTTATCATATCAAAATAATAGGTGTAGAGGTGTATATATTTAAAATCAGTTCATATAGATATAGATATAAAGAAGGTCTACCTGTCCAGCCCTCTGCAGGTTGCCAAAGTGAACATCAGGAATAAAAAGGACCGGCTGGGCCTCCAAGTCAGTCATAGTCTTGAAGAAGGTGGTGTCTGACTTTTTGGGAATAGTTATCACTCCAACACCACCATCTTTCCCTGAGGAGAAAACAACAAAGAAGAAAACTTATTAATTAACTCTTTATCTTATATTTACTGGATGGGAAGCTGTTTGCAGTGGAATTTATAAGGTAAACAAAAGCATCTCTATGCACCTCTAAATGCATCTAAGAGCTAAATTTTATTTTACAAATGTGCCTCAAACCTTTAGACTTCTTACGGAGTAATTTTCTCTCCTCATCCCTTATCTTCCTCTCCGCTCCCTGAACGAAGAAAAAAAAAGGAGAAATTGGTTTTTGAAAATGTTACAAGCCAAACAATATGCTGAGAGCTTCCAGTGTCTCTTCAGAATGCTCAGGTGAGCTTTGAGGATCGCCGCACTCTGACCACTAGAGGGAGGGCTGATGTCAGGAGTTAAAGTGCCACAAAGCGGCTGAAGGTCTCAACATTTATGCACATGTTTTGTATAAAAGGTGAACCCTTTCTACTATTAACACTCAGCAGCTTAAACAGGAAGGAAAACACAAGATGACTGAACTGAGACAAATCCAGAAAGCTGTTAGCAGCATATTACTATTCAAATTTTTTATAAATTAATTGTTGAGGTTTAGATTTTATTTGTTTAATCTCTCTAGAAAATGCTTCATTGTCTAAGCAGATGTGGAAGAAGAAGAATGAGCAATATTGTCCTACATAAAATATACATATTTTTCAGAAATGCACAAATTAATCTGCTGAACATCTGTTTAAAGATTGTTGCCTGTAACTGGCATATTTCCAAAAGGACATTAACTGATTGCAAGGTTGATATTTATCTGACATGTCCTGGTTGAGTTGCATTAACTTTGGCCTCAAGCTTACAAGATTTATCTGCATTTAGTTTTGTTTTTAAATAGAAACTATATATATATATATATATATATATATATATATATAAAATGCAC
>JBAMHW010000019.1:16069447-16079766 GCA_037177495.1 Rhadinocentrus ornatus
CTGGAGCCTATCCCAGCAGTGTTTCAGGTGAAAGGCAGGGTACACCCTGGACAGGTCACCAGTCCATCGCAGGGCTTTATTTATATGATTAAATTAATTAATTAACTTTCCAAACGTTGCAGGCGATCTGCTCCATTTCCTTTAGCATCGTGGACAGCAGCATTGTTTGTTTGTTGTGTGCCGTCAGCTGCCGAAACAAGGACCACATATGCTGATTTATGGCTGTTAAAATAACTTTCTGACTGTATATGAGTTGTATTTGAAAAAATCTGCTGCATACAGTAGTAGCAGGTTTTGGCAGTAATCATGTTTTTGACCACACCTTTAGATCATACAGTGAGGACAATGACTGCTATATGACTTATAGCTTTCAAATATCAGCCCTTTGTTTGAGGGGTAATTTTTGAGATTTCTGTCTATGCATCTTTCGGTGTCAGACAACATTCCTGCGCACACTTTCGCGCTCATTAGGACCTGCTCCACCACCATAGCAACCAGTTACACAAGTGCTCCTTCTTTTTAAGTAACAGATTTCATCATGGCTACCCCCATAACACATGTACAGTATTATGGCAACCAATGTGCAACTATATGTTTTGCTCACCATGCAGTAGCTGCACCGACACCTATTTCTTCAGAAATGTTCTGATATTCACTATACTTTCTTCATTTGACATGGAAAATTCCCTTTTTCAGTAGTTGCATATTTCTGAGGCACCCAAAAATGTTTTAAAGTAAAAAAAGAAGACATTTAAGTGCTTTAAGAGGCATATTCATACTTAACTGTCACAATATTAAGATTAATTTGAGAGATAGTGAGAAAGAGAGGGTAAATACTGGCAAAAGAGTGTCTTTGTCTAAAGGTAGCTATTGCAATCAAAACACTATGTTAGACACAACCCACACACCAAACAAACACATAGAGTCACTTATGCTCACACAGAAATGAGGGCAAAACAAACAACGGAGGGTGGAGACAGGGACTGGTGTGTGTTGGCCCTTGGGGGCACTCTGGAGTTCAAACACTGACGGGGCTCCATTTAAGGAGTGGCCACAAAGGAATGGGCTTCACAGAGACAAAGAGCAAACACGGCAAAAGTACACAACACTGCCCATTAGTTTCATAACACACAGCAGTTAAAGAGAAGGAACTGCTTTTAGGACTGAATTTTGCACTGATCGCAACATCAGAGACTTTAATTATCAATGTTAAAATGAACTTCTGAGTGTTTGTAGTGAATACAGATCAGATGCTTGCATCACATCTGAAAACCGGTTCATTTGTCAAGCAAGTGCAATTGTTTGCCAGCATCTGAATCAGCGCAATAAAAACCTGTCCTACTGCTTTTTCACAATTATAACACACCTTCAGTGAGAGTGAACATAGTAGACTGGTTTCTGGGAAATTTTACAATGACATTTAACTCATGCATACACGCACACACACAAAAACAAAAAAACAAAATTTTTTTTAACATTAGCATTCTTTACCTTGGCTTCCTCATTGACATCCCAGGTGAAGGAAATAGCGTTGTAGGCTATTTCTTCAATATTGCCGATTGTGTTGAAGCTCTCCTTGTAATCAGCTGTTAGAAAAAAAAAACAGGCACGTGGTTAATTCCTGCACAACTTCACATATAAAACAATTGTGCCCCAAGCATCAGACCCCCCTTCAAGAAAACACACAATGAGCAGCTCAATAAAAGACAAAAGCTGGTAGCTATTGTTTGTTAAGATAAGCACTCAAATGGCACACTTCAATTTCAGAAGATAAAGCCTTATCTGCTTGAACAAACAAACTCAGGCTTCAAAGGCAGCAAGAGGAAACACAGGAGGCTAATTCCACTCAGAGGGTCGAATTAAAGGCCAGCTGACCGCATCGGTTACCTGTCGTTGACCTGTGACAACAAGTAGGAGAGACTCCATGGCGCTCACTGGTATGTTAATCAAATGCTCATGTTCAAAATGTACAATGTGCAAAAGAAAAACAGAAATGTACCAATTAAAAGCATAACTGACACAATGACACAATGACAATGTCTCTTAGTTTCAAATGTGTTGTGGGACTGAATGTCAATGATATGATGTGTACACTGGAAGTTGTGGTCTTTCATGGGATTTGTAATTGTAAGAAAACTGTTGAAAGATGCTAACCTTATGTTTACTTGTCTGCAAATCACTGTTTGCATTTATATAGATTAGCAGGTCACATCTCAGAACAGCCCCCAGGTCCTTTAGTGATGTCCTCCATCATCCTGACCGTTGTTGCATCAACACTTCCTGCTTCCTCAGCAGGTGCACAAAGCTGCAGGGCAGGCTTCAACATGCCTCCCTGCTAACATCCCCCATTAAATGGCCCCATTCAAATGATCCATTCAACGACACAGCCCAGGGGCACGATCCATTGGCCTCACCCCCTCATCCTTCACTGCTATTCAAACCAGATATTTGGACATCTCTGAGTTACATCCAGCTATAGGCTGACCAAGCTGTAACAGGATGGAGGATTGTATGTCATTTGACCCACAGAGCCATCCTCCATCACGGGAGGCATGGCTCCAGTGGGATAATGGTTCGGCATGGTGGTTCGTCCTCAATAGGATATCACACTTTTAATGACAACCGCACTGATGACTATATAGAACCAGATGATAATAAATACAAGAGGAATACTTGCAAGAGTCTGGGATCTCTATGGAAGCAAGTAATTGTATTTTATTACTTAGAAAATGTGGTCTGATCTTCATCTGAGTCACTATTGTTGACAAATGCAATCTAACATAACGACACACACACTTGTACTTCATATGTCATATGTCGCTCAGACTTTACTGAGAAAAGAAGATGACATCTTGAATTTTATTAGTTATAAAAACTTCTTCAACCTCAAAAACCTACATCAGAAATTTCCTAAAGATATTTACGAGACTTACACACTGATAAGGAGGAATATTGGACCCTCCTTCCAACAAAACTGTTACAGACATCCCACACTTTCAAGCTTGCGTTTTAAGCACCTGAAACACGTGACTACCAGCAAAAAATTCAAAGAACAGATTTTCACACACTTTTCAGAGCCTGAACTGTAAGTACTTTTTGCTTCATGTTCACTTTAATCAGATTCATGTTGTCCCTCACAGATCTAATACTGTCTGTAAGCCATGGCTCAATGGAAAAATTCCAGCGTAGATAGTGCTGATCTATTTTTCACCAGACGCAGACAAGTTGCCCCAATCAGAATAAAAAGGTTAAAAATGCAGCTTCACCAGAAAAACCTGTTGATCCAACATTATCCTCTCTTTGCATTCCTCAATTTGCTTCCTGTGAAGTTTGCAATAAACAACAAGATCCATTGGTCACATATAAGTCTGCAGGACTTTCTCCAAAGTTTCATTTTTGATCTGTTAGATCTTCATTCCATTAGAGTCTGAAATTGGTCTTTTGTCTTTATCAATCTATATTGTTTATTATTGTGAGTTAGAGTAAAAAAAAAAACAAATTTCTGACTAACAAACCATCAGGATTGATCATTTAGGTGCAAGAATTGGCTAAATCCAAGAGCTGAGATACATTTCACCCTGGAACAATCTGGTGGACCAGCCAACACTACCTTAAAGATGCATAAACATCAGGAAAATCCTGGGGACTCTTTTTTGTACCCTTCGCTTGGTTTGGTTTGCTTTCACACTGCATTTTACTCAAGCAGACCAAACCGCCTGAACAATGTCATGCAGTAAAAACATATAACAACCAGAAAGAAGAAGAAAATCTGGCTCATTGATTGGCCACACCAAAAAACAGCTCGTTCACTGCAACACCAACGTATGCAGACCTGAGGTTTCTGTTTTTAGTTTGGGGTTAAAGTCTAACATTCACCAGAATATGTACAGTGTGAGCATGAGAGTCAGAGAGTTATCTGATGGTTCTATGTGACGTCCTTTCTTTGGTTCACTGGACGGTCCGTTTGCATTCACACCGTCAGTGCATCAGACCAGAGTGAACCCCCGTTTTTGAAGCAGACCAGACTTTGCTTCTTTGTTTTGCACCTAAGACCGAATGCGGATTTGAACTGCTCCAAACTGACCGGACTATCTGTGAAAGCGGACCACGATTTGTTTACTGTAGACCAAAAAGTGCCACTGTAAATCCCCTCAGAGGAAAGAAAGAATCCATCCTTCCATCCTTCCATTGACTATACATGTAGCAGAGGTTAATTCTTTCCTTTCTTTAAAATTTATCTGATGACACATTCTGCTGTTCTAACAGATATGAAGATGCACATGAATTGTAGGCTGATTGGGTTTGGTTGATGTAAACATAGGAATTCAGATTAAAATAAATAAAAAACATTACTTTCAATAGACCAACAGCAGTTGCTGTAACACTTGGGCTAACATTCCTCTCCCTGTTCCAACAAGCTACATAGAGGTGTGTGTATGTTTGTGTGTATCTCCCTTCTACCACAAATCTCCCACATACCTCTGAATGTCTGCCTGCTTTGCAGGCCCGAGCTTGTCAAACACAAACCGCCAACAAGATTCTCACATACATTCAGTCAACAAGGCGTAGAAAGTCGGTTCAAATTCAAATGCATCAACTGAAAGTTGAAGGCAAATAAAAAAAATCCACACGTGAAGTCTGCACAGCTTCACATCGGTACATGTATACCCGTGGGAAATGCTTTAAGACATAACGGCTGGCTGGTTTAGCTCGTCATGTTTTTAGCAAACCTGTATTCTGCTCAATCTCTCAGGGAATGATGGGGAGATTAGAGGATTTACGTTGCATGTCCCAGTAACACCTTGACATTAAGAGACTCAGGTGTGTGTGTTTGACAGATCAGCCTCCTTTTTGATGGTGGATGATGGTGGCCAGCTGAGCCACAGGCAGACAGTTGGGTGGAGGCCTGTTTGCTCTCCACTTATACTTTATTCACAAAGCACATTCCAACTTTTGCAACCACATGAATCTAGCATTTTTACAAAAGACTCACCGATGTCCAAGACTCGCTGTTTTGCTGTGTGCTGCCGAGAGTGCCAGTACTTCCAATATTTAAGTTGCTCGTCGCGGTTCTTATCCTCACTGAACACAACCATGATCACGCTCTGTGAAGAGAACAAGGCAGGAATACTGTCAAAATGAATGTGGACTGAAAGATTAAAGATATATCTAAATTGGCACTTGTTTCACTTCTGCTAGCCACATTAATTATTTTACCCTCAATACTGTGTTTGTGACAAGTAAAGATAGTTCTACTCGAGTTTAAAGCATCTATTAATAAGATAATCAGTCAATACATTTTGAATATATAAAGATTGACAGATGTTGATATTTGGAATTTAGGCCAGAAAATCTGAATCTGGCGAGAGTGGTGAGAGTACAAGGTTAAAAGCTCTGGAAGGTGTTATTATCCTGTATCTATGGATAATTAAACGCAAAATGTCAGTTGTTTACCTCAGTTTACTAGCTCTGACCTGCCATTTTGCCACTGTGGCTTGTACATCTTGTTGTGTGCTGGGGGATTAACATTCAACGTGCATGCTGTCAGATTTAATTTAAAATGTCTGATTGGATGGTTATCTGATGTGTTTTGCTCTATGGGACATTATTGCAGTAATCTTGCTGTGTTTCTTATTCCTAATTAAGAACTTTTCACTAAATCAGTCTTTCTGCCAGTTTAGTCTTAATTTTGGCAGAATTTCAGGATGCACAAGAAAAGAAAATAGCAAAAAATATTATCATCTTATTAAGATAATGGTAGTAAAATGTTGCAGCACACTTTTTTGGTACAATAAGTAGAGCCAGGCCCATCAGCCAACCAATAATCACAGATATATGGTTACAAGCATATCTGATTTAGTATATATTTGAGCTAAAATGGAACCTATTCGTACAGAAGGTTGTTTAAAAGCTCCACAGAGCTGCAGAGACCAAGCACAAACCATTTCTGTCACATTACTCATTTTCACATCCGTCATTTGGACAAATAAAAATTATAATAATTGTAGTATTAAAACTAAGCTGAAACTTTTTCTTTAGAATCAAGATTTCAAAGCCAGGGGGGAATCTACATAGTTATTCTGCTGGTTAAATAAAGTTTTAAAATAATTTAAACAGCATATACTCTTTAAATAGGCAATATGGCAGTGTGCAATATTTCAGATATGAAAGATCTGTTGGTTTTAAATAGTGGTAAAATAATCAAATGACGATGGAAATGACCCGCTCACCCGAACTTTACTAATGGGGTGACGGAGGCGTTTGTTGGCACTAAGCTCGTTGAGCGTGACGGCATAGAACTGGCCTTTGTTCAGGTATGTCATTGGTCCCTCGCCTTGCTTCTGTCGCAGCGAGCGAGTGGCGTCCAGCGTATACTGGAAGCTGTCACTGCACACACACAAGAGATATTTGTAATCACAAAAAACAAAGAACCAGAGAACATCAACACAGAGGACAAATTCCTTTGCCAAAGCTCGCTTTTGCATTCCTTGATAGATCACTTCCACTGTTTACCTCTATTAATGTAGCTGTATGTAAACGCCTTACTTTTACTGTACTGTGATACAGGGGCTGACTCATTGCAGTGACTTACACTCCCTCCTGTTGAAATAAGAAGTCATCTGGGGCTAGGGAGGAAGGTGACTGGTACTTCTGTTGAAAAAAGCCAAAAAACAAAGAGAAAGAGGAAATTATAAAAGTTTATTCCAATTGAGAGGAACTTGTTAAACAATGCAGGATATGAGCAAAAACACAAAAATCCTCAGCAGCCATTTTTAATGAATAGAGCTCAGAACCAACAAAGAACACACAAAATGACCATTTTGGGTGTCTGTCAGGTTAGAAAGCTTCAAACGGTCTTTATCATTTATCACATTCACATTTGCTGTTTCTTTTCCTTTTTTTAATATCTGATTCCTCACGACTTATAATGGGATTGTCAAAATGTCTCCTCATAGAACAGTTTGTGATAATCTGTGGTTTGTAGGAAAGCTTGCTCCTGTGCACCGCATTGCATGCTGGTCTATCCAGGGTTTTCTTTACTGGAAATCTATTATAAGACATATTTTTGTCTCTATAAATCTATGTTTACCTAGTTTAACCATCTTCATGCTACAGCTGTGCCTTTAACACAGCAGTCCATATTCTTTCTTTTCTTACCCCGTCTGTCTCCTCCTCATACGGGCTATCGGGTGGACTCTGTTGGTCTTCTTTCATGTATGAGCTGTGACTGACGTTGGTCACCTCATATGGGCTCTGTTCGTAGATCACCCGTGCCGGTTCCTCTCCGTCCACCCTGTAGTGGAGCCCAGCTCCTGCCATGAAGACAGGGGCATACACTTCAGCCTTCACCACGGCCACAGCAGGAGAGCCGTCTACTGAACCTGCTTCTGTTGAGGTGCTGAACTGCTCCCGTCTAGTCTCCTGGTGCTCTGTGTTCAGTGACAGGTTGACGGGGACAGACTTGAGAACCTGAACACGGTTGTCCACTGTTTCTGCCTCGTTTTGGCTGCTTGGGTTGCTTGGCAACATAGACCTGAGTGAAAACAAAGGTTGATCAAGAGTTGGGACGTATTTGAATGATTTGCTGGAAAACTTATTGTTCAAATGGTATTGATCCAAACCCTACGTCAACCCAAAATGGCTTAAAACATAAAACGCAAAATAAAATAACCAAGCAATCTTTTGTTTTGCAAACAAATGCGGAGTTTCCTTATAAATTAATCCATAGCTACTCGGAGCAGTCTTTTACAAATTGGTCCCCATTTTGTCTTTCATTTTTAATGCAAACACATGAATGATGAGGTGTTCTGCTGTGATTGGTTAGAGTTAGGTTAGCTTAAGGAATTGGCTGTTGGGACTTTTTTTTAATCAGATCTTGAATGCATTATAAATAAAGGAAAACATGTCGATTCAGTCTATGTTGAAGACTATACATTGCCTAGCCTAAAACAGAAAAAAAAAAAATTTAAGTGATTTATTACTTTAATACTGGATGCATTCTTAGACTACATATTATTTTTATTGGTAGTATATAATTTTATAAATGCTTTTGCATAATAATAGATGTAAATAATTTAGATTTAAAATATATATTTAAAAATAATCTTTGCAAATATTACAAGAAAGAAAGAACAATAAAACACAAAACCTCTAAATGGGCCCTTAAAGTATCTTTATTTGAGAAGCCCGAAAGCTGCATTTCTTCAAAGATTCCAACTAATAAGTAACGAAAGGATGAATTCTTATTTAAATAGAAACGAGGGAATGTTTTTGTTTCCACATATTGGAAAACAGATAGCAGAGCTGTGTTCTAAAAGCAGGAGCCAACTGTATACCTCTTATTCATCAAGGATCAGTAGTTTTCTATTAGCCTTGAACTAGACTTCGCTCCTTCATTCAGTATCAATGCTCAAAGTAAAAAAGACTTGCTCAAGTGTGACATTTTCTCACGTTCAGATACTCACTTGTCTTTACTCATTAAAAAACATTACAGTTTGTTATATTGTTGTGTTTTAGTTGTAAGGAAAGCCGAAAGCTTTTCCTAGTAAAACCCCTTCATACTTAATTAAAATTAAATTTTGCCTTTACTGCAGCTATTGAACTGCTAGATTATATATAAGATGCAGCAGGAATGGTTTAGAAGAAACAATATGTTTAGCATATTTTCACAAACTTTCTGTCTGTGCATGTGAAAATATGTGTCTGACAATGAGAGAAAAACATTTTACTGACCTCTTTTCCTGCTCCTCTGTATGTTCAGCAACTTTAGGGATTGGTAAAAGTCTCTTTTCTTTGGGAACCTGCAGATACACAAGGGGGTAAAATCAATCAATCAAGATAAGTAGTCTTATTTTGTCTTTCTGTGAAGCTGCTGGGATGCAAAAATGATTTCAGAAACATCTGATGATCAATTATCATCATCAACTTGTGACGGAATAATATGAGCATTGTCATCCTCTATGCCATTTACGTCACAGCCTTGTGATGTATGACATGACTGTTTTTTTAACCTTGTAGTAGTCGTAGAGCAGGCCCAGAGCGTTGGCACTGTCCTCATCCCCATTGATGCTCATCATGGCTTTGGTGGCAGCCGTCAGTGGGTTCTCCAGGTATGACCTCCAGGCCTCATCCTCGCTGGTGTAAGCCCGCCGCACAGCAGAGAAAGAGGTCTCATTGGGGACAACCACAACCAAACGCTTACTAAAACCAACAGAAACACAAGCCAAGGCATTAGATTAATTCAATTGATTTATTGGTTTTTGCTTGTTTTCTACTCCTAACGACCATAAAAAACTTTTCTGTCATTGTGTTTATTTTTCTATATTATACTTTAGATTCAGAAAAAGTTATAAGATTAAATTATCATCTATAGCAGCTTTCACACCTATCAGGTTTTGTGTTTCTGTTTGCCTCACTGCTCTTTAGTCCCACTTAAGTTGAGATTACACACTAGTTAAACAGTGTTGCCACAACATCTCACACAATCACACCTCACACAATCAAAGGAGGGTTTCTGAGTTTCTCGGCTTTCTATTGCACAATAAATAACAATGGTACAATATCTGTGATCATCGTGATGATAATGTTTTTTCCCTAATGTATGTAGCAACAGTCATCAGGGTATATTAATCAGGAGTATATGAAAGGATGCGAAATCTACTTATGAAATCAATTCATAAAGTTAAATGTATTTTAATTCACATTGAGTCATTATTAGCAACCAATTAAAATATATAAACCTCTGATTTGTGGCCTCATATTAATGCAAACCATTCATTTAAAAAAAAAAAAAAAAAAAACTTTTCCAGAACTGGTGAATGACTCCACCACCTCACAGCTAATAAATCTTTCACTGATTTTACATTTAGGCTGCGCATATTCTAGCAAGTATCTCCATGGCAACCACGTCAGCAGGTACAGGGTTCACAGGAAAATTATACATGAAGTTCATAATTACAGTAACCCTGCTCTGGTAGATTTTTTCCAAAATATCACCACTGCTTGTCAAAATAGTGGCAGACACCTGCTGTCACCACTGCTCCAGGATGCTGAGAAACAGCAACTCTGCAAAGTGATGGAAATATCAGTTGCACGCAGGCACTTTCTGTTAGGTTTTGCTTCATCATTTAATACACACAACTGTATTCTTGCAACTTTTAATAATACAGACTTGGATGATAAAAGTGACGTCAAGTGAGGAACTCCTGAGCTGTTGTAAGTATAACAGGTTTTCTTGACACAGCAATGAGATCTATTTTGATCATCATTATTGCAATAAATTCTGTTGATAACTGCATTACGTAATCGTAAACAATTAC
>JBAMHW010000019.1:16079863-16103092 GCA_037177495.1 Rhadinocentrus ornatus
TATAAACAACTGTGCATTACAGCTATTTTTAGGATGACAATCTTGGCATCAATATGAATTACTTTAATACAAAACTTGTTTCAGTCGTTAAGACATCAGTCTAAGGTTAATTTCTTCTTAACAATAAATGTAAAAATTAAGTTTACATTATTACAGAGCAACACAAAAGGCCATAGGTTATAAAAACTGTCCTCTGATCCATCACACATTCTACTGTAGGCCTAAAACGGGGAAAAATTAATAAGTAGAACTAAAATTATGTAAATATATTTATATATACTTAAAAAAAAAACTATTTGCAATTTTGAGGACTTTTCCATCAGTAAAAAATGGCGAATTCCACTAATGAAATCCACGGCGCCAAGGTTTGCTTGTCAAATTCTCCTTCAGGCCTAAAATGGTTTCAAATCTGTCAGAAATTAGTATCCAGAGGTGATGTAGCCGGCAACTGAGCCCTATATTTTCGTTCTAAATCCGTCAAGCTCATTCTGGATTTAAAGTTTTAATGCCTAAACAGAAAACAAGTTTCTTCCTTCATGTGGAAAACATCAAAGATCCTCTCCTCCGCGTCGATCACTTACTTGTCTGTCTCCTGTGACATATTTTTTGCTTCCCCTCCAATCCTTCCTTGCGAAACTGGACTTTCAAGTCGGAGCAGGTATTAGAGTGAGCGTGTTACCAGAAGTTGGGCTACAAGTAAGTCGACTTTTCTCGCCCCGCGATTTCCCCCCTGCCCTTCTCTATGACCGTCTTCCCTCCGCACCTCCACCTGGCAGGTAAAGCCGCTTTTGTCCCCTACAGCCAATCACTTTTCTCGTCCCGTGTTCAGTTTGCATGCGGATTATGACAAATATCAACAAATATCCTGCTGCCATGCGTTGTAATATTTACTTTTTTTCTCGCTTTAATGGCAACAGGTCAACTTTGGCTGAAATTCTTTCACTGTAAAAATAATTGAGGGTGAGGGTGAGTCTGCCGCTGATTGGTAGCTGCCGGGCGGAGCGCGAATCTGATTGGCTGTTAGGACAGGTAGGGGCCCACCTTACCTGCACTAGCCAAAGACTGTTGAGGACACCACGGCACAGAAAAACAGGGAAACTAAGGCATCTATTGCGACTTGAGTGCTAGCGAAATGAACTCCTGACTGTTTAAATAATTTTAACTTCCAGATATTTTAACCCGAAGAATTAAGTTCATGTAAGATTTGCCACAGATTGACCTCACACTGGTTCTCTTTCAACAACACCAACTGATCTAATTTTTACTCTCTGCTTTTATTAATAATGTGTGTGTGTGAGAGAGAGAGAGTGAGAGACACAGAGAGAGAGAGAGAGGGGAGGGGGGGCATGTGCATGTATTTCAGGTAATTTCAGACCAGAGCAAAGGCAGGGAGGAGCCCTGTCATTAGCTGACACAATGCCATTGTCCCCTTAATGAACTATTGTATGAAGAGATCCCAGTGTTTGGGATTACCCAGACTAAGCAAACAGTGTGTTTGTGACTGTGTGTGTGTGTGTGTGTGTTATAAAGTGACCACTGTGATGAGATGCAATGATTTGTGGTTACTGAAGTTAAACAGAGTATTCTGAACGTTGTTTATATTTTAATTTGCACTGTGTGTGGATAGGTCAAGGGAACAGGAATTGTTTTATTAATTCAGATAAGATATTGTGGTCTGAAAGAAGGGAAGTGTCACATAAATACAGCAGACTGAATGTAAACATCTCAGGACACTCTTTACATTAAAATCATCAATGTATTAAACCTTAAAATAATGAAGTCGTCCTCAGAATGATTTCATTTGAAGTTCGAAAAACTGTTGTGATGCAATCTCCAAGCTGTTCCTATGAAAATGTTTGCATGAGAAAAGAGACAGCCCTTTGCTTGTGAATGCCTTCAGGCACTCTTACATGGAAATAAGCAAAATTATGTTTCACATTCAGTTTAACTGTCAGCAGTGTGTGTGTTTTGCTTGTGTGTAAAGAGCAAGCAAGTGTCTGCGTGCAGTTCCTATCCTCCCTTGTCCAATTTGTTTTACAGAGCACCTGGGCCTTGGCTAGGCCCTTTCTGTGTATGTGCATGTTTGAATGGGATTGCTAGATAAATACAGGTGGGGTCCTTTCCTTTTAACAGCTCAGAGATCGAGTGGTAGCTCAACAATGCAAAAAGACAAAAGAGAAGGAAATAAAAATTTTCCATTCATTCAACTCCATGACTTTATTTCTGCTCATTTTTAATAATGTGTTTTCAGGTATTACAGAACAGCCTGAGCCTGTGTTCGGAATATCTTGATGAAAAACAGCTACAAGCAAGACACACACACACAAATACCACAAATATATGCAAAAGTACAAATAAATAAAACAAAACAATGACTAAGGTTAAAAAAATAAATAAAACAAAAACAAATGTTCCACAAAGAAGACAACAATCATGAAGAGCCACAATACCCTAATGAGACACAACAACCACAAGAGACATAAAGAAAAATAGATGAATTACTATACCCCCTCCACACACACTCTAATTGGTATAATTTTTACCAGAATGTACACATATTGGATGGTTGTTCTTTATAAACTGCAAACAACAGCTTACAAAACGCTTACAGATTTTTAAGGGACAGTCTTTGGGCACAGCTGGAGCAACAAAACATGTACCATCTTAGGAATGTTCCAGTACCTTGTGTGTGTAGGATTTATGAGGCTTAACAGTTCAGGACCTCCTTTCATGACTTTCTTAGTTTCATAATGCAAACAAAATGTTTAGTGGGTGACAGATATGACTGCAAGCAGGGCAATGTAGCATTCATGTTCTTTTACTTCAGGGGAAAGCTGGTGTATGTTCAGAATAGATTTATTCTTGCTAAAATAAGCATGGTCTTCTCTGAAAACTGTTGGCAACACATGTTGCTTCACAACTTATATATTGAAACCAGATCAGGGTTTTACAGATGTTGGCCGTGCTGTTTGCACTAATGCCCTTACATACCATCATGGATGCTGACTTTTGAGCTGTGTACTATAAATCAGGTGGTCCTTCTTCTCTTCAGCCTTTAGGATATGGTGTCTCCAGTTTCCAAAAAAGGAATTTAAAACTTTAACTTAGACCACTGTAAAGTTTATTTCTTTATTTTTTTTAAACATCAAATCAGTCAATCTCTAACGAGTTTGGACAAGAAAAAGTAGCAGAATCCTGGACAAGCTTTTTCTTTACATGATAACTTTTAAGGGAATGTGCCCAGATCGTCCATGCATGCACCATTAACATATACTCAGAAAAGAAAGTGAGAGGAGTTGCTTGTTAAAATCAAAATAAGGGTGAAGCTTTTTTTTTTCTTCATATCTGCTACCTTTCCCTGTAACACCTCTGTCTGCTGGAATGTCTGACATGTGGTGATAGGACAGTTGAAAGAGCGAGAGGACCACCGTACAGGCATGGGCAAGACTGGAGAGTCAGGGGCCACGAGTCACTGAGTGAACACACACGCACGCGTGTGTGTGTCTCACTCTGTGAGAGAGGTGAAAGGTGTATCCTACATACCAGGATTTTTATTTATTTTTTTCAGTAGGAACAGCTTGCCTGGACTTGGCTGGGATTAGGTGTCTCAATCTACCTGTGTGAGTGCAGAAACTCACAGCTGAGAAGAGGACAAAAAGGTGTGTGAGTGAGTGTGTGTGTCAGGAGAAGGGGGTAGTAGTCCAGATGGACAGTGGACAGGACAACGGGAGGATGTGTTAGACAAAGATGAAAACAAATTATGGTTAAGCATAAAAAAAATGCCAAGATGGCATATTTTAAATATAAATAAACAAACAACCTACTAAAGATAATGGTTCTGTCAGTTTAGTCTACTTAGTGTTTAACTAATATATGATAATCTTTCTCGTTGTTGATTCGTGGACAGCAAATTGTTTTGAAATGGCAATGGATTGTCTTTCCTTTTTTGCATTGTGTGAACACACACCTGAATGCTCCAGACCCAAAACAACTTTTGCCTCTATAGTGATTATCACACTCGCCGACGATTATCTAATAATATTTGATTGGCCCTCTTAATTCCTTTGAAAGCAGCAATGGTGGACCTAGTTTTTCAAACATCCCTTGTGCATTTTTGCATATGTTTTGTGAAATGATGACGGCATATTATACCATTTAATTTTGTTCATTTAATGTTGAAATTACTTGATTTTAAGACTGTATAAAACAAATGATGTTTTTTTTATTGTGTCCTGATATGTAGGTCACTATAAATGAAAGAGGTTGTGTTTTTTTTCATGTGAATGTATATTAATTTATGTTTACGTGCACTGTACTTGCACTTGCATAATTTTCTCCCTGGTTTAATCTGTTAGCCTGTCAGTCACATGTGAAGCTGTACTAAGTAAACGGTAAATATTAATACTGATATATTTTGTACTTTCAATACAGATTTTGATTAGCAGATTTCAAGGCTCATTTGTAATTTGAACAGTTTACAGAGTAAAAAAAAATGCTCACATATTTACTGTTACACTTGTCTTTATTTGTGGTAAGAAAGTCATTTGATCCAATCCTTGTTAACTTTGTTCACTAACAGTCAGTTGGCACTAATATCAGTGAGCTGTCACCACCTTTACAATCAGCCTCTGTCCAACTGGCTCATGTCCGCCTGACCCAAGGCCTCATCTCTCCTTCAGTTGCACTCAGTGTGCAACTGTGTGTGCGTTGAAGTAAGAAATTAACTTTTTACCCTCCCTTGAAGGCATAATTTGCCTTCCTGGTGTGAATTTCTAGGGGCATTTTGGGGTCAGTTTTAATGAAACAATGGCCAAAAGCATTGGATTTCCATAAAGGCACTCAGAGGTAAGCTGTTAAGATTTATGTGGTTTAATTGTTAATTTGATTTAGTTTTCCTCTTTTACTGATTACAAAGAAAACTTCCAGCTACATGCTTTAACAAACCTTGTCTGTGTACTATTCTTCACAATAAAATCATGAAATCCACAGCCTCTGAAGGCAGCAGTGAGAGAAGCGTGAGGCTGTGTTGTGACTGTGTCATGGCTTGTGTACAACCCAACTGGTCTGGCAACATAGTGGCAGGTCATGGTAGTTCAGCAACAGCAGACTGTGGTAAAACCTGTTGGTTTAGAAAAGAAAAGGGAAAGCATAAAGGGGGAGCAGGGAGAGGAAGTGGCTGATGAGGATGATGAAATACAACTTCCTCTTCCCTCAACAGTCTCCAGAAGAAATATGCAGTTTATTTCACCCCCTTACAGCCACTGTTTCACCCCTTCTGTGTTACCTTTTGCTGCCTGATAAGTTTATGGTGATTTTTATCTTAAAAAGGTATAACTTCTCAATCTGACATCAGATGTGCAGTGATGCTGTGAGAGATAGAAAACAGACTGCTGTAGGAAGGCTTAAACATTATTTATAACAGGTGGATCTTTTGACATTTGACAATAATGGACCTCAAAGTCCTTGTATTGGGAGCACAGGAACCAAACTGGGGAAAAAAAAAAAAAAATCTCAGGCTGTCTGTGGCAAACCCCTTCTCATTCATACCCACAATGGACAGCAAGATAATATTCTCCTTTACTATTGAATAGCTGACACCTGGAAGATTTGTTTTCACACAAGCCCTAAGGCAGGACAACCCCACCCCAAACCTATAAGCGAGCAAGTCCCTGCACAACATCCTCCAGGGTGGGGGAACTTGAGCAATGTGTGGCTTTTGTCATTTTTCCACCCCTTCTTTCTTTTACTTTTGGCCCCCTTCTAAAAGCATAATCACATCCTTCTCTCCTGAGAGATATTTTCCTCTTTCACAAAAGACTGTCTCTTTTTACTTAGGATAAAAATTCAGGAAGGTGGAGGAGGTGGGGGTACACAACGGCTAGCTGGAGACTTTTCTCACAATGATAAGATTTCTCTGAAGGAAATCGTGATGCCAAATTGTCAACAAGATTTTTAGCAGAAATAAGCACTATGGTGACTGTTAGTGAATTGAAATAACTAAACACACACCTATGGTTGATTGGACTGACTATTTGTCAGTAGTAAAAAAAAGAAAAAGAAAAAAAGATGGCTTGCTCATATTCAGATAAATCAAACTAATCTTTTTCCATTTTTCTCATAGACAGTTTGCTGTTAGTTGAGGCAGCTTGTGTCTGTCTGCTTCATATGATATCTGGAGCTGCAGTTTATTTACATATTAGCTGAATTTAGTCAAATAATGAGAGGTAATGAACAGCGCCACTCTTTCCACCCACTGGCATAACCACAGTCACACAGATATTAGAGATAAATATCTAATGCAGTCCTGTGAGCCATATTATGTGCTGTTAGGTCATGCCGCAGTTCGGTTTGTATTGCTTTGTCTCAAAATGAAAGTATCTCCAGTCCTGCTATGCTTACAGCATGATAAATCAGGCTGTATAGCAATTTTATTATCTTTTTAACAGTATCAGTGTTAAGCCTATGTGCATATGGTGGTACAGTTTTCTCTCACACCACTATTCATTATCAAGTAGTCCATCTTATCAGCTGCCCCCTAGTGTTACTCTAAGGAATCACCCTTTAGTTTTATTCTTCATCTCACTAAGCTGATGTAGGTCCTCTAAATATACATAGTAACAACAAATGGAAGGGTTTGAACAACAGAAACTTACAGAATTGAGTGCATAGGCTTATACATGTAGGAAATAATCATAAAAACAGACTATTTCAGGTGTTAGTACACTTTTCTGGGCTTATCAGTTTTGGTCAGTTTTACATGGCTTAAAAACAAAACCAATAAAACATAACAAAAAAATTATATATTTTTTTCAGTAAAAAAAAAAAGAATTCATTAGATAATTTCCTTACGATGAGACAAAATCACAGATCAGATCAGAGCTGTAAAACGGATGAACACCATATATATTATTTATATATAGCCAGCCAAAATATCATACAGGTACAGTGATTTGGTGAAACACACACAATGTATAAGTCAGAAATAAATATAAAAAAAAACACCTTTAAAATCTTTGCAAGCTTGAAAATCAGTATTTTGTATGGCCACCTTTAGTTTCCAAACAGCCTGAAGCCTATTAGACAAGCTTTCATGCCATTTCTTTAATCTGTCTTAAGGCGTGGTTTTCCAGGTTACTTGGAGGACATTTTAGAGCTATTCTTTGGATTTTGGCTGCCTTTTGTACAGTCCTCTGTTAAAATTATTATACACTTTTTCAGTAAATTTGAGGTCCAGTCTCTGGGGATGATTCATGACTAACACTTTTAGCAGTTGATTTTCAAACAATTTTCGGGGTTATTTGACATAGCTCAGCTTTTTCTCTCTGGTTCGCTTCCTTGAGAATAGATTATAATGAGGCTTTAGTAACAAGTGGATGGGTCACATAGAAAACACTGGATGGTCTTTGGTCCTGTGTTAGGACTTTAACTGGATCTGTTCCCATTTCTAGCATCAATTTCTAGTCTAGTTCTACTAATTCTGTCTGTTGAAGATACTTATTGCCAAGCTTTTGGCTAAAAGTTCTTTGGAAGATATCCTATGCTTCAGTTATGTGTGTGTTTTTCACACGTCAAATAGAAATGGAAGGATGTAGACTGGAAAATTATTTAAAATCTAAGACGTGTGTGCTCAATTACTTTGTTCAGCTTTTTTCTCCAGAAATTGTGTATGCAGACATGCCAATTAAGACATGCACACATTTATCTTTGCCACAAGGGAGCAATGTTGCCATTGCCATGAAGTCTCTCCAGCAAGGCGATACCAAACGGACATCGCCCCCTCTGCATTCACAATTCCTATAATCGGACAAATTATTGATCCAGTCATCATCATTTATTAATCATGATTTACCTCGATGGTTATTCCCATATGAATGTTTTTCATCTCCCATGAGGTCACAAAAACGGACTGCTTCGACAACAAAAACCCGAGTTACTCCTGTTTGATATTTATCGTGCGATCTTTAGTAGATTTTAGATAATTTGTGTAGGTTATATTGTTATTTCCTGAGTTCAGTTCCGTATACTGCTCCTAATATGTGGAACTTCCAGCCAGTTTTATTTGGTGTAACAAATATCTCACATGAAAGCACAGTTATAGGTTTGTTAGCTGTCGAAATCATATAATTGCCAAAATGATATGAATATAGTGGGGATACCTGAATGCATCCCTGACGTTGAAACGTCAGTGAGAAAACAGCAGCTGTCACATTTGTGAGTGTGTATGAGTGTGGGGGGGTGCGAGTGTCAGGACACCTTTTAAACGGCACGTAGCAGTGTTTTCACGAGGTAAGAACTACTATCTTTACAGAAATATGTGGACTCGAATATAACGACGGGTATACTAATGGTAACGTAAGCCTTAGGTTCAGTCAAATTAAACCACCATGTGGTCAGCCGGCTAGCTAACAAGAGCAGAGGCTAGCATTCACCAACTTAACTGCTAACAATTCGATTAGCGAAAACAAACTTGTATAACTACATGGACTTCCCTACCCACACGTACTTTCATAAGCGTAATACTTCTGTGTTAAGAAAGCAAAGACGAGATGTGGGTTGTTTGTACTGCATACTAGAGTACTGCAGTTAATGTATGAAATTTAACTAAAGTGTAACTGTCAGCTAATGTTAGCTCACTTGTAGTATACTTAGTCGTGATCCCTTGCCTGCAGAAATATATCTCTAAAATCACCCAGTTACGCAGATTTCACATCCCAGAATAAAATAGAATGCTTTGTAAATAAGTTCAAATATACTGCTGGTACAAGTCAACAGCTGGTACAAGTTAACAGCAAGTAACTAGCAGCCTTGGCACGTTGCTAATCAATACAACTAGACTGCAACTGATTTAAGCAGCTCATTTATTACTTAATATTTATATATTATTCCAGCATGCTAGGCTTGTTTACCACGAGGGAAAAGTAGACAACAACTCAGGAGTCCTCAATTCTTTAGTTTGTTAGCGTTATTGTAGTCATCCTCAGCACCGCTTAAAATGTGGGTTCAGACAGGGTGCTGCATTATTACATTAACTTTAAGTATTTAGATATTAACATGTAAAACTATACCTGTATGTGAGTAAAAATAGATAATTGCATCAAAGTGTGATTGGAGTAATAAGTTAGTAGTTTAGTTCCTCTTACTTATTTGTTATTACGCATTACCACACATCATTATTACATTAATAATGTGTGAGCAGTATGCTACTGTTGCTTTGAGTGCATTTGCTGAATGTGCAGTTGTTTACAGTGTTACAGCACCACCACATAAATCTTGGGCTGTCAGATGAATCATGGGAAAGGAGGGTAATAACGAAAGTTGTGAAATCTGGTGAAATAATGTCACAGAGAAGAAGGGCCAATATCCAAGTAGAAATTAACAAGTAATAAAATTATACTTAAGTATTGTACGTAGATGTATTGCATTTTTTTTCCTCTGTGGCTTCTGAGTTACTGTAAACAAGCCACTAGAATGATTGCATTGCATTATGGGCTTATAGAGACACCTTGGTGACAAGCTGAAGCCTTTACTTGCCTCGTAAACGATGATTAGACAAAAATCTTATTAAAGTATCAAATGATCATTAATGGAGCACATGCTGGATGAGAGAAGCTACCTTTAAGTCCTCAAAAGTAAAATTTAAATGCCTGCAAGGAAAACAGAAACACATTGTTTTATCACATTTATTTAAAAAATAAAATGATTAAAAAGTTATGAATAACTTGCAAAAACTTGATCCTATTTAACAAATAATCTTGGAGTGTTTTTATTTTAGTTACATTCAGATTTAAGGTGTTTGCAATTTAACTTTGCAGAAATGCTCATATGGTGCATTGAATGTTATCATTTGAATAAATCCGTGCATGGTCACAAAGTTTCCCACTGGTCTGACTTTCGAGCAGGACCAGGTTTTATGCCTTGCCTGCTGACTGTGTTTACCCAGAAGTACTTTTGTTTTACCTCTTGCTTGCTCTGTGTGTTGCTAGCCAGTTGTGAGTACTTGGTTCTTTTTCTTTTCTTTTTTTTTTTAAATTTTTGTTTTGTATTTTTAAACCTTGACCTACATACAAGAAAGGCCTTGTCTACATTTTGCAAAATACTGATTATGATATTGGTTGTGTGTTTCCCACAAGTCTTTCATCCTCCCTTTTCTCCTCCTCTGTTTTTTTCCCCAGTATGGCACGTGGGCACCAGAAGATTCAGTCACAACAGAAAAATGCCAAAAAGCAGGCAGAGATGAAGAAGTCCAAGGGTCATGATCAAAAGACAGCAGCCAAAGTGGCACTAGTATTTACCTGCTCTGTGTGCAAGGTAAGTTGGGCAACCTAGAGGCCACAACCTGGCTGACACAGGTTTTGTGTTTGTGTGTAATTGTTTGATCTCTTCCCATAGTCCCAGATGCCTGACCCAAAAACTTTCAAGCAGCACTTCGAGAGCAAGCACCCCAAATCCCCTCTTCCTCCTGAGTTAGAGGGAGTGGAGGCATGAAAAGCCATCCTGGATACCAAACTCCTAAAGGCCCTGAATCAACTCTGCACTTGACAGCAATGAATAATTTAATGTGGATGGATGATTTAACAAACATTAAGCAGTTATCTGTCTTTTAACATGCCAGGTTGCCTTTGATGCAATGCTTCCTCCCGATCTTACATGTTTGTACTTGTACTTGTATTTGAATACATGCAGGGCTACATCCAAGTGCAGTTATTGTGACTTCAGGGCTACTGTAGACCTGTAAGATCAATGAACACAGACTCGCTGCCTGGATATGTTGAGCATATGGGAGTATTTCTTGCTGCCAGTTGCTGTACCTCTTTATATGAATTTTTGGTGGATTTAACCCTTACAGACAATATGCCACATGAGGTAAAAACACAATATCCTCACAAAGTATGGGTTCGGCTTGGGTGGGGCAATTCTGACTTTGCTGCACTTATGACAGTAAGAAAAGTGACCTCGTTTATTTTAATAGTGCTGTGAGTACTGAATCAAACTGAGGCTATGACACATTTTTTCCAGTTTGACACACTGTAATTCATCCGAAGCTCTGTCTGCCCTGTTATACTGCAATCTTTCATCTAGATAATCTCATTTTGATGTAAGATCATAAAAATGTGAAGCTTTGCCAGCCATTTTCAGTCTGCTGTACAAATTGTTTGTTAATAAAGTTATATGGAAGTCTCCCAGCAGCATTTGTATGTTTGGAAAATTAATTGATGCTCCAATGATATATCATTTTATTAAATCTTACTTGGATGTCTGCCTTTTTTAAATGGTCTAATGTTTGTTATGACAAATGATAAAGCATAAAGAAATCACATTGTAATGGATACTGATATTTGAAAGAATCTGCCTCATCTTGCCTGAGGGGGCGTTGCTCATGCTTTCACTGATACTTTGTCCGTGCACGGTCTTGTTTTTCTGGCATGGCGAATTGAAATATGTTTTACTTGCCTTACAGTCCCAACACTTTCCATCCAGAGTGACCTGGCTTCTTTGCTGTTCGGCCCACTCTATGTAACTTCTTTCCTGGGTATTAACTGTCTATCTTTGTTAATGTGCAATACTAAATTGTATTGAAGAGCAGTATTACATTCAGGCACTCAGAATCTTGAATATGTGACTGAAGGAAAGGCACCAAGACTGTAATTGAAAGATGACTTGGACATCATCCCAGCAGGATGTTAATGGACAGTGACATTTTAAAAAGAATAAATTAAACTGCCCTCTGTCCTTATATTAATCCAGCAGTCCTGCAGCTCACAAAAGCTTTTACATTAGCTTAATCTGAATATTTAAACACTGCATCAGTTGCTCAATTAAAACATCTAATAAATTATATAAGACATATTTTAATGTGATATTCTCACATTATTGGATCAGTGTTGTCTCCCATTAACTACAGACAAGGCTCAGACTTTTAATAAAAATAGTCTAAAAGTAAAGCACTCAACTAGCCACTCCTTTCCTTTTCTCCAGCTATGGCAAATGGAACAGTGCTAACTAAACTAAACATGCTGTTTGTATGTTCAGACAACACAGAGCCCTTATATTTTATGTCAGCAGGTTGGCAGCCTGTTAAGGCCAGCTTTTTCTTTTTTTCTGGTTCCGTTTTAATCATTTTCTGTTTCAAGGTCTTGGTTTCTTTTATTTTGACTACATAAAAGAAAACAGGAGAGTCTGTGCTATGCTGCCTGTTGCTTTAAGGGTTTGAATGACTCGCCTCAATGAGTCATAACTTACATTGCTCCCCTGTCTAATTACACATAATCCACATCCTTCCTTACCATCTGTAAATCTGTGAATGATCAAACATCATACATGTTCATTCATACAAACAGAAAAACCTGTGAATCTGAGTTCTTTTAGTTTTTTTTTGTCTCTTTGAAATAAACCACTGGACCTACAAGGAAAAGAGGAGCACTTGCACAAAATGAAATTAGTCGTTTTAATTAGGTGAAGGCATTCTCCCCAGCTATAGAGCACCTATTTTTAAGGCACATATCTCAGTGTGAGCTCTCTGTGTGCTGGTGGTAAAGTAGCATTCAAACACTGTTTTAGGCCTCATGTGCAAATAGGCATGACTTATTCAATCCAGATTATTACAAACTTTCATAGGATTCTTTCTTTTGAAAAGATTAACTAAGGTTTCTGAATCCTACTGCTCCATGGTAACATCGCTCCTTTTGTTTTTATTGCTTCTACTTTGGTGCAAAACTTGCATTTGTTTGCATTTGTAATGTCAGAATATAAGTCTTGTTACAAAATCCCACCCAGAAACAATAAAAACATGGCTCACCCTTGTTATGTAATCATTTTCTACAAATTTGAAATGAAAATTCTTTATCTTGATTTTTGATATTGTAATAATGGATTCAGTCACTTGTTAGTAACCAGTTAGTGAGAGGGTGCCCAGCAAATGACTCTGAGACTTGCTTTCACTGTTACACCCATGTACAAATCTATTTTTTTTACATGTTAAACCACAAATAACTGGTGGAACTGGATGAGCAGACGCTGTGACTGGTACATTGGATGAGAGAAGAACAGTTAATTAAGCATACAAAATACAATATGGATTCACCTTAAAGTTTTGTTAAGCAGCTAAATTTTTATTTGCCTGGGAAATGATTAAAGGAGAGGGTTCATATCTTTTTCCCCGTCCTCATACTCACATTATTATTTAAGGACTTCAATAACATTGCTCACTAAACCTTTGGCAGATTTTATTATGTCACTTATTTTACAATTTTCCATATTTCTAATGTGTTACTTAATGTAGGACAAAGTTAAACCATGATATGTACTGATAGAAATACAGGTTTACAGGTACCCTTACTGTATTTCTATATTTGTGACAAACAGACCGAAAAATTTGTTTTTTGCTGATGTTACTCAACAAATAGGCCCCTATCTATTGTAAAATAGTATAGTGATTATTTATAACATTTTTTCATATAAGGCCTACAAATTGTTACCTAACAGTAACATGTTAGAAATCAATATTTTTTATGTGTGCACATGTGTACAGTAATCTAGATTTTTAAAGACCAAAAAGAAGAAAATAAATAAATAATTTTGGTAAAAACCCAAATAATATGACCATGTTTCATATTAAAATATCATTAATATAAAATATCAATATTAATAATAATTATTTATAATGATATCAATATTCATAATTAGCTTCTGTTTTCACAGTAACTGACATTTGTACTATATATCAAGCCACATCCAGGTCACTTCATTTCGTTTCTAGCTCGTCTCATAAAGAATTTGTTTTGCAATTTATTTTTGTCAGTAACTGTTTCATGAAACATTAGTAAATTAGTAAAATCATTTCGAGTGGTCTCGTTATAACAGGGAACTACGGATGTAACTACATATCCCACAAACCCTTGCGACTTTACGTGAAAATTTCAGGTATTGTATATCAAATTTTCCCCCCGCTCTAATACATTAATCTTCTACATTGATAAGTGTAACGGGCCATTTTGTAAGTTTGCAATTACTGAATTGAATTATTTATTGAATTGTAACGGAGGTTCGTATTATTTTTCTTAAATATACAAGACTTCAATTTGTATACAGATAAAAACAATATTTTGTTTGTAAAATATTAAAAATAAATCATCAAATGTATTTAAAAGTCCAGCCACACCATTTAAATTTTTTTTTTTGCCTGCTAAGTCGGTTGCCCTAGCAACTCAATTCGGACGTCATCCGTCCCGGTGCGACCCTGCTGCTCTGTCTTTGATTGGAGGGAAACCCCGTCGATGAGCGGGAGAGATCATCAGCTGTGCGGCCGGGAATCAGGAGCGACATCGTTAAACGACACTCACAGGTTGGTTTATATTTATTTCCTTTTTCGAATCGGTGGAATTTTTAAAAAAAATAAAATTCCGTTAAATTTGTTCCGCGTTCTCTGGCACGCTCTCCGCATTATTTGGCGCCTTTGAGTCTGTAGGCTGAAATAATTGATGCTCTGCTGCTCAGTCATTGTTCAGGGTTTGCTGAATGGGAAGCGCAAGTTGCCGCACGTTAACCTATCTATTCATGTGTTCGTTGTGTTCTGGAGAAAGCCTTTGGATGCACAAAACTGACTTATGTGAATGAATCAACCTAAAATGTATATATAATATTTGCAAAACCAACCGCTGTGGTTTGTTTTCCGGGAAGCGAAAAAGGGCGTTCACTGTGAACTGAAGTAAGCTAGGCTCCTTTCATTCCAGTGCTATCGATTCATTGACACAGTTATTGTTCTATCTGCCCTTTTGCAGCGTTGCTAACCCCTTTTACATTAAAAGCTTGAAATATAAAATCCTATTAATTAAAAAAGGCTGTTTTTTTATGGCATTTTCTGTCCGGATATAGTACAAGCTTGGTGGGCAGGTGTGTGTATGTGTGTGTGTATAGGTGATGTGAAACTGGGTGGCCGACATTCCTCACAAGGGCGCAGGTGCCTGGGTGCTGGGAAAATTCTTTTTTTCTTCTGTGGGAAAGCTGGACTTATTGTCTCATACATGTTTGTTAATTTAATACTTGATATTTTAACTAGTCGCTTCATAAAACCATAACCGTGTCATTTTATACACTTTTAAATGTTTTTTGGAAAATAATGTACCTGAAGGCAGCACAAAGTATTAACAGAGACATTGTGATGTACCCACGTGCTATATATATATTTCCATTTGATAGGACACAATGCAAGTGCAATAGGGAAAGTGTGAATGTCAACAGCTTATCTTGGTTGTTGCTTTATTATGAGGCAAAACAGCTGATTTTTCTGATCAATTGAATAGGCACCATAAAGCTCATTACAAGTGCATTTCCTGCTCTTATTGACTTCAAAATGCAAAGAAAAAGTCATAACTTTTTAAATATTCCCTTCAGATTTACTATAAAAACCAGCTGTGATGTTTTAATGTTCCAGATCAGATGGGTTGTGTTCTCCAAGCATTTTAACCAATATTGTTTTTGGCCTTTGTTTTAAAATGTTTATTTTCTGTGCAGATGCACTCAACAAAATTACACCAGTCATTGAATTAGATCTGAGTCATCCTGGAAGTTTTTAAAATATAGCAGTAAATTGAATAAAGCAGCATAATTTTCCCGTATCTTCCAGCTCTAATCTATTTATTAATCACTAATGAAAATATTTGCATCTGAAACCAACATCTTGAAAAGTTTGTGACATTTCATTTAAATTTTTCTACTTCAAATTTAAATCTAGATAATAAATTACTTTTATTTTAAAATCCACACTGACTATAAAGGTTTTATATTTTAATCATTTTGAGGCATAATGAAAATGTATGAAGAAACACTTCTTTCCTCATGCTCCATTTCTCCATTGCTATTTATTTATCTTAAAGTCCTGGACTATATTTTGGAGTTTCAGAGGTCACTTTCTGGGATTTTATCAGTAGCATAAATCAGGTCTGTCTGTGCGACACTGAGCTCAGAGGGGCTGAGGCAATTTATATTGTGAAACCACATTTAAAAAAATTTCTGTGCACATACCCAAATTCCATAAGCATTGTTGGAAAGGGAAATACTGATGGATTACAGCATAAGCCAAGTAATCAGAAGCATAATGAATTTAGGTCTCATGTAATTTTCTCCAAAGATATTTGTGAATAGTTTAAGAAGCCCTACCTATCCTATGTTTTCCCCTTTTTCGTGAAATCTAATGGATTTTTTTTTTAAACGTGGGTGCTACTTGAGTCATAAAATTAAAATAAATACTCAAGAGGCCAGGTTGCATAAGAACAAGATGTTTACTTGTAATGTTGTCATTCATGTTGAGTGATGAAATCCCTTTGTATCCTCTCTTTCTCCTGTCCTGTTTGTTCTTGACTTCCTCTGTCCTTCCTTCCTTCCTCAGCCCACACAGAAGCCATGGCAGACAAGGAGGAGCTGGTACAGAAAGCCAAACTTGCAGAGCAGGCTGAGCGCTACGATGACATGGCCGCAGCCATGAAGGCTGTCACAGAGGAGGGCTCGGAGCTCAACAACGAGGAGCGCAACCTGCTCTCGGTCGCCTACAAGAATGTGGTGGGGGCAAGGAGGTCCTCATGGAGGGTGGTGTCCAGCATGGAGCAGAAGTCTGATGATAGCGCCAAGACCACACTGGCAAAGGAGTACAGAGGGAAAATTGAGAAGGAGCTGAATGACATCTGCAAGGAAGTTCTGGTAAGAATAGCGGCCAAGATGGTGGAAAGAAATGAAGAGTTGATGGAGGCTGGTTTAACTGTAAAATTAAAGTAATGTTGAGATGGCAGAAGTGATCTCCATCCAATCTTTTTTGATCAATAGCCTGGACTCCAGTCTGACCATGTCTTCTTCTCAGAGATGGATAAGTTATGGTTAGTTAGTGTAACGTATTTAATATTGGAGCATTTCCCTCATAGATAGGCTTGTATAAAGGTCATTAAACAGTTTACACACGGTTCTCCTGTTCTGAATAGATTAAAGGAGATTTTATGTGTATGATATACCAACAAAAAGAAAATTTCTAAAGTGCTTGCTGAGCAATTTCCAAACCTGTTTATACCATTTCTGAGTCCAGTGATTAACATGAAGGGAAGGATTGAAAACAACCTCATAATTAAGCAGCCAGGTTGGGTCATGATTTTTACACATTACTGACACCTACTGGCTTACTTGTGTGAATATGTTAAAGTACATTTAGTTGGGGACAATGTAAACTTTCAGTTAAAGCTACCAGGAGGCAAGAGGGGATTGGCTTTGTCCTGTTTTAAGAACTATTATCAGGCCATACAATTAAAAAATTCTGTGATACTGGTGCAGTCCTGCCTAATGCGTGAACTGGAAAAACATTGTGTATTGCAAATCAACCAACATTCAAATACAGGCCATTATTAATGACAAAAATACTGATAAAACTTTGGGATCTTTGGGAGGAGCATAATCCATGGCGGGGTTTATCCCTAAACATTTGGTTTGAGGTTACATCAAAAGCCTTCTGACAGCAGAGTACGGTACTGCAGTGGATTGCACATCATTCAGACTTTACACCTAATACAGTAGATAAGAGGTTCAGCAGATGGGGTTTTGGGAACTTTTTAAAAATTTACAGATCTAAAGAATCAATTTGGTTTAAACAATCAGGATTTATACAGATATCGTCAGATGAGGTATTATATGGAACAAACTTTTAAAAAGCTCTATTTCAATGGGAAAGAGTCAGGAAATATAACACTATTTATTGTGTTACATAAATCAGATCTGGCCTTTTTTTTAAAATAAATAAAAGGTTGTACATGCAGTGAATCCAAGAGATGGCAGCCTGCAACAGTAATGGATGGAGGATTCCTTTGGAATAAATGTGAAATATAAAATTTTAAGGCTCAAGCTTTACACTAAATATACCTGTTTATATGCACCCTCCAGTGAGCTGACTTATAGTTTGTAGTGCATGTTTGTGTTGAGTCCACTCATTTCTGATATCCTTAAGTTTCTCCCTCTCTCTTGCAGGATCTTCTCGACAAACATCTGATCCCCAAAGCTACACCTGCGGACAGCAAAGTCTTCTACCTAAAGATGAAGGGAGACTATTACCGCTACCTGGCTGAGGTGGCCACTGGAGAGGACAAGGAAGGTAAATAAAGCACAACTTATAATTAAATTATATTCACTATAAACTCAAGCTGCTGTCTGATCAGGTCTGTTTCTGAGCAGTGGTGTGTTACACATCTGTTGGATTGATGGGAAGTAGGTTCTGTTTAAGGGTCCCATAAATCCTTCACAGCATGAAGACACTTGGCTTGTTTCAGGTGTTTGTGGCCAGAATACTGACATCCTCGTTGTCCTTGACCTACAACTGTCAGCCATAATGCAGGCATGGGGTGCTGCTGAGTTGTCATGGCAACAGTAGCAGCACTAGGGTGTTGGCTGCTATTGGCTGCCACGAGGTGTGTGAGTTTATTTGGTGGCAGTGGGAGCTGTCAGGGATTTTTGTTTCCTTTCTATTTTTAATTTCAGGTTGACTGATTCATTTCCGCTGACATGTTTGAACATACAGTTCCTTCAGCAGCATATTTAATACAAAAATTCCAATTACCTGAGAGCAATGAACTGTCTTCATAAGGGTTTGGTTTGTTGGAAGTCTTGTTCAATCATCCATGTGTAATTCTTGCGTGTAATACTTTGCAGCTGGAAATCATTGTTGGGTATATTTTTCACTGGGGCACTTATTATATTATCTTCACAAATGTACTCTTGATTTACCGTTCCTTTGTTTATAAAACATCTTTGTCTTATGCTATTTTGTCTTTTTTAATATTAACCCAGTCTTTTTAGGGTAGGGCTGACAGGAAGTTTTTTTTTTATTTATTTTTTTTACGTTTCTGTTACTTGGTTTTCTATTGTCACATTTATACAGATTAAAATGTATGTGTGCTGTTAAAGTACCATTATTCCATAATACACATACTAAAGATGCTTTTCATTGCCAGTAATGTTATTTAATGAGATTGATACTTAGATGTTAGACAATGAATTTTAGTGAATGAACTTTCCTTTCCCAATCATAATCTTTTTTTTATTGGTCTGTTTTGTTCTCTTGTGAAGCCATCATCAATAACTCACAAGAAGCCTACCAGAAGGCATTGGATATCAGCACCAAAGAAATGCCACCCACACATCCCATCCGCCTGGGCCTTGCTCTTAACTTCTCTGTCTTCTACTATGAGATTGTCAATTCACCTGACAAGGCCTGCCAACTAGCCAAATCGGTAAGGATCCTCATACGCTGATATATAGATTTTTTTTTTTTTTTTTTTTCTCCCTCCCCAATTTAGTTTGACTTAATTTCAGAAAGCCCTGCTTCTTGTCCATAAGTAAAGGAATGGTCCTGGAACTGCTGAGCAGTATTTAAGCTAAAGCAGATGAGATGTGTAATTGTTTAGTTTACGCTTATGCTGAGATATTAATTTTAGTTGTCATGACTTAGACATGCTCCAGTGTTAACCCTCACTGATACAACAAACTGCAGTTTTTACACTTTGAGCTTTACGTGTGCATTGTATGCTGAAAGACTTTGTCAGAGTTGTCAGCTGTCTCAATCTGTTTTATATAAGGCTAACCAGCAGAACCAGTTGAAAACATCCCGTGGACTGTTAGAGTAGTTTTTGAGTCTTTTGATTGGTAAAAGCCAAATCACAAAATTAATGTCTTAACCTACACAGCAGTGTCCCATTTGTGAAACTTATTGAAGTTAAGTTCTTATTGCAGTTAACAGTTACTGAGGACATGAGGAACTTTCTAACTTTCCTGTTTGCATGTTAACGTAGGTGTCCAGGTTTCTGATGTATGAGCAGTCCTGGCATTGAAACAAGGCTCTTAACTTTATATTAATGAAAAAAATGGGGCACCAGGTAGAGCCGTATAGAGGTTGGTAACGAGTTGCATGCACACACGGGGTCTTAATGTGACTTAGAAGGTAAATGCCAAACAAGGTGACCTTGATGTGTTTTCACTTATGCACCTGCCAAGCATCTATTAGGTCAGCAAGATGTTTACAAAGTGCCCAAAAGAGTCAAAAAGACTAAATCTGCCTTAGTTTGTTCTGTCAGCAGAGCCTGGAGCAGATTATTTCCTCAGGCTCTGACACTGCTGAATTTACAACTGTTTTTTGTTTTTTTGATTCTTGCAATAAATGGACAACCTCCTAAATTTTGTAACACAGCCAGTAGTTAAATAATTATTTACAAAAGGAATTGTCTATTAAAATCTAAATATATTTTGTCTTAGAGCTTGTAAAATGTGTACGTTGTGTGAATACTGAGCATGAATAAATTGATCACATTTAAAGCATTATTTTATTATTTGTTTATCAAATGTCTATTTTGATTGTAGAAAAACATGGTTCATCAGTCAGACCAGCATGAATAAATTCTTCTTAAGCTGGTTATGTTTGCTGTCAGGATGCTGATGAGCATCTCTTTCCCTTGCAGGCCTTTGACGAAGCCATTGCCATGCTGGACTCCCTCAACAGTGATTCTTACAAAGACAGCACCTTGATCATGCAGCTTCTCCGTGACAATCTGACAGTGAGAGTCTAGTCCTCATTATCACTGTTGATGTCATTTGTAGTGGTTTCCCTCTTTGACCATCTGCTAAATTCTGTGTCCTGTGCTGTGTTGCAGCTGTGGATGTCAGACGCACAAGGTGAGGGCGAGGGTGAAGGAGAGGAGACGGAGCAGGCAGCTGAGAAGAACTGAACTTCAGAAAATGGGAAAAAAAACAAACACATTTTTTACCTCTCACCAGCCTAAGTTGTGTGTGTGTGTGTGGTTGTGTGTGTGCACATACATGCGCAGATATGTATGTTTACACTCCACTCACAATGTGTAAAAGTACAGTATGTTTGTGCAGATACATTGAAGTGTGTGTGGTAATTGTATGAGCACCTTCACAGAGAAATGAATGGAATAGACTTAATTTTTCTTTTGAACATAACTCATCGTGTGAACCAGTGGATGACATCCCTCGTTTAGATACAAATCTGCCCAACATTACTCACTGTAGCAAACTGCTTCTGTTGCAGGCAATTTAAAAAAAAAAAAAAAAAAAAAAAAGAGAGAAAGAGAATTTGTATGTTTTTACTTGAACTGAACATTTACAACCTTTTGTTACACTCTGGTCAACAAAACTGTTGATTCCACTGAAAAAAAACTCAGCAATCTGATTTCACTAAATTATACAACTGACTAGCAGTGATCATGTACTGTCAGCAGGTATTTATTGCTTTTGTTAAAGATCTATTAACATAGTGCTTGTATCCATCCTGCCCTGTTGGTGTACAGTGTAGCAGGTAGTGTTTCTATGGATGGTACATATGTCATGATTCAATGGATTGTGTGCATTCAGGCATAGGAAATGTTTTCTGTATGGCCTCTTAAACGTTTGTGTTTTTGTTTTGTTTTTTTTGTTTTGTGAGAGGTGAAATGTTATGACATTTTCCTGCAGTTTTGCATACAACATGACAAGGTTTAGACAGCTTGAGATAAAGTGAACAACTTGATAAAATGGCTTGATACTGTAACTTTTTTGATATTTTATCCTTTCAGCAGTGCAAAGGATACTATTGCCATGTGGTTTTATGTGGCTTTCTACACTTTTCTATTCAGGTGTTTTTTTTTGTATTTTCTTTTTATGTATTTTTATTCATTTTGACTCTTGAATTGATTTCTGGAATGTATGAGGTTGTCAGTAGTATGGTGTGAGGTGTGTTAGGCATGCTTTGAAACTGGCAGTTTTTTTTTTTTCTCTTTTCTTTCTTAGAATTGAACTTTATTCTGGTGGTTTACAGTAACATTTGCCTGTTTTGAAAAGACATTAAAAAAAACATGCTAAGTATAAAACTGATTATCAAAATATCTGGGTAGAAAGCTGCATCAAAGCCATTTCGTAGTTAAAAAGTAGAGCCAGTTTCTTCTAATTACACTATCTTGGTTTTAAAAAAAGATGGGTGCAGGATTTAAAATTTGCCAGTTACACTCTGAGTACGTTATTTGGTTATGTGCTTTCATGTAAGTGGAAATAAAACATTCAAACTGAGCATACTTTTTTTTTTTTTTACATTTTTTACAATCTGATTGGATTTGAGAGATTTTGTTGGTTTATAATCTCAATATTCAAACCAGCAAAACATCACGTGATCCTGTTGAGATAATGAAATTATTGTAGTTTACGCGACTCCTAATCGTCATCAAGATCAGGCTTCACTGAACACAAACTATGGCTTTGCCTGATGTCTCAAGTCTAGATCAGACAAAATCCCCCACCTTGCTTCATAAAAAATAAATTTGACTTCATGAACAAAGTAACTCGGATGTAAATTCTGTCACATGTAGCAAAAAATGCTGCGGTGATTTATTTTTTATGGATGCGTGCTTTTTACTGGAAGTGCTGCCCTCTACAGATGACTGAAAGGCACATTAACTCCTAACTCATTTGCTGATTTAAATTATCAACCCTCACTGTAAAGCTTATTTGTGATCAAGTCTGTCACTGTACAGTAACTGTTAAATAAACATTCATGTGCCCTTTAGCTTTGGTCAATAATGTGGTTTGAGTAAGAAGGCTTTTATATGCACCAAAATATCAGCTGTAAGAGTTTAATGGTTTGAGAAAGTTGAACGCTGCACATCAGAAACTCCAGCATATAACAAGTCCTGAATAATCTCATACTCATCGAATAAGAGATGTCATATTGTAGCTTTATTAATGATTTTAAAACAGCAAGTCCCTGAAAAGAGGCAAACTGAAATGCACAGTGTTACAATTTGTGGTTCCTCTGTTTTATTTTTGTACTTGGCTTATGTTTCAAAATGTGTTTTTGCTCGTTTTTTTAGTTTACATTTGACATAATTTGTGAGTAGATGACAAATTATCTGGTCTGAAAAGTAAATGCAACCTCAGATGAACAACACTTGACATATTACACTGTCATATTTATGGAAAGGAAAAAAAGTCCACATACAGAAGCAAAGAGTGTAAAAACTGAGTATGCTCTCAGTGCTTTCCCTGGAGAGGGTAAGTAATCAAATTCATCACTCTAATTGACTCCACTCGATTAACTGATCACCAATTAATTCAATTAATTGTGTGAATGAGTGTAAACTGAGTGTGGCTACCTCTATAATGTCATAATGTTCTGTCTTTTTTTTGGGGGGGGGGGGGGGGGGTTTTAACAAAACACCA
>JBAMHW010000019.1:16103356-16126239 GCA_037177495.1 Rhadinocentrus ornatus
CCCCCCCCCCCCCTCCCCCCCCCCCCCCCCCCCCCCCCCCCCCCCCCCCCCCCCCCCCCCCCCCCCCCCCCCCCAACACAATCAAAGAGGAAAGACAACAGCAGATCTTAGAGACACTTTACACCCAATGTCAAAAAATGACACTATAATAAGTCGCTGTTTTTTTTTTTTTTTTAAAGATCTAATTTAAAGAGAGCCAATTCATTCATTTACTTCCACTGATTATAGATCCAGCTCA
Source organism: Rhadinocentrus ornatus (assembly GCA_037177495.1). Lineage (NCBI taxonomy): Eukaryota > Metazoa > Chordata > Actinopteri > Atheriniformes > Melanotaeniidae > Rhadinocentrus > Rhadinocentrus ornatus. The sequence goes on from JBAMHW010000019.1 coordinate 16,103,595, forward strand.
TGGAATTTCCAGTAAGTATTTAGAAGTATCCATCAGTGAGAAAGTAATTTTGATTAGAATATAAATTCTAAACACTGCGAGGAGGAATTCGAGTCATTCTCGGTTTCACTTTCTAGTTTACCAAACAACTGGACATTGTCAGTATAATAAGTCAGTCAGCCTTTGACAACACGTTTAGCATGATTTCATCATCATGCGTACATCGTGCCTCTATTTTTTTTTCAACCACACTAGAAGGTGATTGGTCTATTTCAGTGACGCACCCACCTGTATATATATTACAACCTCCATCCACTTCCTTCCCCTCAACCCCGGCTGACAGTTGTGTGAATGCGTGTGTGCTCCTGAGCTTGCTCGGCACACATTCTATAAAAAAAAAAGAAAAATACAAAAAAAGAAAAAAACCAAAATAAAAAAAATACTAAAAATCTTCTATTTTTTCCTCCCTCCCTTTTTTTGGTAACAAGTCGGTGAAGCTGGAATAGACATTCGCGGACTGGACGGTAACGTACAAGACAGAGCTGCCTAACGCCAAAAAATTTTTTAAGTCGACGTGGTGGTAATTGAAAAGCGACGCCAAATTATAATAGATTAGCTTTTTATCGCTTTGTCCGATCTGAATGATAGTTTTAACCCCTACAGAAGTGACCTTTGAGTGATTTTTAGGAGATACTCGTTACAAATTTTACTCCAACACTGCAACTGACAACTCAACGTTTGTTTAACGTGTACCATCAACATTCTGCCCCATTTGACGTGACGCCAGCGACCGTTAGGAAAGCGAAGTTTTTCAGTTGAGAAAGTCAAGCTTGTCCGGCTATACTGCTAATCTTCACAGCCAACGAAAATGAACCCCAGCGCTCCCAGTTACCCTATGGCCTCCCTCTACGTCGGGGATCTGCATCAAGATGTGACCGAGGCCATGCTGTACGAGAAATTCAGTCCTGCCGGGGCTATCCTGTCGATCAGGGTCTGCAGGGACATGATCACCCGGCGTTCCCTTGGGTACGCCTATGTCAACTTCCAACAGCCAGCGGACGGTAAGTTATTTGTAAAAATTGTGACAATTCACGTTTTTTTTAAAGTGTCATTCAAGTGAGAGGTAGTCTCTACTACACGTGACTGCAGCCGACATATTGTCGTTAGGGTTTCCTCATATGAACCTCCCCGCAGTGGCGTAGCAGAGAAACACCGGGTCCGCCCTGCCCACCTCTGTAATGTAGCAGTACAGTGCTAGCTGCCAAGTACCAGCCTTTTTCTTTTCTTTTCTTTTTTTGTTATCGCTTTTCTGTCAAGACAACACCCCAGCTGTTTATTCTGAAGTGCTGACTAGTCTGTTTTAATCCTCCCAGATGCCTGCCAGAAATGATAAGATGTGGTATGAACATTTAACTGTAGGGCTAAAAAAAAAAAAAGAGAAAAAAAAAGGCAGTTGATAAAATGTTTTTCTGTACATTACCGATAAGAACATTGGTCTGTCTTCGCCCTTTTGCTCTCTTGGGTGTGATTTTCAGACCCAGCTCTTTAAGTTTGTAAACTAATCATCTGGCAGAGCATATGTGAAATATCAACTTATCTACATAATGATGATGACTTGAACAGTAAGCACTCCCATTATTTACATTTTTTTAATTTATATTATTTATCTTTTAAGATTGACACTTAAAGCATTTTCATAATCTTATTTTTTATTTTTTTACATCTTTGAATAGTACTAAAGCTGTAACAATTGATGGCTTTAATAAGTGCAGACTTGACTGATAAAGGATTTAAGTGTCTTGCCCACATTAAATGCAAGTGCCTGACCTGTAGGGGCCGTGGGGGACTCTCGATCCTGTGTTGTGTGGCACTGGACCAGATGCCACTGTGAAGAATTTCCTTTTAGTGAGAATAAAACAAACTGTGGAGGACCAGCAACTGTTTTTTTAAATTATGTTTTCTAGAGTTCGTGTAGGAATGAGCACTTTGGAAATGATAAGATCGAATGTTTCCCAGCTATCAGTAGTTATTCATTTGACCTCATGCCAGTTTTGTTATTACCAAGGTGAACATTTCTTATATTTGCGATGGTGAAATGGGTTTATGGGTTTGATGTGAGGAGAACTATACTGTGGTGGCAGTTTTTGTGTAATTATTTATACCAGTCTGTCACTGAGACATGCACTAAAATAATGGTAGAATGCAGCCAGAAAGTGACACTCGGTTCATGCAGAGAACAAAGATGCTATATATGGCAATATTGATTATTAAGTATTCACTTTGATTTATTTAGTAACATCTGCACCTGACTTCATTGCCTGTGAATACTAATGCAGCTATGTTGTTCTGACAGTGCTTATCAGCGATCTCCAAATCTAGTCCTGCAGATTTTAGATGTTTCCCTACTCCAACAAACTCACTCAAGGCAGAGGTTAAGTTTTTGGTGGCGTACATTTGTCTGTCTGTTAGCAACATAACTCAAAAAAGTTATTGACGTATTTAGTTTCAATTTCAGGAAATGTCAGAAATTGAATTAAGAAAAAAGTGATTACATTCTGGGGGTGATCTGGATCTGGGAATTTCTCAAAGATTCTTTACTATTGACAAGATGACATCATGGTAGATGTTATATTCTGACATTGTTTGACCCGGATCATGTTGATATTCCGGATCTGGTGATCCAGAGGGGGTACTGGGTGGGCTGTTGGCTTTTTTGGGGGTTTCTCATGTGAGTATGGCTTGGTAGAGGTCTGTGATCTCTGGGTGCTTCTAGTTTTAATTGATTGTGCATTAAGAAGGAAGGAGATGTATATTGTGTGTATGTTTATAAGAGAAAGCTATGTGAGAAATCTTGAATATATCGGAACAGAGCAAATGGTAATTGTCTATTTTCTGTAACTTGCAACTTACTTTCTTTCACCAGGAAAACTTGGAGTCAGAGGCAGTGGTATATGTTTTTAGATATAATGTGACAACTTCGACATTTTGCGTATATGAATCTATGCTTCCCTTGAGCAATTTGGAATTGTTGTGTTGCCTTGCAGAAACAAACTTGGGTGGTATCAGTCTCAGAATGATTCTAGAAAAAAATCTCAACAGCATCTGACATTACTTTGCCAAAATCCTTTCAGCAAGACAAATCTTCCTTTCCCCAAATAAACAAATGCAGTTATCTCAAGACTCTCACAATGTATCACCTGATATTTAATATGCATTTATAAAACAAACTTTGATTCTTCTCCTAGCTGAACGTGCACTCGACACTATGAACTTTGATGTGATCAAGGGGCGGCCTGTTCGCATCATGTGGTCGCAGCGTGATCCATCATTGAGAAAAAGTGGTGTGGGAAACATCTTCATCAAGAATCTGGACAAGTCGATTGACAACAAGGCTCTTTATGACACCTTCTCTGCTTTTGGCAACATCCTGTCATGCAAGGTAAATCACTAGTGAATGCCACTGTTTTGTGGTGCTGCAATACATTGCAGTTTTCAGCACAGTGTGCATGTGATTTAGCCACCGAGGAAATTGATTCAACCCAAGGAAAGCAATCATTACTTTCCTCGGGTTGTTTTGTAACACAGACTTGTGAAAAGCATCCTCTCTATTTAATATATATCTAAGCCAGCAGTTGATGCTGGGACAACTCACCTCTGGGACTTGAGAAACTTAATAATGCATCATGGTTTGAATGTGTCACTGTAGATAACATAACTTTGTGGAAATGTAAAGAGGAACCTAAAGGGTTATAAAGGTGAGCATTATGCTTTTAAATAGCAATTTTCAGAGTTAACCAAACAAATAATGTATGTGGAAGTTTGCACAAGCAAAAGGATAATAAAGTGCTCATTGTGTCAATCGGGGAGACACCGCAAAAAAAAAAAAAAAATGCAGTGGAAATGAAAAGTTATGCGTTCTGAGTTTTTGACAATAATAAAGTACAACTGTGAGAAAGCGTTATGAGTTGGTTGCAGCATGTGTGTGTATGTCCTTTAAAAGCAGCATGCCTCCTCTCTCCTTAAGGTGGTTTGTGATGAGAATGGCTCTAAAGGCTACGGCTTTGTGCATTTTGAGACTCAGGAGGCGGCTGAACGAGCCATTGAGAAAATGAATGGCATGCTGCTCAATGACCGCAAAGTGTAAGTGAATGTTTCAGCTTTTAACAATTTAGTGCATACTATTTGAACCGAAATGTTGTCATATTAGATTAATGGTGTGTCTAATTCAGATTTATAACCGGTACAAGTGCAGCAGTTCACAAGATGGGGGGAAGAAAGCTATATTATGCCAGTAATTAATGTAGTTAATGTTTGTTTTTGTTTTTTTCACTTTGCTTCATATTGTAGATTTGTAGGCCGCTTCAAATCTCGCAAAGAGCGCGAGGCTGAGCTGGGTGCCCGAGCCAAAGAGTTCACAAACGTCTACATTAAAAACTTTGGAGATGACATGGATGACGAGAAGCTAAGGGAAGTCTTCGTTAAATACGGTAATTTAGAGTGTCCAAATTTCCAGCTGTCCTTAACAGTCATGTGTCGTTTAAGTGTCGTTTAATTGGCAATTTCTCTGTTGCTCAGGAAATGCCATGAGTATCCGGGTCATGATGGATGACAACGGTAAGTCTCGAGGGTTTGGATTTGTCAGCTTCGAAAGGCATGAAGATGCACAGAAGGTGAGATTTGAGCAAGGATCTTTAATTGGTTTGTTTTTTGTAGTGAAAATGTAAACTGACCATTAATCTTGGATACAGTGTTCACTTTTATTCTAAATATTTTCAGGCTGTGGATGAAATGAATGGAAGGGAGCTCAATGGCAAGTTCATCTATGTCGGCCGTGCCCAGAAGAAGGTGGAGCGACAAACGGAGCTGAAGCGCAAATTTGAGCAAATGAAACAAGACCGCATGACTCGTTACCAGGTCGGTTTGATTGTTTTAGAAACTAAAAAGATCAGCAAAATGGGGGCATCTTAAACCAAAAGAGTAAGGGGAAAAAATGCAGCTTTGTCAAATTCAGTGCTTCCTCTGTGGTAGATTGCACTGGCCAAAATGGCTGCAACAGTGACTATGAAGTTCATGGGCCCCATTTTTCTTCACTGTGAGCTTTGGGGATAGATATGTACTTCAGACAGAATTATATAAATCAATTAAGGCAATATTTCATTTTTTCCTGCCTTATTATTAGTTTTCAAACAAAGCTTGAGTATAATCTTGCTTATTTGCAGGGTGTCAACTTGTATGTGAAAAACCTTGATGATGGGATTGATGATGAACGCCTACGAAAGGAGTTTTCACCATTTGGTACCATAACCAGTGCCAAGGTAGGATGTCTGCTGTTTATCTGTCCCCCTGTAAGAAATGAGGAAGAAATAAGTAGGAACATCTGTTATTAACTGCTACTAATAATGTTAAACTGAATAATGACCCTGCATTTTGGTGGTATTAGTACTAGATTATGTATAACTTATGATTTAACTCTTTCTCTTAGGTGATGATGGAAGGTGGGCGCAGCAAAGGCTTTGGCTTTGTTTGCTTCTCATCCCCAGAAGAGGCCACCAAAGCTGTGACAGAAATGAACGGACGCATTGTAGCCACCAAGCCGTTATATGTGGCCCTAGCCCAGAGGAAAGAGGAGCGCCAAGCCCATCTAACCAACCAGTACATGCAGCGCATGGCTAGTGTGCGTGCAGTTCCAAATCCTGTCATCAACCCCTACCAGCCTGCCCCACCCTCTGGGTACTTCATGGCAGCCATACCTCAGGCCCAGAATCGTGCTGCTTACTACCCAGCTGCGGGACAGATGGCTCAGCTTCGCCCGAGCCCACGTTGGACTACCCAAAGTGTCCGACCACAACGTGAGCATCTGTCCTTATATCACTTTTGAATTCCCTCTCATTTTAAAAGCTTGAAATTCTGCAGCAGCAGAATGTATTAACAACACTTTTACATTAAATGCTTTATTGGTTCAGACTTCCAGAACATGGCAGGTGCTATGCGCCCATCAGGACCACGCCCTCCGACCTTCAGCACGATTCGGCCTGCCTCCCAAGTCCCCCGCATGATGTCCGCCCAGCGTGTCGGTCAGTCAAACATCAACAGTGGTCCAACTACACAGCGAGTAAACATAAGTTCCGTTTGTGTCTTTGTGTATCTTGATGTTTTCTCTTTTCTTCTTGCTCTTCATGTAGCAGCACAGACTGTCGGTCCCCGACCAGCCACTGCACCAGCTGCAGGAGGAGCTCCAGTGCGTGGAGTACCTCAGTACAAGTATGCTCCAGGAGTCCGCAATCCCCAGCAGCACATCACTGCTCAGCCACAAGTCACCCTGCAGCAGGTAGGAATTCTCATGTCCTACCTTGGTACAGATAGGGTCACACCTCTTGTCTCCTCTGCATCACGTCAGAGGAGAATTTGGCAGTGACTTTTGACTTTATATTCTTTATGTCCTAACCCACAGCCTGCAGTCCATGTTCAGGGACAGGAGCCTCTGACTGCCTCCATGCTAGCTGCAGCTCCACCACAGGAACAGAAGCAGATGCTGGGTACGTTTTGCTAACTATGTCATCCATGACTTTTACTGTGTAACATACACTAAATCCAGTATGGAAGTCGTGTGTTTTTTCTTCTGATTTAATATTTGCTTTGTGTGTAATGTACTGTATGTTACATATTTGTACTGTGTTGCCAGGCTCTCACTGAATTTGTTCATTTTAAATCCTCTCTGTCACTCCTGTAGGTGAGCGTCTGTTTCCACTGATCCAGAACATGCATCCCAGCCTGGCAGGCAAGATCACTGGCATGCTGCTGGAGATTGACAACTCAGAGCTGCTCCACATGCTGGAGTCCCCAGAGTCTCTCCGCTCCAAGGTCAGAACTAAAGTTTCTTAATATTAACTGCTTCCTGTCTTTAATTTTCTGAAAAGTGCACTGGGACTTTGGATTAAAACTTCCAGTGTTAATGTTTGCACCATTTATAGAAAAGGAAAGAAAAATCCTGTATACAAAGTGTTTTTCTGCTTTAAATACAGGAGAAGTGGATCATGTGAAAGCAGAGCCACTTGCTCTGCAGCTATTTTCATACATATTTTATACACATACTGCAGTCTTGAAATGCTAAATGTACAGAACATTATCTTCTAATGTTGTAGAGAAGCATGTTTATATTATTTCTGTTGACCTGAATGTTGCTTTCTATTTGCTCATCACTAATGCAGACTTAATAAAATAAATGTGGTACTGAAACAATAAAAATGGTCACCAAAAAGCTTAATCCACCATTCTTGACATGTAAAGAAAAGATGATTTCCACTGGGATCTTTTTGTATCACTTTCTGCCTTCTTGGTAATTTAAACAGACATTTCCTTGCACCCTCTGTCTCTCATTTCTAGCTGTGAGAGCACATCTCTGGTACAATCTCTCAAGTGCATGTGTGAGCAATAGCTGCAGAGAATGTTCAAACCAGATTCTCTTTAATGTCTCTATGAAAACTGCCAATGGCATTTTATCTTGATGGCGGGTGTGATGCTAACATTAACTGCTTCATTTATTCAGGTGGATGAAGCAGTAGCTGTGCTACAAGCCCACCAAGCCAAGGAGGCTGCCCAGAAGACTGTGACAAATTCAGTTGGAGTCGCAAGTGTCTGAGCCCAAGGTATCCCAAGTGTCCAGGATCAAAGTGCTTGTTTTGTACGATTGTGAAATGAAAGTGGGATGCACCATTAGTTGTGACTTGCAAAATGTGTGGACATTTTGGGAAAAAAATTTAAATTTTTTTTTTTTCCTTTACAGGAGTGGGGAACCTTGAGACTAGCTTCACCGATGGAGAAAGGAGTTTTGAAAAGTTAAAAATGCACAAAACAAAGCAAAAAAACAAATACACAAAAAAAGCAATGGTAACCAGTTTCCAGCCAGGCCTAAAAAATCAAGAAACGACAGGTCTGGCTTGCAGAATTAAAAAGAAAATGCACAAAAAAAGAGGAAAAAAATCATAATGAAAAAATGTCATTTTGGGTTTTAGAGGAGTTATTCTGACTAAATATGATTGAAAGCATATCTTAATGCCATTTTATCCCTTTTAAATGTTTGAGCTCTAGAAGCCTGTTATTGTGACATATCCCTTGACCTTTGCTTGCTTGAATAAAAGTTCTGAAATAATCTGCAGGGGTCCATTAGTGATCTCTCCCACCCGATGGCTATTTCTCCTGTTTCCCACTTTGATCATAAAACCTTATTAAATGTGTTTGAAGTGTAAGAAGTTCAAACTGACAATGAATATTTACCAAATATTTAAATGATGAATATAAGTATTGAATATACAAAAAATTAAACGTACACTAATTCAGTGTTCTATATTTTTTAATTGTACTTGAAAACAAAGATGCTAAAATTCCAACACTGAAACACATTTTCGCCTCCTTAAGCTAAGGCCAGCTCTGCAACAAGTAGCAGCAGTAACTGCTTATGGAGGTGGCATGTCAGAAGAGCTGCTGGCTTACTGTTGGATGCCTCTGGCTGGCCTGATCTTGTGGACCATATCATCTATTTTTCTCTGAATGTCATCCAACATCGGCTGGAACTGGTCTTGCAGTTGGCCAGCCACTGTTCGCATCTGCTCATCCATGTTGCTGCTAACAGTCTTCAGCTGTTCCTGGACCCGAGCAGAAAGGGGCTCCAGCTTTATCCTGAGGAGATTCGGATATGGTGACACAACATGTAAATATCAGTCACGTGTCTGACCTGCGGTACTATAGATTAACTAGATAAATGATGTGCATTGGGAGAAAGAGTGTGTGTGTGTATATATATATATGTATATGTATATGTGTGTATATATATATATATATATGTATATGTATATGTATATATATATATATATATATATATATGTATATATTGTTTATTTCGTTGGGCACATTAAGACTTAGAAAAAAGGTAAAATAAAAAAAACATGAAAACTGTTAACATGTTGATAATGAGGAAGACACTTTCACCATTAGACAGCTGATTAATATCAAAGATTGCACAATCGCTGGATGTTGATTACTAACCTCGGAGCTGCAACCTGAATTCTACTGTTGTAGAAATTTCTCTTAGCAATGACATGATGAGAAGCGACGTCAAGTTTTTAATTCTGATCCGAATGACGAGTCAGTGGAAAGTACGCTGCTGTCTAAGGCGTGTTCCCCAGGTCACGTGGCATGCCAAAACAGCCAGCATGTCAGTATGCGTTTGCTAGCAAAATAGTGCTCTAAATCAAAACACAGCTGTCACGTGGTAATCCAGGCCAGAACACCAAGTTGTGAAGTGCAATTTCTCAGCCACGGGGCTCTGCAGGCCAACCATGGCTTCAGATGTTTGTGTGCCATTATAACTAGTCCAAAGCGCAGAGTTTTAAGGTTGAGAACTACTGTAGTGTTGCTTTAAAAGGGTACTTTGAACTGTTGCTGTCAAAAGATAACATTATCAAAAGATTCCAAAAATTAATTCCAAAAAAGACTTGCTGGATGTGCAGTGAACAAAGAACAAATTAACGTTGGAAGCCTGTCATATACTCAGCACTTTATTAAAAACAGGTATGATTGTGCCATAGCAATTACTGCATTAACTTAGGAGCACCTCCAAAAATCACTGCAATTACAGTTCACTGTACTATCCACAAATGTGGATTAAAGCTCTTATCATGGAAAGAAGAAGCTATTTGTGAATGTGATCCAAACCACACTGCTGTTCTGTTTGAGATAAAGTTATTTTTTAAATTAACTGAGAAAAAGTTAAAACGGTTATGTGGTCAGACTAATTGAAATTTTAGTTTCTTTCTGGAAATAGTGGATGTTGCACCCTTTGGATGAGATTCACAGGTTTTAGAGCAACATAAACAGTGCAGGAAAATGGCGCTAAACTGCAAAGTGTAGTTAGAAGAGCATGGGCTTAATTAAAGGAGAGTTCTGTTGTTGGACTGAAGCATCAACATCCAAGACAAAAAAAAAAAATGACCAGAAAGCTTGTTCAACAATGTTGTACTTCCAGATTTTTCCAGGTTCCAAAACTGCAAAAACCTCTTTCTTTTTTTTTTTTTTTATACCTCATCTTCTGTTTCCATTTATCACATTTAAATAAATTACTGTCTCTACGCTGTCCACAAATTAAGAAATTAAAGGGTTACTCCAAATGTTTGCACTGTACCATACAACTGGCAAACTTTTTAACAGCGCTATAGTATGTTTTCCAAATTGATTTACAGCGCATTAAGCAGAATGTGATGTTATAAATTAATACATCTGTAACCTTTGAGGAGAACTAGCACACAGGGGCTTCAAGAGGCCACCACCGTCAGTGTGGGTCATACACATGCCATTAATTTTATAATACCTAAAACTCAAAGAGCACAGACAAGAAACAACAAGACAGTAGACCGTCATGCTACGGCTGGGAAACCGACCACTCATTGCAAAGGGACTGGGGTTATACTAAGCATTCAAAAGAAATATAAATCAAACTAACTTAAAATAAAAACACCACACTAATAACTGCGTGCAACCACAAACTATATCACCATCTAGTGAACTCTCAGTATCCAAACCACAGCGGTGAATGGAGGACCACACCAGCCACAGCACTAGAAACAGAAGGAGACAAAATGTTAAAACTCTAAAACTAAACAAACTCAAATTCTATACTACAATAAAATCAATAAAGCTCAAACATGCAATACTGAGCTAAAATAAACAGCAATCAGTGCTATCCCTCAAAACAAAGCACATAAAAACAGTAAAGTGTTCTGTCTTTACAAACAAGCTAAGGCAGACCCACAATTAAGATAATTAAAATTCAAAGTCCTCTGGGTGAATGCACCCCTACAATACCCTAACAATTAAGCCTGCAACCAATCAGTCCCTGCTGCAGTTCCTGTCTCCCCTGGTTGGTCTCCAGCCTCTGCAGAGTCCTGGGACTACTGCTACAATCTTCCTCCAGGAACTGAATTGATGTCTTGTCGATGGGCTTCAAAGCCAAGGCCTATGAAATTCTTGCCAAGGGGCGGTAATTTGATTCACTTGGGTCATGGTTGACCTGGGGAGATGATGGGGGTTTCCGTGCTGTCCAGCTGTAATCCTACGAGGACATCGTAATCCTGCTTATTTGCACCAGACCTCCCCCTGAATTCTGGCTGTGGTGGGGTTGTGTTATCCTGCTCCACTACATCTGTTATGGGTGTCTGGGAAAACTCAACAACAAATGGTGGTGGAGGGATGTCATAATCATTAACAATAAGTAGACCTTCAGGGAGACCTGGAACATATACTGAAAAATCAATCTTGTTACCTGCCGCCGGCCGTAACTCTGACCGATGTACAGCACAGAGCTCCAGTGGTCCTGTATCTCATGTAATCCTCTGTGGCTGTGGTCCCAGCAGAAGACTAGTTGTTGTTGTAGGATGCAAAGAGTCCGTTTTGACTTTGCTGTATTGTTTTGCTAGATGGCTGGCAGCCTACTCACCTGCTGTCACTTTGTGGTGGTGGTGTAAGCAAATATTACTTGAGGCAGATGCACGGTCCACTGCCCTTTCTTTTCCTGTGGCATGATGAATAGAAGGCTGTGGAAAACACAATTCTTGTATTACTTTAGCCTCAAAACAATGTCCTTGGTCAGAATGTATTTGTGAGGGACTCCAAAAACATAGAAACAGTGTTTAACCAAAGCCTCAGCTACTGTTACCACTGTTTTGTTTCTAGTTGGAATGGCCTGTACATATTTTGAAAACACATCTGTCATGACTAAGACATTTCCCCATCCATCATATGCAGTCTGTAGAATAGTAAAGTCTATAACCGGGATGTCATTAGGCTTAGAGGCTGTTAAACAGCCCATGAAACTCCTTGGTTGAGTATGAATTACTTTGGCCAATGTACAGCGTTGACACAGTCTGCAGTACTTCTCTATTGTGTCATTCAGACCTGGCCAGTAGCATCTCTTCCTAATGAAATCTGCTGTCTGTTCCACACCTTGGTGGCAGGGTTTGTCATGAAGGCTGAGGAGGACATTCCCTTGCAGTTTTTGTGGCAATAAAAGTTGATTCCAAGCTGGTCCTCCTTCTGGTGACTCTACCTGTCGAAAAAGGATACCATCATTTTTAATTACTCAATCCCATTGCTTCAAGAGCTTTAGAAGCATGGGTGATGCCTTCTTCCTTTCATCCTTATTTAATTGTTGCCGTCTGTCCCAGAAGAGAAGAACTCCTGGATCAGTGGATCTTCTGCCTACAACACAGCAGTTTTGAAAGGTCAGTACATCATGATGCTTTTGCACTGCACACCTCATCCCTTCTGAAAGGGCAGACGTAGGAGCAAGGGATATGCTTATGCTCCAGGTTAACATTTTGCCTGGACAGAGCATCACCATGTGTATTAGCTCTTCCTGGCTTTTATTTGATGTCTTAGTTGCAACTTGCCAATTCTGAGGCCCACCTTTGTTCAACTTCTCCTAATTGGTTGTTTGGAGATGGCTTAGAGGATCATTGTTAATGTAGACTGTACATTTTTGGCCCATCAAGCATTCTCTGAATTTTTCTGCCACAGCCCACGTAAAAGTTAGAAATTCCATTTTCATGAAACTGTCATTTTGCATTTTTCTTTCACTTCTTCTTAGACAATGGCTAGCATAAGCAAAGGGTCAAATTTTGCCCTACCACTCTTGTGACAGGACTGCCCCAAACCCATCATGGCTAGCATCTACATCCAGGATAAATGGTTTATTAAAATTGGCATAAGCTAACACTGGGGCTTTAGTGAGTTTCTGTTTGATTGTCTGGAACGCTGTTTGAAACAAATGGCCGATAAAAATTAGCAAAGCCCACAGATGATTTTAGGTCTTGGATATTCTCTGGACATTTCCTCTGGGCCACTGCATGGATCTTATCTGGATCAGTGGCCACCTCAATCTTCAGACACCAAATGGTCCTGGTAGTGTAGTAAAATTAGGTTCATATTCAACATTTTTTTCTCTCTTACAGTTTCCCTTAAGGGTTAATAACTGTTCTACCTTTCGGAGACATTTGTTTCCTGTCCAGATGTATCTGTCGTGGTGCTTCGTTTCAAAGTATCTTCTTACGTTGTATTCTTTCATTACAGCCACACTGTCTCCACACAGAAAACACAGCTTTGTCTTTTACATCCGAAAACGTGCTCTTTTTTTTCAAAGTCAACTTTTCCTTTAACCGTTTTTTGAAGAGAGGGGCAGTTGACAAAGGTGAGTAGCTTTGTCAGGTTGCTAGAGAACGAGCGAGGTACGCTCTGTGGGTTTTGTAGTATTATGTTTGCCCTCTACCAACCGGCCAGCTCTAACAGTGATAAGATATGATCCTGCGGGCCAAAATAATCTGTCATGGGCTGGATGTGGCCCACAAGACTTGAGTTTGACACGTGACTTAAGTTCATCAGAAAAATGGGCACCCACTCCTGCATTTAATGATTCAGAAAAAAAGAGAAAAAGTTTAGCATCAAAACAACATAGGAATGTATTCCTCAGTATCCAGGATAATCCCGGACCAATCTGGCTTGTGTGTTTTTATGCATTCTTGCTTTAGAAGAAAAAGGTGTTTCATTGCAGAAAATTTTTCTGTAGAGTTTGACTTTAAACATATAGAAACAAAAGTACGGCATCTGCGCTAAAATAACAAAGGTAACACTCGGAGAGGATTTTCCACAACCTGTCAACCCAGATTTTATTTTCACTAATTGTTTATAAATTATCTTTAAGTCATGAGTAAATTTTATGTTAGTAATTAATATAAATGCAGTAGCTGATATGAAACGTATGATTACAGCTTATAAAACCTTAAGAGGTACTTCATCAACAGACTGACAAATAACTGGAGGCCAACTTTAATCAGTGTTCATCCAACCAATTATGATTTACTTAATATTTATAGCAGCTGTCACTTCTGTCTCCATTTGTCTTATACTGCATATGTGTCCTCCAATGTTATATTACAGTATAAGGGTCAGAGAAATCTAAGAAAAAAAGTCTTCACTTTTCTAAAGAAAGAGAAGCTTGCGCAACTCCCATAATTACGGGTGAAGCAACCTCTTGGATCTTACAGTTAGACTTTCAATCTGTCCAAAAGGCTTGTGCCAGTTCTTCCAGAAAAGAAACAACATTATAGGATTCTCTGGGTAATCACGTGATCCCCACCACCATGACTATCCATCCATCAGCCCGTGGACTTTGTTTCTGCATGCATGAAAATGAAAGAAATACCTTTCATATTTTTTTAAAAAGTCTTCACGTCATTGATTGGTTGGGGAAGCCTTGTCAGTAGTTGGTGCACGGTATAAAAAGCTTCAGCAAACACATGAACAGGTAGACAGAGCTGAGCACGAAAACGGCATATACTCAGAAGACAAAATGTTTACGCAAAGAGAAACAATCCTGGACAAGGGTGAGTGGATTTAATCTGTTTCCGACTTTTAAGCGGCTGAAATGAAAGAAGAATCTCTCCTTTTAGTTCGTCATGTGTTATGTTACAGTATATCATCAGCTCACACTCAGAGCTCTCAACAACAAAATGAATGTGCTGTTTTTGGAGTCTTAAAGTAGAAAAGGAATGAGTTTCCACTGTAAAGTCTAAAATTTCATGTAGGTGTATTTTCTGATATTTCCTTCCATGTTTTCCAGCTGTGCTCGCAGCAGGGATGGTGGTGCTTCTTCTGACTGCAGCAGTTCGGTCTTCAGTGCTGAGTAACGATGTTCAGACCACTGCAGCTCCTCTTGTCTCACATTCATCTCTGAAAACACAGAATGTCAACAGTAAGCATTGTCACACTGACTTTCTGTCAGTTTACACATAGGCTGTTTCATGTTACGCTCAGGAAAGATTGTTTTAATTGGAACTGAAATCTCTGCGATTTGTCAAGATCAGCCCCTTTAATGTGCAGAATAAATGATGAGTGATTAGGTTCTGCTCCAAATTTTAGTCAAAGTATGTGAAATATCATTTCTTTAAAAACTGTTAAAATTTAGTTTTGTTCTCGTTGTGTTATTCGTAATGTGCTGATATAAATATGGTCTCTCTCTCTCACCAGGCAGCGTGGAGGAGCCCCATGTTGGGAGTTTAGTGAACATGTCATGTGGAGATGAACATAAAAAATTCTGTGAAAACGGTGGCCAGTGCATGTTCCCCCAAGACAGTGATAAGCCTTCCTGCATGTAAGATTGAATGTATTTTTACACATGCACACACAGCTCACCGGGGGCTCCGTGTGTCATATTCCCCTTGATCAGTACAAATCTTCCTCTTGCACATGTTGGATCGCGTAGACCCTTGGAATGCTCTCACACATTTCTCTGATCTGCAGCTGCAAGCCTCCATACATCGGACCACGTTGCATGTTCTTCACTCATGAAACTCGCACTGTGCCTAATTTAGATAAGGCGATTGGCATCAGCTTTGGGGCCATCATGATCATCGCCTTCGTAACCATCATCGTTTACTGCTGTGCTTATAGGAGGTGAGTATCTGCAGGCTTTTTTTACCACGTCTAGAAAAGACTATGAAATCTACAGATGCTGATACAGATGTTGCTCACAAGTTTACATTTTTGTGATTTTGTGGCATGACGAAAACTTTTGATAACAAAAACATTTTGATCTTTTGATAAAAAATAAATTACAGCGTTGCCAAGAGTAAAAGAATAACTTCTGTGATGTTTGTTTGCTTGCAGATGTGTAAAATCAGCACCACTGATAAAATCTGCACCATCTGAGACGTCAGTGTGACCTTTTCAACGTCTTCATCTTTGTTTCTGGATGTGGAAAGACTGCTGTGTAACATCTAGTGGTGCCCTGTATGTTAAAAAGTGTTTATCTCCTACCAGTACTGTCATTTTAAGACATAATGAATTTATAATAATGTTGTGACAATTAAATTATTTTGCTTTCAGTTTATTTAAATTTTTTAAATAAAGTAATAAAAAAAACATGTGTTGCTTGAGTGTCTGTGTACTCAAATAATTAAGTTTTTATTTGTAGTGTAATAACCATGATTTGAAACTTTACACTTCAAAACCTGGTGCAAGCTTATTTGTTTTTTTACTTTTATTGAAGGATAATGCTTATTAATCCACACTCAAACTGAGTGAGGGCTATTAAGCCTGAAAGGGGGGAGAAAAAAAAAATCATTTAAACATGTCAAAGTGTGTACAACAGAGTAAACTTGTTTCAAAAAGTAGGTCGTAAAGTGATGCATCAAGGAGTGTTAAAAAAAAAAAAAAAAAAACTCCCTTTGAATTCTGCATTGTGCAAAAGCTTTGGGCCACCCCCATTTCTTTGTATCTTGCCAAGGAGCCTTGAGTGTGAAAGTGGTCTCCAGCAACATTTCTCCAGGCTTTCTGAAGGTCTTTCAAATTTTTTTATTAAGGGGACAGTGGCTTTTTCAGTCATTTTCAGTCCAATCTGTGAGCCTGACCATTTTTTTTTAGAAGGATATGATTTTTGTAAAGACACTAAATAAACCAGTGTTGTGTTGCCATAACAAACAACTTTGGAAAGAAGCTTTATCATTAAGCATTGCTCCCATTTAACAGGATAAAATATGACTTTTGTACCCACAAGGTGATTCCCAAAGAGCCATTTTCTAAATAGAAAAAGTGAAGAAACTGGGTTTGTATGAGGAGGGGAAAGAAGCTTCAGGCTTAAAAAAACAAACAAACAAACTACAGTGAAAATGATGTCCTTGAGGAAAATCCACCAAAATGCTTCTCAGTCTTTAGCTGATGCATCTGCTGACCAAAGCCTCATCAGAAATGGTCTCCAAGAAGTCAATCTTAATGAAGAGAAACAGGGAGAAAAGGCTGAGGCTGAAGAACTGGACTGAAAATCAGGAGCAACAGGTCCAACAGAGTGAATCCTCCTCAGAGCCCAGACCTCAACATTAGCAATGTGGGATAATTTTGACAGAGAACTGAACAAAAGGCAGCCACCATACAAAGAAGAGCTTTAAGACGTCCCTTAAGGCTGGAGCCTAAAGAAGACTGAAGAAAGAAAGCTTGTTCAAGAACGTTGAACTAGAATTTTCCAAGTTGTTGAAACTGCAAAAACCTGTTTTTTCTTTTCTTTATTTTTTATACCTTATCTTCTGTTTCCATTGATTTTGAACACTTTTAAATAAATTACTGCCTCTACTCTGTCTTCCTGTCCACATAAAGGGTGACTCCAAACGTTTGCACAACCAATAAACTTTTTAACTGTACTATAGTACGTTTTCCAAATTATTTAAGCAAAATTAATTGATGCCTTGCCACAGGAATAACTTAAACTTAAATTCAGTCACATGACAGACTCCACTCGGCTATAACAACTTTTCAGAAATGTAACTATACTTTTGCTGATTATTTAATTGGTAACTTTTTCCTGTAGCTACGTTTGCCTGCTTTCTCAGTCAATTTGAGCTGAACTTCAGTTTAATATAAAGTCTTATCGGTGTAATTACTACACAGCTTCACAAAGCCACAGGTGCTTTCAGGGGTTTGTAGGAGTTGTCGGACCTTTTGAAGTCTAAGAATTAGAGGAGTGTTTCCACCACACCCAGACCGCAAGACTGAGCCCACTGGCTTCCATTATGTGTCTACAAGGGTAATCTTCTTCGCTCGCACCTCTTCCTCGTAGTCACTCGGACAAGTCGGAAGCGTCTCATCCTGCATACCTGAAAAAGCAGAACTTCCTGGCAGCGACCTGTCGACTCTGAAATGGGAAACAAGACCTCCTCAGCTCTCCTCTCACTTATTGGTAAAGTCTGTTTTACATTTATATATTGTTGGATATATTAAAAGACGCAAGTTATAATATAACTGTTTACTGTATATTGACTGTCGGAAGGTGTGGACTGAGTCCGTAAACGAAGCAAAAGCAACAAATGTGACGAACATCAAGTAACATTTACAAATATTTGGTAATTAATTTGGTCTTAAAAGCTTAATGATTTACTTCTCTTCTTTATAATTTTGTATTTCTCCAGACATGCTTTAACTCTTGATGCAGTTACCTGTTGGTACATCCATAATCTCATTTAGCCTCATCATCCTATTTTTTAAGATACTAAATCATAAAGTGCCAATGTTGGACAATCTAATAATTTGATAAAGGCTATTTTTTTTAATGCCATTCATGTTTTGTGCACTTATATGAGTAACTGTAGTTAGGATTTATATTTTAGTGCTTTAAAGTTAACTTTTTAACGCAAAAAAAAAAAAGTTTTATTTAAGGAAAAGTAACAGGATTCTTTAGACTTACTGTCCTAAAGTATTTGCATCATGTTACTAAAAGCCTACATTATATTATTTCAGATTATCTCAACCCATAAATTAATTTGAAGAAGATGCGAACAAATAATTGGACTATTTATAATCTAAATATACTGACTACAACTTTTTAATATTCTTAAAATTTGTTTCTGTTGTGCATATAAAATGAATCAACCTGAGTTTACAAAAAAGTTCTTTATAATACACATAGATGCACTCAGCAATCACTAAATCAGCAATAAGTATGGATTACATTATTAGGATAATTAGGAAAAAGAGATCTACCATATTTGTCTATTATTAGAGCATTTTTAAGTAAAAAATCTCTTATTGAGTATAAGGCACAATTCATAACATATAAAAAGATTTCCTGGGTGTCATAATTACTCACCTATGTGCCAATTTCTTTACTTAAACTAAACAGCAGGAATTTTAGGAAGCTAACATGGTCCTGAAGTTTGAGTTTCCAGCGGTATTTAATGTGCAAGTTAATGTTTATTTTTAAAATGGTACATTTAGCTGCCAATACTTACTGTTGTTTTACTTAAATAACATTTGATTGTGTTGTTCTACTTTATGTGTCATTCACGTAATTTATAAGCTATGTTTCTCTACAAAAGCCAACTTGGACCACAAGTGAAGGAATTTTCCATATAGTTGAGGTAATGGATTAATGATGCTGAACGATGCTGCGAATTCAAACATAAATATACTTCATAATAGTTCGCTTCTTCAGGTTTATTTTTGCCTAGAAAATGTCGTACATAAGGAAGCCAGAGAAAGAGTATGGAGCATTATGATCCATCTTTAAATGTCAGTAAATAGTGATTGATAAAAATGTGTACATAATTAAATAAAACTTCAATATTTAAGACAATGTTAAACAGGGTGCTAAGTTTAATGTGTATGTCCATGATCAAATCTTTTTAGTTTCCCAGTTTATGAGTCGTGCCCTTCAGAGGGTCACAAGAGAAACCTGGAGAGCCACGAAAAGACGGAAGAAGGAAATTTTAGCAAACACTGCAAATACTGAAAGACTTCTTCCATTTCTCAACTAAATTAACAATAGCTGTTTCATGATAGTTAATATTTTTCTTTGTTTATATGACTTAGTTTTGTTATTAAGTGGTAATTCATCATGAACACGAGTTTATCACTGATTACATCTGTTTTTTCTGTAAATCATCTTGAATCACATTGAGTGCATTTTAAAGCTCTACTGCTTTTTACAGATGTTAACACTTGTTCTTTAAAAGCTTAAATCCAGTTAACCCTTTACACTGCCCCTCCGCACCCCCCCCCCCAAAAAAAATAAATAAAATAAAATAAAAAATAGAAAAAGAAATATAATTCCTGTTTAATGTATTAACATTGTCTATTTTCTATACTACCTGACTGAAAAAGTCTCTTTGATTTTCTTGTGCACCACCTTTAGCCGTGGTCATAGCATGAATGTTGTGGTGGCATCATTAAATGGGCTAACTGTACATTCAATAAAAGCTTTTCCAGTGTCATGACATTTGTTTAAAAAAGGGCCCTTATTATATTCAGTGCCAAAGAAACCTAATTTTTGGGTTGCATAATGTTGTTGAACTGAGACCAACCAAATGAAACTATTCCAGATCATAATGCGGCCCGCACAGGTGTATGCATGACTGGGTGCAGCACTTCATCCACTCTGATACCCTGATATGACTCTGCAAAACAGTCAAATCTGAAGTCATTCATCCAAGCTTCACAAGAAATTGTGAAATAGGAACATTCACACATTCAGAGCGTAATAGTTTCACAGTTCAGGCCTAAACCGTACAGGATTATAGTGTTTTGGTAGATAGTAGTTTTATGTTTGGCAGCATCACATTATCATGAATATAAAACTACACTCCATGACAATGCATCGTTTTAAAACCTCATCCATGTATTTTTCTGCATCTAAAGCTAAGCTATCAATTAAAAGAATAACTCTTTGATTTGAACAAAAATGGAAAGTTTTATTCTCACCTCAAAAGTGAGAAGTTGACTAACTCAGATTTTCTCATAGAATTAGTCAGTAGCTACTGAGCGACATGAGCTGATGAGTGATGATAAATCTGTTCTGGAGAGAAGTTGCTTTATCACAAATTACAGCATATCATTAACATCACACCATTCAGCTTTCTTCGAAATGCTAGACAACCTGCCTGAATTCACTGAAAACAGAGAAATTATCTCTGGAGTCAGAAAATGACTTTTTTTTATTGTAAGATTCATAACAAGACAGATCTTGCATCAAGGTTTCTGTGTTTTCCTGTCCTGTCTGCTGGAATGTGGGTGTGCATTATAAATCTGTGCAGGTCAGTACAGGCATGTGGGCCAGGCAGTGTAAGCAACTCTACGTCACATCCACTCAAACTATTCTCACCAAATGATTATTTATTTATTTATATTAAGTTTTCTTGAATGCTGGTACTATGTCTTATCAAAAGAAAACTGACTTAATAAATGTGTTTTTTTATCAGAAAAATAACATTCCTTAACGTGAAACTATTGTGTAAATGTATGTTTTAAAATCAATTAAATAACTCAATATCATGACAGGATGTGAGATAGATACTCCACTCTTTCATTAAAAACTTTCCCTCTGTTCCTAACACAGCGAGGTCAAGTTTAAATTTTCAGATCTTGATGTCTTTATTTCCACATGTACTCAGATGTAATGATGTTCACTTTCCATGTTTTTTTGCTCTTGAGAATTGGCCAAACATGCTTACAAGGAGGATTATGTTTGGAAATAGGTTATTGTGTGAGCACAATAACCCATGTTGCTGTGCTAATTGTTTACATGTTAGCTTGAGTCAGCTAGAGCCGGAAGGGGACGTCATCAACGGATTTCATAACAAAGAGAAGGAAGTATTGAGAACTAAAAATGGCAAAAAATGCACAGATACAAAAAGGAAAAAGACATCTGCACAAGACATTTTTTATTATCTTAACACTTAGCTTTTTCAGCACAAGGTAGTTTTCTTGTCTTTGCCCACTTTGACTTCTATCTTTTCCACAGCAGAGGTTTCTACACTACCCAATCCAACCAGACCAGCACAGATGAGAGAATTATGATACTGACCACAAGTTGCAGAAAAATGCTATATTACCAACAGAGTGCTCAAGAAAAATTCTCTTCAGCCCTTTAAAAGTAGCTTAAACATTGCTACTGAGAAAAAATTTAATGTTTTTAATGTTTCTGTAGCAGCTTTTTTTTGGCTGTGATGAATTGCACAGATGTCTAGAGATTTGCTGGCACACTCATTCCTGTAGTTCTTCTTCTTGGTGCAACTCATCCAGCACATGAGAAAAAAATGGCAGGTGCATGACTGGTTGTGGCGTGGTATTGGGGTGTTAGTTACAAACGACTGTTTAGGAGGATGAAAAGTGCAACCATCAAGTTAATGTTAGGGGTTAAAGTGATATAATTAGAACGTTGTGAGAAAATACAGGGTTAGATCGGTAAATGTAAAACAGTCGAATGCAGCATGTGTTGCCATTCCTGCTCTTTGACATGTGAATGATGCCCAACAGAAACCAAAAGTACTGAGATACATTGTTATGTCATGTTTTCTAATGGGACAGAGCTGAAATAAGGTGAGCGTGTTCATACTGGTAATCACAGATAAACGCATGCAATTTTATTATTTCTTTTTTTTTTATGTGATTTGTATTTTCATTTAAAATCCTGAATCATATAAACTTTTTATGCCTCTAAAACAATTTAAAATAAACAAATTAAAAATGGAAAATAGATTTTTGAACCATTCTGAACCCTGCAGCCCCATGTACTCAAAACAGACACACAAATAAAAGACTTCTAGGATTGTTGAGTAATTACTAAATGTTCTCATTGATACTACTCATTCATAAATATCTGTCTTTGCATTTTTTTTTAATTTAATCATTACCCCCCCCTCTTTTTTTAAATTTGTTCAACAGGTGTCATGCTGATATGGCCGAATGCACTCACCAAGAGTGCCTCACCCAGACTGCAAACCGCCGACACCTTCACTCTATCTACAGGTATCCACCAGTGCAACTAAACTGATACAATCTTTAAAGCTGTTGATAACAGTTCGCTTTTGGATCTGTAAGACAAATTCCTGCATATATGTGCAAGAATTTTATCTTCAGAGTATTTTTTGTCTAAAGTTCCAGGTAAGGCATTTACGCTAGAAGCAATCATGTGGGTGTTGTGAACTCCTGAAAGCCTGAAAGACAATGTTTTCATGTATCTTGTTTCTGAAGTGGCCGGGTGCAGTAGTGGTTTAAACCAAATTAAGTAAAGAATGCACCAATCATATAACATAGTAAAACAGTGAAATACAGAAATGCTTAGTCTGATATATATATA
>JBAMHW010000019.1:16128959-16141175 GCA_037177495.1 Rhadinocentrus ornatus
CAGACTATCAAGAGGAGTCTTATACTTATAAGCCTCCCCTTGGCAAAGCAAATTTGTTTGGCACAATACAGCAACCATACTACCATTTTGCTTGCTATGATGCTGGACAAGACAGTTTTTTTTAAAAAAATAATAAAAATAAATAAATAAATAAATAAATAAATAATAAAAAAAAATAATAATAATGTTTTATTAATTTTTATTCTATTTAATAGTCAGTGATTGTCTGTGTCTAGATTGAATCACTATGTCCGCTAAAGTGTCTTGTGTACAAGTAAACCATAACGATGCATATACCAGAAATCAGCTTTTAAATAGGTGTCCACTGTAGTGACCACTACGTATGTGTTATTCTTGTGTAGATAACCCCCCCCTTGGATGTTGTTGTCATTTGCATCTTTCTCTGTCAAACTGATCCAACACTCCTTCAATAAAGTTGAGGTCTTGACTCTGACGAGGATTCATCTCCACATAAGACCCGTTGCCACTGATTTTCAGTTCTTGTGTCATCTAACATTCCTTGATTTTCCTCTCAGCTTCCCTTCCTTAACAAGGGCTCATTACAGCCATCCTTCCATGGAAACCATTTCTGATGAGACTTCAGGGAACAGAAGATGAATCAACTGAAAGACCAGATGGCTCTATCAGGACCTCAGTCAGGTCTTTGCTGGATTTGTTAGTGTTTTTTTTTTGTTTTTTTTGGCTTACATAAATTTCAGATACAGGTCATCTGCTGTAGATAGTCTTTTAGGCCTACCACTTCTTCTTTTGTTCTCCACTTGTCCATTTATCTATATTTTTAAGAACACAGTGCTCCATGATTACATATTCCACATTTTTTTATTAATATTTTGTTTTTTAATTACTTTTTTGGTTCAAACATACTATCATACTATTTTATGTTGGTCACAATGAGTTATCCTTAGATCTTTTTGTTAATACAACTAACTTTATAATGAAACCACTTACAACAGGCTGCTGGTAACAAAGTACCTAAAGCTGCTATTTGATAAAGGTTATTTGCTAAGTTGTCAGTCATATGTAGACACAAAACTATTCATCAGTTTGGTGCCTTTTTCATACTTGAATGATTTATAGGTCAGTGTAAAGCGACTTAACAGAAAAAAAAAGTGTTTCTCTTTAAGGGTTAAGTTCAAAGACTGGACTGAAGGTGAGTGAAAAAGCAGCCAATGTCCAAAGAAAAACTTTGAAAGGACCATCTGCAATCCTGGAGAACTATTGCTCAAGACTACTTTAAAAAATAACAAGAATATCTTGCTCATGGGAAGCAAAATATAAAGAAATGAGCAGTGGCTCAAGACTTTTGCACAGTGTTGTATGTAAAAGTTCATGAATTGATTAACATGTAAACAGCACTTTAAAGACTTGACTGATGAAGCAGAGCTGATTTAAACTGAAAGGTTAGCAGAACTTCACAATATACTTGAGTTAATGAGCAATTATATCCACATTTAGTAAATGTTTGTGGAATCAACTTGCAGTGATGAACATTGTGATTATGTTATCTGTTAGTAATAATAATAATAATTTGTTCAACAGTGAGAGAGAGGCAGAAATGATAACACTGTATATTTAGGTCAGCGGATACTTTATGGTAGCTTTGTTTGGAAGCCTCCTGCTTTAAAGATATATTCATCATGGGGTCCCGCGGTCTGTTGCTATGACAATATCTTGGGCAAAAGTCAAACACACAACACACACTTGGACAAACTAAACATTACAAAGAGGGAGAACAACATCAATTGCCAAATATCAGAGGAAATGAACATCAACCAGTCAGCTGCATAGCTGAGGTTATTAGCTGATGTCCTGAAATGAGAGCATGCCCTCAAGTGACTCAAAAACTCATTACAGTTACGAGAAAATGATTTTCTCCTTTCATGTGTCTCTCTCAAGAGTTTTAGACATTTTTCCTGGCTTGTCTTTCATTCTCAAAGTGTTTTTTTTATGTGTTTTCAAATATGTTTTTGTGGAACAGATGAGTTGTAATCTTTATTTTGAAGCAAATTCCTCTTCAAAAGTATTTATTCAAACGCTCGCTTGTTCCTATTCTGGACTTTGCCAGACCACAGACAGAATGAAATATTACAAAAGATCCAGAAAGTCATCTTTTTTTATTTTTTTATTTTTTTAGGAAGCACTGGAGGAGGTCTCATTTCCTCCTCCAAGTCTTTGTTCTGCACAAAGTAGGTGGTCCACCAGCTCTGAGTAACACCCATGTACTCCAAGCCTGCATTATATTTTAAATAAATAATCATGATTTCTTATCAAGTCAACTGTGTTGCTCCGTTTCCAAGTATAATCACATGCTTTAGGCAGCAGAGCTGGAGCTGCAAAGCCACACTGTAGTTGTTTTCTGTTGCAGCCAGAGGAGAACAGAGGAGGCTCAGATTTCTTGGCTCTGAGTTTTAATGCTGCCTTTATGTTCTGCAAAAAGTGTTGGCCATATCAAAATTTTTATTGTGGATCAAGTTTTGTGCCATTGAACTACCTGACCACATAGTATTAAACAAACTGTGAATTGAAAAATCATCAAAACCAACTGTAACACATTAAGTTTTTAGTTCATACAAATGGTTAAGTCCTCTGTTATGTTAGTACAATAACAAGCATGCAGTATAAATCTGTTGTGGATTATTTGTAGTTAATCTGCTATGCTATATAATTTTGCTACCGTTTTTGGTGGTTTTAACTGGCTTTTTTCTAATGACTCTACACCTTCCATCATTAACAAGTAATTATGTAGAGTATTGTGCAAAAATCTTGAGACACCCCTCTTTCTTTATATATTTCAAGTAAACAGGAACTAGGTGCAGTGGTTCAATGAAACATGTAAAAACATTATAATAAAGAAGTTTAAAAAGCCAATTTTTGTGACTTTGTGCAGTTTTTGCGAGCATGAATAATCCATATTTAGCATGATCATCTATTCTTCCACACAATGTGAACTCTTTTATTCTAATTTTATTTAGATTTTGTTGAGGAAAGGTTCTCTTGGCTTTCTTTCTAAAGTTCTATTTATTTTTTATTTATTTCCTGCTAACGTGATTTCACACTGCATCAATAATGATGAGTTCCTGGTTCTGGGGAGGATTAATAACTTCGTAAGACCTTTTGCCACTGATTTTTAGTTCAGTTCTTAACTCATTTCGAGTCTTATCTCTCTGGAGAACTCCGGGTCATTTTCAACTATTAGAGGGCACAACAAGTAGGTACAGCAACACAGATTTACTCTATAAAATGTTATAAAATTAAATGTATTGCCCTTTATTTCCCTTTTTAGTCAGAATTTGGGTAAAAAAGAAAATTCCAGAAAATCAATACACTGAAGTGGACATGACTCCAGATTAACAGAATTTATGGATAAAACCCCAAACGTTGCACTTGTTTTTCTGTTCACTGTACATCAACATTGACGGAAAAAAATGCAACGCTCAATAACAAATATCATATTAAAACGTACATAAACGGTCAATTAAAACAACAAAGACGAATTTCCAGCAAACTAAAGAAAAACAAACAAACAAACGAGACCATTTATATACAGTAAACGTGGAAGCTATATTAGGAGCAGCAGCATCCGAGGGGTCCTTGAAGGCATCATTTGACGGACAATCCCACAAGCCTAATCCAGAGAGTGAGGATGCAGCAGCGGTGTTTCAGCGTCCGTTAAGCACTTATTTTGGTGGTGACTGACGAAACTCTGCTAAGGCTTTGTTCCCTCACACCTTTAAACTGACTTTTTCGGCTGCAGCTTTTCAATCAACTGGTACAGTTTTCCTCCTAACACGGACTTCGCAGACGTTACGTCGGGACAATGGAATCTAACGTTATCCCGGACAGTATCCGCCCTCAAAGGCTGCAGCCGGGGATTGGATTCGGTTTAGGACCAACCGGGACCCTCCGCTCGTCTCTCCGGCCCGGGGTTACGGTCCCCATCGCGCCGCTGCTGCCCCCCTCGGCCTCACTGTCCGCTTCGTCCGGGCCTCCCCCACCGCCACCACCGCTGCAGCTCCACAGCCTGTACG
Organism: Rhadinocentrus ornatus; assembly: GCA_037177495.1. NCBI lineage: Eukaryota > Metazoa > Chordata > Actinopteri > Atheriniformes > Melanotaeniidae > Rhadinocentrus > Rhadinocentrus ornatus. The sequence continues at coordinate 16,133,009 of JBAMHW010000019.1, forward strand.
GCAGCATGGGACCCGTGCTGGGGCCGGGGGCTAGCGGCCACTGTAACCCCGGGAACCCGGCGGTGCTGAAGGAAGCGGTGGAGGCTGTTGTCCGCAGCTTCGCTAAACACACACAAGGCTACGGCAGAGGTAATATCCAGTTGTGATAATTGTCCCTGCAAACGTGGATATAATGACGGTAATGTGTATAACATGGTTGTAAATGTGGTAAATTGTGTGCAGTTTCAGACTGTAGCTGGGGAGGGGAGTTTGGAGAGAGCCACTTACAGCTGCGCCATTTGTTTAGCGCAATGGAACAAACAGACATTCCTGTAATGTTCATGACTCCACTTGAATATACCATGTTCTGTGGTGATTTTTACTTCATGAACTATCACCATATGTTTTACTTTTATAGCGACTTCATAATTTCATTTTAGGGATTAACAACCCTCAGATAACAATAAATTTGTTATGACATTCCCCAAGTTAGCTTTATTAGGCAGAAACTCTGCGCCCTGACATCAACACATCAACACTATGGAAGTTCAGACCCAGGAGCTGTATTAATGGCTTGGTGAGGATTTGTTTGTGTGGATTTAGGCCAGATTGGGCGGAGATTTAGAAAATTAAGCAATTTCTAACCAATTATGGACCATGTGTGGTGATCTGAATATGGTTCAGTTTAGCAACCAAACTTGGCCCAGTGTACTCGGGCCAATTCCGGGCTTATTAACAACATATCAGAGCTGAATTGAGACATCCAATCCAAACTATGTGTTTATCATACTAAGTATTACTAGATGGAAATGTTTATATTGTAATAGATTTAGTTTAATGGTTTACCCTCTCCACTACAAGTGTGAAGTAGAAAGAACCATATCTTGTTTTGACATCAGACCAAAAGCGGAACAGTGTTGGCGGTTGGATGTAAGAGAGGTGTTCCTGCCCCATCCTAATAGGATTTATTTCCAAAAGACTGTCCCTGAGTGCACTGACTAACAGCTTTGTCCCTCGTCATCCTTCATCCCATTTAAACTACTTAACACCTTCAACATTAGCAGAAGACTGTTGTGGTAGGATTGGCATTACTACACTAATTTTTAAAGACAGTGTTTTATTCACTGTTGATAACTTTTTGAGTATTGTAGTTAAAAGAGAATCATTAAAAATTTCTGAGCATACAGTTTAAATTGCAGGTTGTTAAAACGTCGCTCTGTGGGTTAGAGTTTGGAACAGCATCACTATTACATATTACCTTGTCTCCCAGTGTTTCCTGCCTCTTCCCACTTTTATTGTTAAGGAAATTGCCAGAAACTGGTAGTAAACAGACTGGAAAGCTTTATCTTACCCCAGTGTGACCACATTGTTTGGCCCCTATTTTAAGGAAACAACTGTGCATGTCTAGTAAAACAAATTCATTGCATCATCTTACATCTTGTGCTTGTACCATTTGAGGTTAGAACTCCTCTAAAAGCCCTTGCATGCAGTTTGTCAAGGTGTTGATTTAGGATGTCTCAGTGTATTTACTGTCTTTATGTAATCCCAGATTGATGTTGAGATCAACCATCTGTTGCGGGATTCCCTCTTTCTGAAGATGCCTCTTTTTGAAACTGGCAGCATGTTTAGGCACATTGTCTGGCTGCAGAATTACTTTGGGACTAGGCGCCTCCCTGATTGTAGTGCAGGGTGGATCAGCATAAATAAACATCTGAAAAGCACATAAACTTTATTTTATGACTTACAAACAACAGGATGACAGCTGTTTTACTGCCCCTTAGTGGGAGAAATCTGAAATAGTTGCATTGCATTTGAAAGAGATTTACCTTTTTATAGTCACAAAAACACGTCGGTTGGTATAAGTTGAGTCTGGTATAAATTGTACGTTAGGAGGCCCAAATACTGAGAGCTAACCTAATAGACTACTGCTCTTCCATCTGTTTGCAGACCTGAACCATGGCAACTATTTCTGACTCACTTGCAGATTTTACTGCTCTGCTTTGTTTTTGTTTCCTAGTGGAACCAAGAAATATGACTTTGCTACAGCACTTATAGTGTTGAGGGTGCTTCTCTTTAAACAGCTTCTTTCCTCTTGGCTGCTTCTTTTTTTCCAGTGAAGGACAAAAACACAATAACTGTGCTTATGATTAAAAATAATAGATAGCACATTGTGACGAGGCCTCTTTGGTGTTTGTGCCTTTCAGTAAACGTGGTGGAGGCTTTGCAGGAATTCTGGCAGATGAAGCAGACCAGAGGCGCCGACCTGCGAAACGGAGCTCTGGTTGTTTATGAAATGGTCCCATCCAACAGCCCTCCATACGTCTGCTATGTTAGCCTTCCAGGCGGCAGCTGCTTTGGAAGTTTCCAGGTACTTGATCTGTATTTTGTTAAGATGACTGTTATGAGATTAAAAAAAAAAAAAAAAGGGAACTGAAGTCTTTGATGTGTTTAAATCTAATTTGTCTTGGCGACCTATCCTGGTGGAGATTCAAACGCTTGCCATCATCAGTCTTTTGGCTGTATATTTATGTATCTGGCTGTTCATGTTTTCTTCACTTTTTGGCAGTTTTGTCCAACAAAAGCGGAGGCGAGACGCAGCGCTGCCAAGATTGCTCTGATGAACTCTGTTTTTAATGAGCATCCTTCTCGTCGAATTACAGACGACTTCATTGAGAAGAGCGTTAATGAGGCGCTGGCCTCCTTCAATGTGAGTTGAGATACTGTTACGTTAAAATACTGTTTAATAGTAGAAGATGCTTATATATGTGTGTGTGCGCCATGCATACAAAGAGTTGATGCTTTCAGAAGAAAATGCCGTGGATGTGCTCATGAACTATCACGTTCAAGTGAAACTTGTCTGTTGTTTCCTCACAGGGAAACAGGGAAGAGGCTGATAATCCCAACACAGGGATCGGGGCATTTCGCTTCATGCTGGAGTCCAACAAAGGAAAGTCCATGCTGGAGTTTCAGGTGCATAAAAAGTTTTTAATTGACATGTAATGTGATACAAACAAGAAAATGTCTGAGTCAAAATTTTGTTTGAAAGTTTGGTTTATGTGTGTTCAGCTTGAATGCAAAGGTGCATAATACAAGAACTAAAAGTTATAAATTTTCTTTTAGCTAGGATATCATACTTGCTTCAATTTAATTTATGATTTTATTGTGATTTTTGCTATTGGTTGCTGCCTTTTACTACTTTGTAATGCTTTCTTTGCACTTTCTAAAATACTTTTAATGTTTTATGTAAAGTATTTTGAATTGAAATGTGCTATGCAAATAAACTTGCCTTGCAGTTTTGGAAGCACATGTGACCTGTTTTATCGTTTATTAGGAGCAGGCAGCTTTAAGCTGGGACATCTTAACCCTGTTTTTAATTGGAAACAGCAAGTCTGAAGGCAGCATTCATGGCTTACAATGTTAAATGACTAAAGTTTGAACTTTCGAAAGTGAGTTTGGGCTCTCATTCTTGCTGGTTTTGGTGTTTTTTTCTGTGCCTCAGGAGCTGATGACTGTGTTCCAGCTGCTGCACTGGAATGGAAGCCTCAAAGCTATGAGAGAGCGACAGTGTTCTCGACAGGTACTATGAGACGTTAAACACATCTCACACATGGCTTCTATCATTCAGGTGCAGAGCTCACTCTCAGTATTCACAAAGAACATGTTTTTTTTAACATGACCAATCATATGTCCCGCCTTTCTCTACATGAAGATGCTGCTCCAGGAATATTTTTGTTCTCAGCCTCAGTAGCAGCATAGTTATTAGACAGAGAGCTTATTAAATGGTTGAAAATTACATTAAAAAACCCTAAATTCTAAAAAAATTAATAATTTTAGTCATCAGTTTTTTTTAGAGACACATTTAAACCACATCTGCTATAAAATAACCCTTTAAATGAGCGTATCCATGACTGTGGGGTATGACTGAACTTTCAGGAGGTGCTGGCTCATTACTCCCACCGTGCCCTCGACGATGACATGCGCACCCAGATGGCAGCCGACTGGGTAAACCGAGAGCAGAGCATGGCGGGCACCATCGCGCAGGAACTGGCCTCGACAGAGCGAGAACTGGAGGATGCCAGGCTGGCAGGCAGAGAACTCCGCTTTTACAAAGAGAAGAGAGACATCATGATGTTAGCCGTGGGTCAGCTCAGCGCAGCCAACGCCGCCACTCTGCCCTCACACTAAAGCTTTGTGGAAAACGCCCCGTTGACACTCTGTAGGATTTCTGGTTACTGTGTTGATCGCTTTTCTGAACGTTTAAGTTTTGTGAAATCAGGCCTTACAGTATGGTGCAGCTTTCTGTAAAACAAACATTTGCCGCTGTAGCCATTACCTCTTTGTGCCTACTAATCAAAAGATACTTTTCAATTCCTGCGCTTGCCATACCACCTGGTGTCTATAGATTTTCATTATTTCACACTGCATTTACTAAAGTAGAACTACAGAAACAAAGTCTTCTAATGATCAGTGATTGTAAAAAAAAAAAATGTGGAGTTTAGATCACATCAGACTAGTGCATATTAAGATGCTAAGATATTTGGATTTTTACTCTATAAAATCATACACGAAATACTTGTAAAATACAACACAGTGATCACTTTATAGTATAAATTTGAGTGAAAAAAATGACAGGCTGCTCACCTTCATTCAGTTTCACTGTCATCATACTGTAAGTATATAAAAATTCAGAATAATACTAAAAATTAAGCTTTGAAACATACATAATAACTTGTGGGTACTTTGTAAAATATGACAGCAGCTCAGGTTTTTACAAAAATCAGATGGTGAACCGTCACTATGTTGTCTTGTTTATTTTGGTTTGTGAAGGCTTTTGGCTTTGTTAAAAGTTGTCGTGCGCTTGGTGACCATGACACTAGTCGAATGTATATTTTTAGTGTGCTATCATCTAAAGCAGTGGTTCCCAACCTGGGGTCCGGGATCCCCCTAGGGGTCCCTGAGGCTTTGAACATTAGAGCCGTTGTGATTAATGTCCACAAATTGTCCCTATTTTAAGGAATAAAAGTAAGGCTGTATGTTGTTCATTTAACTTTGGCTTTGTCAATGGACAGTGCAGAACACATTATATATGGTGAGAATCTCACTAAAAACGAGCATAGTTTCAGCACAGGGTGGAGCAGAGGGTCCATTGCATTTTAGAATATGCATGAAGGAGGTCCCCGAGGAAAAAAGGTTGGGAACCACTGACCTAAAGGACCTACAAAGAAACTCTGTTACACTATAGGATTTGCTCATGTGATACAGAATCTGTACATGATGTGTTACAGTCAGATGTTTTTAAAAGATGGTGCTCATGAGGACTGAAGGCAGTGTTTGGAGGCAAAATACGGCCAGAAAATTAGTTTGGTGTTTTAATCTGATTAACTTTTTAAGATAATGGAAGCACAGGTTGTTTTGGGTTTTTCTTTTGGCAGCACTTGTATATCTACAGATGATAAACATGTAACATAACCAGCACTTGTTACCTATTTGATTCGATACTGTTATAAGGTAAAATCTTTATATGTTTCTAAAATATATTGTAAAACATAAGGATAAAGGCAATGCAGCAAGTAGCATTTTAAAGACCCCATGTAAACGAGGCAAGAGTTTGAGGGAAATGTGGGCTGAAATTAGTGACAGTTAAACAGCAGGGAGGCTCATTCTTGCTGCCAAATGCTGAGTTGTCAACAGCAGAGACTGATTATATAAAATTTGAGAAGGCAAATAAAAAACACAAGAAGAAAGGACTGAGTATGATTAAATCCAGATCAGTTTTTATTATTTTTTTATTTACATTATTATTATTTCTGTCCTCTAAAACATTGTGCCTTGAGATTGGTAACATCCAACGTTAAGATCTTAAAAAAAAGTCTAATCTTTTTTAACGGGGTCTTTAAAGGGAACTTTTTTTTTCTTCCTTTGCATGTAAAGATTGCATTGTAAATCAGTGTTACAGTATCTACATGAAATTAATTGGGTAGATTTGGTTGAAGAAGTGGATGAGAGGGGTTAACATCATCCTCGGCGGGTTAGCTTAGTTAGCCTGGCTCTGCCCAAAGGTGGTAAAGCAGCAGTTCATTGTTATATCTTATATATTATATGTGAGTTTAAATGGATACAAAGTCCGAAGAGTAAAAATCTGAAGAATTTCATAGGAGCATGTATACACTTTCTGAAGAGATGGTATAGCGACTGGCCGTCATCAAGACAAAAACTAGCTAGCTGCCAGATGTGTAGAAGAAACGAGTTTGTTTTAATCTTCTTATTCATGCCAAAAATCCTTAATATGTCATTCGATTATAAAGGATTAAAAAAAAAAAAAAAAAGGCTAACCAGTGTATCTTGATAAACATGTATCACTGGTTCATAACTCAACTTTTACAATTTGTGTTGAGGACTCTGCAGCTCTCTTCAGTAACACGTGAAAATCCAATGAACACTTACCTCATATATCTGCACCTTTGATCCCTGTTAATGTTGTTTTTTGTTTATTTTATTTAATTTTTAATTTTTTGCTTGTTTTAAATCAAATTTTAAGCATTTAATGAAACGTTTACCCACAATCTCAAAGGCAGAAGCTTTTTCGAGGGCTGTCTCATGAGCCATTTAACAAAACTGAATAATTATTAAGTTAAACCTCAGTGTTTAAATTAGATTTTTATAGGAGTGAAGCTGGGATCTTAAATGATGTGTCCCATTTCTATCATTTTGCTCAATAGGTTTTCTTTATCAGTTATTTTTCTTTTCTTCTTTTTTTAAGCATTTAATCTGAATATTTTTGATCTTTTTTTTTTTGCTATTTTATGAAGAAAACTCATTTGGCTTTAATTCTTTTGGCTTTGATGCATTATGGTTCACATTTTATTTTGTGTATTTCATATTCAATACAGTATTGTTTTTTAAACCTTTCTCAAGGCATAACTGCGTATTTTCTATGAACATTTTGTACTCCATGTTTATACCTTTGGTAGATTTACATGTATATGTAATAAATCAGTTGATATAAATGCTGGAGACTAGGTCCGATCTCTTGTTTTTCTGGTTTTGTCCAACTTAATGGAATATTCAGAATGGACAAAAAACAAAAATGATAATGACTTTATTTTTATGTTTTTTTTTTTTTTATTTTACAAAAAGATTGAGCTATTTTTATATATTTACTGCTACTGTTCCTTAATATAATCTCTTAGAAACTAATATCACAATCCAGTAACGATGAAGCATTACTCATCTTGGAGTCTTTTGATCAACTGTTTTAACATAAAAACAAAAAACAACCAGATCTAATAAAAATAAATGTATTTCTGCAAGACAACTTGCTGAAGTTCAAACTGAGTATCAGGATGGGGAAGAAAGGGGATTTCAGAAACTGCTGGTTTACTGAGACTCTCACACCCAACCATCTCTAGGGTTTACAGAGAATGGTTAGAAAAGAGAAAATATCCAGTGAGCAGCAGTTATCTGGATGAAAGGGGCTTGTTGATGTCAGAGGAGAATAATCAGACTGGTTGGAGGTGAGAGGAGGTGAGAGGAAGGCAAGAGGAACTCGAATAACCAACCTGGGTGTACAGAATACCGTCTCTGAATGTGCAACTACAGCAGCAGGAGACATCATTGCCATTCCTGTTAGCAGGATCACCAAAATTAGACAACAAAAGATTGGAAAAATTCTTGATTTCAGCTGCCACTTCCAAATGGCAGAGTTAAGTACAAACAACATGAAAACATGGATATTTGCAATGGGGTGGTGGATGATTTCTTGGGACACTTTTGGCCTCTCAGTACCATTTGAGCATGGTTTAAACACCACAGCCTACCTGAATATTGTTGCTAACCATGTCCATCCTTTAATTACCTCAGTATAGCATCTTCTGATGGCTACTTCCAGCAGGATAATGCACCATGCACAAGTTCAAATCATCTCCAACTGCTTTCTTCAACATGACAATGAGTTCACTGTACTCCAATGACCTCCACACTCAGATCTCAATCCAATAGAGCACCTTTGGGATGTGGTGAAACAGGAGACTTTTTTATTTTTTTATTCTTTTATTTGTCCAGAATTGTAGCAAGCAGAATAATAGTCTGGCTGCTGTGTTATGCCAAACAAATTTGCATTGCCAAGGGGGGCTGTATGGTTATCCTCTTGATAATCCGATTTTTAAATATATATATATTTGTATATATA
>JBAMHW010000019.1:16145795-16166382 GCA_037177495.1 Rhadinocentrus ornatus
AGCTCCTCCCGTGTAGTTCTGGGCTGTTTCCTCACCTTTCTTAGGATCATTGACACCCCACGAGGTGAGATCTTGCACAGTCATGTTTATTTATCGACCTCAAACAGGTGCTTCTAATTTAGGATAATAAGTGGAGGGGAGGTGGACTTTTTAAAGGCGGACAAACAGGTCTTTGAGGGTCAGAATTCTAGCTGATAGACAGGTGATCAAATACTTATTTGCAGCTGTATCATACAAATAAATTGTTACAAAATCATACATTGTAATTTCAGGATTTTTTTAGATTATGTCTCTCACAGTGGACATGCACCTACGCTAAAAACATCAGCATTTCGGCTGTAAAACACACCTTTGAATAAAATTAAATAAAATTTTATCTGAATCCAAGTGGTGTTTAGTTTCTGGACTTCTGTGCTCATCACGTATTGTCCATATTGACCACCATGTTCCATGCAGACCATTCACTTGCGCATGGTGGCAGGGTTCTCCCTTAGAGTTCAGGCCAGAGACTCGATCCGGGAGGCTCAGAGTGGAGCCGCTGCTCCTCTGCATCAGGAGGCACCAAATAAATTGGCTTGGGCACCTGGTTAGGAAGCCTCTTGGACGCCTTCCTGGTGAGGTGTTCTGGGCACATCCCTACGGGAAGAAACCCCGGGGAAGACCCTGAACTTGCTGGAGGGACTACGTCTCTCGACTGGCCTGGGAACACCTCGGGATCCCCTCGCATGAGCTGACAAAGGCCGGGGAGAGGGAATACTAAGCTTCCCTGCTTAAGGCCCATTTATGCACGATGCAGACAGACAGACACTTATATTAGTTAATTTAGTGTTTGTTGACAATAAAAGTATTGAACAGATATTGCTAATAACCTTCTTTTTTTCTGCACAGGTCTGCCACCTCCTGGTGCATTCCCTCCCATTCCTCCCCCTGGATCAATGCCTCCAACAATGCCGCCTAATATGGCAATCCCTCCAACAGCCGGGACACCAAACCCACAGGGTGGCGGTGGACCTCCGCCTGGACCACCACCCTTCCCTCCTGGCAGTATGCATCCAGGTAAGGCTATGGTAACCTTCAAGTGTTTATGGTCAAAATTTGCTATAATATCGTTATACGTCAATATTTTTTTTAATTAAATGTTATTTGATACATCAGTTGAGTCAACAAAAAAATATTCATGAATTATGATTTTATAGCAGTTTTTGTGTGTGGATCTTTTTGGCCACGAAGGTCACCAAAGGGTTCATCAAAACCTGTTATTTTCAAAACATTCTGTTTGTTGAACATGACGGAGCCCACTGTGTTGGTGTTAGCTGCTAATGTGAGAGGTAATAAGCTGCTAAATCTTGTCTTTATAATTATCTATGCCAAGAAGCTGGTTTTGGATGGAAGTGACAGAGGCAACCTTTCAATTGTATATAAATGCTAGGATCTCGCTGAGTATCAGTAAGTCACGCGAGAGTAGGGTCAATGTTTTCACCAGAAAACGAAATATATATATAAATATATATATATATATCAAGCTCTTGGTATAAAAAGGCAGGAACTACCGAACATGTGAAACTAGTGTGCCTTAATGAACAACAGTTGTGAGTTCCTGTTATGAGCTTGTTTGAGTGTCTGCCTGCAGTTTCACTGAAATGGTTCAACATGAAAAACAACAGCGAAAAAAACAACAACTTGATCTGCTCTGTTTTTGTTGCACAGGTATGCCTCAGATGCCCATGCCCCCTCCTGCTCCTCCTGGCATGGTGCCTCCTCTTCCTGCTCCACCGGGTTCAACTCAACGGGCTCCACCACCCCCCAACATGCCACCACCACCACCTATGGGCATGCCTCCCAGAGCGCCGTATGGACCTCCCATGGGTGAGCACTGCAGCACCTCTCCAAGTCTTTGTTCTCAAATAAAAAGTCTTTTCAGCTCACAAATGAGTGAAAGTCCCTTCAAGCAGGTTTGCAGTCAAAGGAAAGATGGAAAGGATCTGTCAGAAAACTTTTGGAGTAAAAATATAATCTGTGATTTGTAGTGTGGAAACAGGTTTGCTGGCAATGGAATAGATTTAGTTGTCTAAGCAGAGTGTATTATAAGTAACACTTATAACTTAATCACATTTTTACCATAAAATTAAAAAGTTTGGTTTCTGATTTTTGCCAAGTGTACCAGCGCACCTCACAATCTGAGTCTTTAAACTGTCTGCAGTTTCCATTATGATCCGGTTTCTGAAGAAAAGCCTGACAAACATCTGCTAACAATACATAGCAGCTTTATTATCTACAGTACATCCAAAGGCTGTGTATGCTATGTTATAGACAGAAGTTTGTTTCCTATTTCAGGCATAGATTCAATTTTACTTTTGCCTGACAACATTTAAAGTCTTTTTTCAGTCTGGTTTTGCTGTCTGGGATATCATCAGGAAAGGAATAATGAACTAATTACATCTTTAACAGATGTGTGCAATCTGAAACTTTGAACTGTGCTGGAGCGAGTTACATGTTCAGCGAGAATCACAAAAATGTGCAGCTTCAGGCAAAGTCCATGAAAAGAGAAATCTCTGGACTAGCAGGACATGCAATATTTATAACTTTGGAAACGCATTTACAGCTGCTTTTTTCACTATTAATGCAAAGGTGAACAGAAACAGATGATCAAGAGGTTTTCTGTGAACTAAAGGCTGTATTATGTGAGTTGGAAAGCTGCTGTCACCTAGAATTGTGGTCTGAGCTATCTGATCTGAATCAGATCATATAGGATGCGTGTTAAAACCCGGTCTGACCAGTGTGTTTTGCATCTCAGGATAGCTTTCTTTTGAAGGTCTAAGTTTGCACAGGTGTTGCACTAGTGGCTCAAGTTTTATGCACATTCCAAACCAGAGCCTTTGTGATGTTCAGAGAAGTATCTGTGAGGGCTTGGTGGTTAATCGATCAAATAGAATTTTCCATATCTGGAGATTTATTTTTATGGAAATCTGGATGTTTTTCCTTAGTTAGTTAGCAGCGGACTTAGCCCTCCCTCCATACCAGAACGGTGTTTGTCTGACAGATTTACAGTGAAGTGAGCCGTCACTAACACCTGGGATTTAGCTGTACGTATATCTGCAGTGAGAAATGCTGCTCTCTACGAGATGCAGAAGTCAACTTCAGCCCACAGACTCTCGTTAAGAGACGACCAACATCAGGGGGATTATTACCGCAGTGGATCCTGTATGATAAGGATCCAGATGGAAAGAGATCATGGATGCAGTTGTGTTGCATATTCCTATGCAAGATATGATGTCATTTATACAGTGGAAAAGTTATGACATCATTTATTTTCTTTTGGCTGGCATTAATATATTCATATAATTTATATGAATAGATGAAAGCCAGCTAAAAGAAAGTAAATAATATCAGTGATCTGGAAAGCAGGACGGGAATTGTGGTACAAAATAAATGTTTTTATTAAGTTTAATTATGTTGTTTTTTTTTAAAGAAAAGAAAAAAAATCCATTAAAATTGGAAATCGGATTTGGTTAGAAAAAATAGATTTTATTTTTGGGCCATATTGCCCATCTCTAGCATCTATATAAGGTATTGGAATAGAAATTGGATCAGGTAAAACTACATGTTTCCATTTATATCAGATATATGTTCTTATTTGGTATCTTTCAGAAATCTTTATCTTAAGCTGGGTTAGTCAGTCATTTCTGTGCAATATTTCCACAGGACCCTTTAATCATATTTTTATTTCAGAAATTTAAGAGGAAATTGTTTTCTATACCGCCTGTTAGGGTTGTCAGGTGATAGAAAGTGTTTAGCAAGATAGTACAGGTGTTGCGGGTTTCTGGGACCAGAATAGGCGAGACAGGATGAGAAGCATCAAACCCCCTGCAAAGGCTGTTGTGAATGAATAAGTTTAAAAACAGAGCTTCACCTAGGAGAGTGGGCTTTCTGTTCAGTACTTAGTGACCTGCTTTTAGTGACTCCATTTTATCTCTCTCTCAGCTCCCCCTGTTCCTCCAGGTATGCGAGGTCCTCCTCCTCCCATGCCTCCGCCTGGCTATGGTGCCGGTCCTCCTGGGCCACCTCGTCCACCGCCCTTTCCTCTCCAGAGAGGACCACCAATGCCACCAAGGCCCCCAGGTGCCCTTCCTCGGGTTCCTTTAAGAGCACCCGTGCCACCATAATCCATGTCAAACTGCAGGAATTGTCTGTTTCTTTATTTTTAAATGTTTAGATCTACTAGAGTTTGTAATAGTAGAAATAATTTAACCAACTTCTTTTTGCCCGTTGTACAGATGAACGACATTTGACAAATAAAATTTTTAGTACAAGTTTTTTAATTTCCCTTTTTCTTCCTAAATATTAGTTTATTGCTGTTTTTAGTTTTGTTGGTTTACTGCAACAGGGTTCTCATTTTTCCTCTATCATGCTGTGGGGTTGCTGTGGTGCCTGTGCGACAGCAGACTTTCTCATGTAAACTGAGACAATTGTGAAATGGGTTATCCAATAACCCATTTCACAATGAAGCATATCTTTCTTTAAAAAAATCCCCAAAACGTTATTTGGTTTTTATGGGTTGCTGAAAAGAGCTGTATAAAACATGCTAGCAAGTAGTCCTGACCTAAATCCCATAGAAACATGTAACAAGACTCAAGGCTGCCATTGCAAAGAGGACTCTTGCAAACTCACAAAAGCTTGAAGAGACTGCAATGGAAGAGGGGTGAAAACTACCAGAAGACAAGAGGAAGACACTTTTAGATTGTCGAATCAATAATTTAAGATTCTGCAATGAAATATTAAAGTTACAAACAACTGTTGTGACCTGTGTTCAAGTTTTTTGGCTTAAAAAAAAGTTCAGTAGCTTCTGATGCAGAAGTGAACCTCTAGTCGATATAGTGTGACAGTTTTCCATATAAGTTCCCAATATTGTGGCCAGTCCATTAACGTACGGGGAAAAATATGAGAACACAAATCATAGATGCTATAAATAATTTATTAACTCAATGGATCATGTGTGACACCAACTAAAAAACAATCATGCTATTAAAACAAATTCCTCCATATGTATTAAACTTTTCCCTCTCCACAAGGTGTTAAATTCAACATCTTCGGGATACAGAACCTTAATAAATCAAGCAGCTACTTGAGAGTTTGGATTGAAGACAGTCATGCCATTTGAACTAGAAGGTTTTAACACTATTTTCCTAACAAAAGTGTCGAGGTGAACGGAAATATGGTCACTTTTGCTCCGTTTCCTGACTGTGGTGTGTTAAAACTCTGCAGGTAAATAACAAGACAGAGCTTGACAATATCTTGGATGTGACAGATTATACTTTGTTTCATCAAACTACATTTTGAGGGATTGCATCATTGTTGTCAGTAAGCAGGATTCACATTTCTTCTAGTAACTCTTGATACAGTCAAAAGAATATCTGGTTGGCATGGCAACAAGAGTCAGGTGTGCTTGCACGTGTTTTGCTTTTATTGTGTACAGGAAACATTTGTAATAAATAAATAAATAAAAAGTGTAATAATGAGATTGGAAAGCCCAAAATGCACAAACTATCTGAAACACTAAATTAACCGCATGATATTTTTCTTTTCATGATGTGCAACAACCCGAGTAAAACTGCGGAAATTGCGCATAGACTTGTGTGCAGATCTGCGCCAAACCCCTCCAGACACATAGCCGCTTTTAAAGGCGATCGTGATGGGCTCGCGTGGGGGAGGGGACCCCTGGCGCATCACTAGAGCGTGAGTGGATAGCGTGGGCTTCTCTCCTCCAAGCCGCACAGCATCGTCACTCGCTTCACAGCAACAGCCTCGTACGCATCATCTTCATCCTCCTCCTCCATCCTCATCCTCACCATCTCCAGGCTGAAGAGAGTCGCTCGCAGGAATTAAGGTAAGTGTAAATTTGAACGCGAGGGATGATAATAATTATATTTTTTAAGGGGTCGTGGCATCTTAAAGTGGTGGATATATTTCTCCCACTTTTTTTTCTTGCATTAAGACATCACGAAAAAGACACGATGGGCGTGATCACCAACCGTTTGCTTCACGCAGCAAATTAAGATCGATTTTGTGAATCGAGACGCGGGCCTATAATGCAAGTCGTGACAAACTGCTGCTGGTGAGATTTCTAAGAATGATCGCATATGGCGGGATGCAAGCTGGGCTACAATCAGCCGGTATCTGTAACAGATTTCCATTAATCTGGTCGTATTAGTTGGCTGTGCTGTGTAAATTAGCCTGTTCGCGACAAGGCCCTTATAACCACTAAAGATGGTCATGACTGTATAAAAGGTTTAAATGTGCGCATATTTAACGAGAATCTTGAATTCATCCTGTTGCCTTCCTGCATCATTAAACCGATGCTTGTGAATTTAAATCTACAAGGAGACAAATCTGTATAGTACAGGTGTCATTACCCTGTTGTGAAAAGGCATAAAAAAACCCAAATATTGAGCACTGCAAGGAGATTTGTTTGGTTTTCTTTGACTAATGCGATGAAATTAGGTGTCCAAATAATTCATCATGACATGGCTGTTAGAAATCTCAGTGCCTTAATAAGCTTATAATGAGAGGACTGAATGTTCTGCAAGGTCTTGCAACAAAATCTTAAAGCTTGCTGCCCATAATTCTTTTGAATGGAGGAAAAATATCAAAGAGGGGGTTTCTGAGACGGAGCAATAAAATCCACCCTCATCCCCAGGCCTTCCTCCTCGTTCTTTCTCCCTTCTCTAGGAGATGTATGGACTGTGTATTGCAGGTTGTGTGAGCTGCAGAGAGCCTTTCAACTTGACAACAGTGATGGAGTGAGAGAAGTAGCTTTTTCTTTTTTTATACTCCAGTTTCTTTATGATGGAGGTAGAAAATGGGAATTGGGGTGTTGTTTACCTGTTGCATCAAAGAGGGAGATGCTTTGATTCTGTCTATGAAGCTTGAGCTATTATGGTTTCATATCAATCATGTTTGTATGGCCTTTTATAATAAAAGGAGGTAAAAATGTTTTTTTTTTTCAATCTTTACTTTTTCCAATGGTGTAAATCTTCCTGCTGTTTTGCACTTTGTTTGCTGCACTGTTTAATTTGGAGTATTTGCTTTCTATTTGCCTTTCTGTTCTTTTACTTCCTGGCAGCCAGCTACAGGGACTTCCAGTAAATCTGTTCTTCAGTGGTGCATAACATTGATTTATGAAGGGTTATAGTCTCATGGATTTAAAGTTGCTTACAGGATTTCAGAAGAATATAATTCTGTTAGATTGGTTATTTTTCCAAATCAGAAACACACAGCTACAGCTACGCAGCTAAATGGATAGCTGAATCCATTTAGCTGCTTCACTCTCAGGATCCTGGATTCCATGCATGACTTTTACTGATAAAAAAAATCCTATTTATATTTAAAATAAAAGAACCAGCATTAATATTATTAGTGACATTTATCCTGACAGGATGCAGATATAATCCTGCTGTTTTGTGGTCTAACTGGGCAAAAAAGCTGAATTCACCCATGCAAAAATAAACTATAATTCTGCAAAAGGTTTCAAAAGAAAAACTGCTAATATGATTTTGACAAAGGTGTGAATGCTTTGTTTTTGTGAGGCATAATGATAACAGACCTGGGAGTGCGTCAGCCTGAGATATTATTAGGTTGTAGTCCCACAGTTTAGCTTGGCTGACCAGGCCTGGTGGGGTTCTTTTGATCTGTGCTCATCATGCTGACAGTGGCAGACCTGCAGCCTCATGACTGGAAATGATTCACTGTAAGAAATTTATCATAAGCAGTAGCTTAGCACTGTAGCACTGTTTATGTATGTCACCTAGTCTCAAAAATCATAAATTTAATTCACAAATGTCATTGCTTTTGTTTAATGCAACATGCCTCTGTGCAAACGAATATGGTGAAACAGAAAACGTGTCTTACAGGCCCGTGAGACTTCCCTGTGTACCTACTATCAAAAAAGCTCTGTTAGGCCCGTTATTACCCGTCAGAGTTCATTTTGGAAACACAGGTGAAAGTTCAGTTATGTCACATGATTGTCTGTCTTCGGTTTCACAACAACATAAATTTAAAGTGACATGTTGTCATATTGCATTTGGACTGAAGGCAGTGTCCTAATAATGCAGCATATGGATATTTATCTCATCTATCGGCTACTGGAACAAGTTAGGGCCAAAAACAATTTTCTTTACATAGCATTATTTTTAATAGGGGATGTGAGAAAAAGCCATTTCAATTTTCTTTTTCTTATTTTCAATAATCATTTGCTTGTACACATATCTTTATGCATCTTTGTTCATTAGTTTCTAATTCTAGAAAAATGTAGAAAAGACACCAAGTTTAAGAGTATGTTTAGGCTAATGTAAGTTATTTCCTTTTGATGTCTAATGCAATTAATAATGTTAGATTTCTCCATTTCCATTTACTGAGACTCCTCTGAAACCATTTGGATCACTTAACAAGAGACACGTCTTCCACTTTGAAATCATTTGATGGAAACTATTAAAAGATTCAACATTTTAATGTGAGAATTTTGGGATGTTATTGGATGTAAACGTGTACAATGACATGCCTACTGTGATTATTTTTGGTAATATTCCTCACTGGTGTCCGATCCATTTAAGTCACGTTTTATGGCTCTTCATGATGAACGGTGGCATTTCTACATCAAGAAACATTAATTCAAAAACTCATTTCTGTCTTGATGCGTCGCTCCATGATTGCTGCCCAGACCCATCTGTGACCCAGCAGAGAACACATGCTGGGTGGATATGAAGGGGCAACAGGTGTGGTCAGGAAATAATCTGTTTAGGTAATTTTGTCTGCTGTATATATAAAAAAGAAGCAGTTAAAAAAAAAAAGAGAGAAAATATATCTCTTGTAAAGCCTCATTGTGGTGTAACCTGATCAGACATACAGTTTTTATTTACCTGCAAGAGACTCCTAACGTGTGAGGATCACACAATTTCTATGTTCTTTAACAAGTCAAGAGTGAAATTAACTATTTTAATCATTATGGCTAATGCAACCTAGTATAAGTTTATTCAACCATTTGAATGAGCTTAAACAAAAATTATGAAGGATTGAACTCCATCCATACCCGCAAGATACATTAAACAGGTTGCCAGTCCAGTGCAGGACCAACAGAGTAAAAACAACAACCGCTTGCACTCACCCTCCAGGAAGAATTTACAAACACCAGTTAACCTAACAAGCATGTTTTAAGCTGTGGGTGGAAGCTGAAGAGAAACCATGTATGCGACATTTGTATAGAACATGCAAACACTACACAAAAAGGCCTCAGCCAAGGTTTAAACTAGGAACCTCGTGCTGTAAGGCAAAGGTGATGACCACTACACCACCATGCAGCCCATGACTAAACTCTAGAAAAATCCCATCATAAACTCATTAAAAGTATATGATTGATAGCATAATTATTTCCTAGTACACATAATTGCACAAATAGTTGTACACACTATTCTCACAAATATATTTACAGTTGGATGAAAGACACATGACAATTAATTAGTCAGACTGCTTTATTGGACCAAACTAAACAAATTCAATTTACTGGTAATGAAAGGTTTATGTTCAAGTTTTGTTTTCCAATAATCTTTTTTAATACAGTGATGTTTGCTGCAGCTATGTCTATTTATGAGAAATTTGAAGTAACTTATTAAGTAATTTTTAAGTGATATTACTGATCAACTTCCTTAGACAAAACACAGTGAACACACACCAAAATGAAAGACTAGCTGCAGCATATTCTGCTGTAAGAAAAGACTTTTGCATTTTTGTCTTGTAGAAAATTTCTAGTTTTTCTCTTTTTTTAAAAAAAAAAAATTTTCATAAATTTGCCCTATAGTTATATTTAAACATGGCAAGGACCTGTTTATGTCTTCTTTTAAAAAAAATAGTTTTAAACAAAGCGGATATGAATTAGTTTCAGTTTGTCTTTCTTTTATTACTTTGTGTTTTGTATTTCTTTGTTGTCTCTGCCATCACCTTATCAAGTAGTCACTTTTTCTGACTATTTGGAGTTGTGAGTCTGTTTTCACCGTATCCAAACTTTTTATTATCCATCCGTGGCAAATAAGGAAATCTAAACTTTCAATTAGATTTAAAGCTGTCATCAGATTTTTCTTGACAACTCACAATCTTTTTATGAATTCTCTGACTGATGAAGAGACCAAAATTTAACTAGTTTTAATGTCCATTTTCTCCCCAGGCATAAGAAGAGCCTGTTTTTGTCAAGTGAACTGGGCTTCAACTCTAAAAACCTTTAAATTGTATCTTGAATAAACTGAAGCCCCATTACTTTCAAGGGGCCTCTCAGCTTGACCGTTGACCTTTGTTGCTTCGACTGAAACCTCTTTAAAATGGAGGACGGCTACCAAAACCGGACTGCCTTCATAAAGGGTGCCAAAGACATTGCCAAAGAAGTCAAGCGGCAAGCGAGCAAGAAGGTGGGCCGCTCAGTGGATCGGATGACCGATGAATACAGCAAGAGATCCTACAGCCGCTTTGAAGAAGATGATGATGATGACTATCCCATGCAGGGAAACCAGGATGGAGGCTATTACCGTGGCGACAGCCAGGCAGCCAATGACGATGAGGGGGGCCACAGTGACTCCACAGAAGGTCACGATGAAGATGATGAAATCTATGAGGGCGAGTACCAAGGAATTCCCAGGGCTGATTCAGGCAAAGGTAGTCTGGCTGGAGGTCCGGGATCAATGACAGCTGGAGCCCAACAGTTCAAAGATATTGGGGTTTCTGAGGCTGAGAGACGGAAGGACCAGGAGGAGCTGGCTCAACAGTACGAGACCATCTTACAAGAATGTGGTCATGGGAAATTTCAGTGGAGTCTGTACTTCGTACTGGGGCTGGCACTCATGGCTGATGGCGTGGAGATCTTTGTGGTGGGGTTTGTCCTCCCCAGTGCAGAGAAGGATATGTGTCTGTCTGAACCCAACAAGAGCATGCTTGGTAAGATTGTCTCCACGTTTTGTTGCACACATTGTACATATCCAAAGTATAAAATGGTGTATTCAAGACTTGATGCAGCTTACTCCTCTGTGCCATAGACTTTAGTTCTTGCTCAAGAACTATTTAAAACATCTAAATGAGTCACACTGGTGCTCTTGGCGACAAGTTCCTTCATGACACTGAACATGGGCTGTTTATTTTGAGTCAGTGCTACATACACTATTCCAGAAATACATGAGCCCAAAATGTCTATTAACGTTGTGGAGATTTTTACCACCAGTTGCACTAGTTTTCTATTTTATATGTTTATATTTATATTTATTTAATTACAAACATGCATGGTAAGGACACAGTATGCATTCTTACTAATGGTTTCCAGCGACTAGATCGGTTTTTATGGCGATAATAGACCAAAAAAAATGGAAGTAAAATCTAGAGAGAAGGCAGACTGCTAGCAAGAAAAACATGAATGTGAACAATACAAGTTGTGATACTTAAAATAAAATTGCATTGCAAAAGTTTTATGGGGAAAAAAATACATTCTGCATTACGGAAGCATGGAGCTGTCACCCAAATAGAAAAACATTGTTATAACGTCATATGTTTTGTGGTGAAAAACATGGAGTATAAACTGTATTCGTCTTTGAATGAGGAAACTTTGCATGCAGTAAATCTAGCAAATGGGATTAGGTTGTACTTCATAGTAGGCTGAGACAAGGAGAGTTTGGACAACGGTGAAGCTTGGGAGACGCTGTGGCAACTTCCACTCGCCATAGATGTTGCACCCTAAAACCACACAGGACTGCGTCTTCTTGCCTACAACTTAATTCTCTAAGTCCCAGTGGTGCATGCAGCCTGTATAATTTTAATTTTAGTTTTTAGAAGACAGCTAGGCCATACGTGTAACCACTGGTACAAGCAACACACATGCTACCGTCTCACTGCGCGCAGCAGATGACATACCGTGTTTCTCATAACAAAAAGAACGGAAATGTTTCTGTTTAATGAGAATAATCTGCTTTAAATGTATTTTGGTCCAATTTTGCTAGTTCGCAACAACATCTACATGCAGCACTTTGTGTTTCATGTTTTTAGAATAAAATGCATCACATTATAATGTGATGTGTTTCACATTTTTTACAACAAAATTATTGCATTATAACGTGATGACGTCCCAAATTTCTTATTTAGGTGGCAGCTCTATGCTTTCGTACTGCATGGTTATTCAATCAAAGTGATTTTGGATGAAAATGAAAGCAATAGGTAACTAAAAGCTACAATTCTTCAAATGACCACTTTAGGCCAGCTTAAGAAATGAGTCATGAACTTTGATGCCTTATTTTTACACCTGTGTAAAATGTATTAAATTAGAGAATGTTATAGTGTTAATATGGTATTTTATTTAAGTATAATATTTCTTGAGATTAACTGTCAGATGCAAATGTACTTAAACATAATTTGGTGTTTTATGTCACAGAAGAACTTAAAACAAGCAAAGAAAGCAAAATAAAACCTAACAAAAAACAATCAATGACTTCACATCTTTCATACCATGCATAGTTCTATAGTTTATTACAAACATTTTCATCTACTCCACTTTGTTTGGTCTCTCCCCAGGTTTGATTGTATACTTTGGGATGATGGTTGGGGCTTTCCTTTGGGGAGCTCTGGCTGACCGGATAGGCCGTCGCCAGTCCCTTCTTATCTCTCTCTCCATCAACAGCATATTTTCCTTCTTCTCCTCCTTTGTCCAGGGTTACAGCACCTTTCTGTTTTGCCGTCTCCTCTCAGGTGTTGGGTAATTAAGAGAAAAAAATAGTCTTTTTTTAATATGTGTCTTATATTTAAAGTATATCTTAATTCTTAATTCCTACACAGTAATGTTGACTATTCTGTAGTTTATTCATTAAATATCTTTTTAAAGAATAGAGCAAAAATAATTTTGTCTCTATGTAAACTAGCAAATTATGAGGGTTATCATTTCCATTTGAGTTCAGATCAATCACTTCCTCACTGCGGTCGCATGACTTTGTTTTGCGTCATTAGGCGGCAATGTGAAAGCCAAAGCTGTACAGTAAAGTTTTGAAAGTTAAACAGTTGTGACTCCATTCAAAAATAGTTTCTATACTTCTATTTACAGTCATTTGCAACATACTATTGCTATGAAATAGAGTATATCCTGTTAATAGGGATATATCAGGTTATATGATCTGGAATAAAAGTGTAAATGCAAATTTTTAGATGCTAATGCTAATTTATATGACTAATCTTTGTGCTCCAACAGTTGACATGTGAGCTCAGTTGATTCCTAAATTTTACAGAATCGGTGGCTCTATTCCCATCGTGTTTTCTTACTACTCCGAGTTTCTGGCTCAAGAGAAGCGTGGTGAGCACCTCAGCTGGCTATGCATGTTTTGGATGATTGGGGGAATATATGCATCCGCTATGGCCTGGGCTATAATTCCACATTATGGTGAGTATTAAAATCTAACAAATGATAGTAGTAAAATGGTAATTTGTCGGGTTTTTTTGGGCCAAAATACATAACACCACTGTGATAGATTCTTATTAGACAGAAAGCTATTTGCAGTTGGCTAAGCATCACACAAAATAACAAAAACAAAAGTGGAAATCGCTTGTTTGCTACAGCCAAAGTAACAGAATAACAGATTGGTATAAGAAAACTAACCAAATATTAACTTACATCTGGTTTGTGAAATATTATTTTTTTTTGGCTTTGAGTAAATTACCAGGAGCTATTTCCAGTTGATGAATGCACATATTTAATAGCATTAGCCAACTGGCATTTATGCTAAGCTAAGCAAGGCTAAACATCTAATGGTGTAACAGTACAGACATGCTACTTATGTCATCCTGAAAGCAACTTAATATATTTTCCAAAATATATATTTTGGAAAAAAAAAAAAAAAAATCCAGATTGGCGCTCTGGTATTAGTA
The DNA here is from genome assembly GCA_037177495.1 of Rhadinocentrus ornatus. Classification (NCBI taxonomy): domain Eukaryota; kingdom Metazoa; phylum Chordata; class Actinopteri; order Atheriniformes; family Melanotaeniidae; genus Rhadinocentrus; species Rhadinocentrus ornatus. The sequence continues at coordinate 16,159,725 of JBAMHW010000019.1, forward strand.
GTGGTGTTTGCTGGGAAAATGCTTGTTTTATAGGAAGCCTCTGTTCAGAAACACAGAAGTTGACTGACCGCCTGGTGAGGAGAAAGAAATAAGGACAAGGTTCATATTATAGTGTTGCATCAAATCAATATATTAAACAGGGTTCAGTGCTTAGCCTACATGTTTATTGACATTGCCATGTGTTCATGTATCATGTTTGGACATCACAGTGAATGTTCTGAGTTGTAAATATTCAGGCATGTAAGCTAATTTCTTTGTGATAGATTGTTTGTTTTTCTCTCAGGATGGAGTTTCCAGATGGGCTCGGCATATCAGTTCCATAGCTGGCGTGTGTTTGTGTTAGTGTGCGCATTTCCTTCTGTTGCTGCTATTGCTGCCCTCAATGCCGTGCCTGAGAGCCCACGCTTCTACTTAGAGGTTAGCAATGTGCTTGTTGACGGTTTCTCTACAGGTTTTTACTCAGAGAATAAAAAACAAATTTCATCTTGTGTTCAGGTTAGATTATATTTCAGATGTAAATCTAATTTTTCCATTTTTTCAAATCAGAATGGCAAACACGATGAAGGCTGGATGATTCTGAAGCAGGTTCACGACACGAACATGAGAGCAAAAGGACACCCAGAGCGGGTTTTTTCTGTGAGTATCTTTGAGGAGATACTTAAATTCATGACACTAATATATTATAAACATAGCTTGTATGATAAAGGCGTTTTTCACTTAAGAAATAAAAGGTCAGATACTCAGAGATCTAAGAAAAGAAGTAGTATAATTTGTTGAGCCTTTTACATCTTAATTACAAAAATGAGTTGAAGGAAAGGATTTTCAGTGTCTCAAATAACTGATTTCAAATAAATAAATAAAGGATTTGATGTCAGAAACTGATGTAAAAAAATGTTGGAAATGCTAAAGCAGCTTTCTTTCAATTGCATTTTTTATTTTTTGGAAACAGAGGATACCAATTGCTGAAGTTCTCTAGAAAGAAGAGTCCATTCTTGCCAATTACAAGATTTCTGCGTCCCCAACTTGGGGATGTAATATTATTATTAATAATAATGGATTAGATTTATGTTGTGCTTTTCTGCTAATGCACTAACACTGAGTCCATTATTCGTTCATTCCACTTTCAGACTTGGTGGGATACTGTTCAAAAAACATTTGTTTCTACATAACAAAATACTGGCGAGCACAACATGCATTTTCCACAAAGCTGTATTTTTAACAAATGAATGATGGCACAAGTGAAAGGCTCAGCTCTCTGTTGTCATAGCAGCCAGTTAATTTGAAGAAGCAATTTTCTGATGATATGAATATCTTTATTACACTTAAAACTAAGAAAAAATGTTGAATAATTAGCCAGTATTGCCATTTCTCCTTTTATTTCGGAATAAAGAGCACTAATATTTAAAATAAATTCTTACATGGCAATGTGTTTTATTTATTGTTTTACTTTTGACTGTCGAATCTGACTTTTTTGCTTTTTATCTGGTGAACTCCAAGAAACAGACAAATGTCATCTTGTGGATCCTTTTTTTTTTTTTAAAGCCAAATGTATTAGAGGGAAATTCTTAGCTAATAATTTAACCTCTTAATGACTTGTGTCTGTTTAATCTAAGGTTACCACAATCAAGACGGTGAAGCAGATGGATGAGTTGGTGGACATTGGCACGGACACCCCAGTCTGGCAGCGCTACAGACTGAAGATTATGAGCATTTCCCAACAGGTCAGTGAAACTTTTACAAATATGACTTATATTAAGCAAAATGCAATCAAATGTTGATAAATAACATGAGTGTTGGAGATTTTGGAGCCACTTTAGATAACAGCAAAGTTTTTATTAAAGTGTAATAGCTTGGCATAAAGCAATATCTTCCTACACTATCACAATTGCTGTAATAGATGCATTTTCCAGCTCGAAGCAGTCAGGGTGAAGTTGGCATTAGTGTACGCAAACTAGAGTTGGTGTTAGCATAGGTGGTTGCAAATTTAGCCAAAATGTTACATATCCTCCTTTTTAAGCATTTAATGCACATTAAATTTAAAATAACCTGCTTGCGTTAAGCTTTTTTTTTTTTTTTTTTTCTGTGCCAACCTGTAGAAGTTTCCCACAGTTTATTTGTCTCCTTTCAAGACACAAACTTTCACTTAAAAGACAAACCTTGTGCTTTAAAAAAAATAAAAATTTTAAACTTTGTTAAAGGTTATATTTTCATGTGTTTAAATCTTTGCCCTCACCATGGAAAACTGTTGCAGCACTAATTTACCAAATTCATGCATGAATTCACTTTGTATTCAGCCTGCGCTCTACCGTGTGCGCACACCTACACCCTCCATCATCCCACCTTCTTAATAAAGCTGAAAAGAAAGTTGTTTAAGCTCAAAATGTACAAGTACAACTCAGTGTCAGAACAATATTAGATAAAACTTATGATATATAACTAGACAAATGAAAGTCTTTTTCTTTACATCAATATGTTTTTTTCTTCTTTACGTGTTGCAGATACGGAATAACATTCTCGCCTGCTTCAACCCAGAGTATAAACGGAGAACCTTCATGCTCATGGCTGTTTGGTTCAGCATGTCTTTCAGGTAAAATCAAAGGCACAGAAAACAAATGGCATTCCCTTGCTATCTCACATATATTGACATAAATTTGGTTGCTTTTTCCATCGGTCTTATCTTTTATAACCTTGCAGCTATTACGGCCTGACAGTGTGGTTCCCTGACATGATCAAGTACATCCAGAAGCAGGAATATGACTCACGCACTAAGACCTTTACTAAGGAACGAGTGGAGCATGTCACTTTTAACTTCACCCTGGAAAACCAAGTCCATCGCCAAGGATATTATTTTAATGACAAGTAAGACTTTTTTTTATTCCAAAATGTAGCTAATTTGTCATCGGTCCTGTCTGATTCAATGCTGCGGTAGAGAAGGTTTTATAAATGCGCAACACGGCCCTAAAAATTGAAACCTGTCCACAGGTTCCTCAACCTGAAGATGAAGTCTATGGTGTTTGAAGACTCAGTGTTTGAGGAGTGCTACTTTGAGGACATCACCTCCACTCACACCTTCTTCAGGAATTGCACTTTTGTTGCAAGTTTGTTTTATAACACAGGTAAATAAGACTTCATTTCCTTAATAAGAATATGTATATATACTATTTATTACATTTTAGCTATGCTTTTTTTATTCTAGTTTTATTTCTTTTACTTTGGGACTTGGACAGTGTGGAGTTGGTGAGAAACATTTTGTTTCAGCCAGTGTATTCTCGCTAATACCATGTGTGACAAAAATAAAGTATCTTGATTTTTGATTTTACTTGGTATTCAGTTGTTTAGAGCCAAAACAGAAAAATTTTAGTTTACCTGATAAATCCACTACCCATACTCTGTTTTAGGTTTATGTCTGTAATTTGTCACCATTTGTTCTCAATCTAGAGACACTAGTAGGACTGGGCTTTAATATCATGTAAAAGTGCAGGACATGAACTTACATTTCATTAAATCTGATTTAAATCAAACAGCAGTTAAATTATGGTGAAGTACTTTTCACACAGATATCGAGGAGTTTTGGGGAAGGGGATAATTTCTAAGATCTGTTGGAAGTAAAAAAGAAAAGTCCATCAACTGTTCCACACAAGTTTAAGTTGTAAAAAATCTAACAAATGTTTGTCTGATGAAGCATCATAGCAGACCAATGTTGTAAATGATGGCAGAAAATGGGCCAAGACTCCTCTGGAGTCACCAAATGGCTGACAGATATTTCAGATGTGACACCTCTGACAACCAGAACTACATAAGGTGTTGGATGAGGATTACTACAGGTTTATGTCAATCGTAGTGTTTCCGAACAAAGAATGTGACAGAAACAAAGTGGCTAACAGGAATTGCAAATGAGAAAGTCTATCATCACCCTTCCGACCTTTCACTGGGTTTGTTTTCTGCTTGATAAAAATGCATAATCATGCATGTGGCCAAAGCATTTACTGAGAAATGTACATTTAACATGTCTGTGGTCTCTAGAAAGCCTATTAACCGGGTTGGAAAGGCAGAATGACAGCCAAGAGCTTTAAGGAACAGCAATCAGAGACTGATTGGCTTTGAGAACACAGGAGAAAAGATCATTAGAGCAGATAAGTAATGACTGTAGTGAGAAAGTGGTGACAGCATGGGAAAGCATGATTAATGAGGGAAGTAGAGCAGCAGGAATAGCCCATAGATACAAGGAGGAAGGTAATGATAAGGGAGCAGATTTTGCCTATTGAAGACATGTTTACACTTTAAAACTTGAAAAAACTATATAAAAAAAGTCCATCAAAAGCACTGAGATTCAGTATCATGACTTTGGAGATCCTTAATAAATTACATTTCACATGCAGATATTTTTCTTTGTTATTTTCTTTTATTGCATTTTATTATTTATTTCATGTCTAGTCATTGAAGCTACATATGAACTGAAATGAGTCCAACGGGAGTAAAAGAACACATTGTTCAGCAATCACAAGTGTTCTGTTACTAGTAACCCAGGGTTACACAGCTGCATAAATGTTACCATAGCAACGCAAACAAATCCAGCCCAGACTTTTACATGGCAGGGTGATAAGATTAGAAGAAAAACAGTGCTTTGAGATCAAGAAGGAGAAAAAAAAGAGATCAGAAGTCGTCACAGGACTAACTCATCTGCACGTGGAGACAGAATAGTTCAAAACCTCCTATTATTGAGCTGTCTATGGTTTTGACTTCTGTCAGTGGTTTGAATCAACATGTTAGAAAAAGAGCTGTGAAACACATCTGAGAACTTAGGTTGAAACACTTTCTTTACTCACATATTGTAGACATCTATTCTCAGCTGTGACAGATTTATTTGGGCTTAGTTTTCTGTGACAATAACAGCTTCTATATTTTCATTCCTGCAGCCAGTGATAGTTTCCTTCATGCATGTATGACTTGTGCGTTTCAAAATGTTATAATCAGAGTGTAGATCAACTGGTTGAGCAGCTGCCCCATTTACAGAAGCCACAGTTCCCCGGTGCAACCAGCCCAGATTTGAGTCCCAACCTGGGGTGCTTTGCTGTTTGTCATTCCCCGCTTTCTTGACCGCTAAAGCCCATAAAACCTTAAAAGAGTTGTTTTTTTTTTTTGTTTTTTTTTTTTATCATTCAGCACTTTATATGGCTGGCTCTCTTTAATAAATTTGATAGTGCTGCGGCTTGATTTTTATCAAAAAAGAATCTACACATCTCATTTAAGGAACAAAGTACAGAAAAACTACAGTAGGCTTAACCTCCGGAAGAATTTGCTTGACCTCTCCTGATGTTTGAAACAGGCATAAAATAGTTTCACTGGATGTTTTTATGTTTAGTTTCTGCCCCCAAGGAATTTTGATTGCAAGCAGACCTTGGTATTAGATTAGTTTTGCGGTGTCTGCTACAATGCCCTGGCTTCTTTTACTGAGATGATTTAATTCTCTCTCTTCCTTTTAAAAATGACTAATCATTTGTGCAAGGATGTATAGTTGGAAAGAAAATTCTCTTGTAATGCTTAAATAGCAGACAGAATGTAAGAATAAGAGCCTTATTCTTATTTAGTAAAAGAAAAGATGAAAGCTTCTCAACATTCAATCTGTTTTTTTGCCCTCAGATTTGTTTAAATACAGGTTTGTCAACTGTAAACTGGTCAACAGCACGTTCCTCCACAACAAAGAAGGCTGCATTCTGGATTTCAGTGATGACTTCAACAACGCCTACATGATATATTTTGTCAACTTTCTTGGCACACTGGCAGTGCTGCCTGGGAACATTGTGTCGGCTCTGTTAATGGACAAAATTGGCCGTTTAAGGATGCTGGGTGAGTAAATCTAATCTTTGCAGGTAATTTAGTTTTAATCACGAATGCTGTGAATGTTTTGTGTAATTGTCCTTCTTCTCTGGACACAGCGGGATCCAGTGTCATATCCTGTGTCAGCTGTTTCTTCCTGATGTTCGGCAACAGTGAATCAGGGATGATTGCCCTCTTGTGTCTGTTTGGTGGCATCAGCATCGCCTCGTGGAACGCCCTGGATGTAATCACAGTGGAACTCTACCCCTCGGATAAAAGGTAGCAGGAAAGCAGTTGTTTCTATTGATGTCAATTCAAAGAGTTCATCACCAATTCAGCTCATGTTTTGGTGTCAGTTTTTACTTTATTTCATTATATTTCATTCTTTGTTTTTTGGGGGAGGGAAGGATCTTTCTACACTTCTTTTAATCTTCTTTTTGTGTCCCTTGTCAGGAAATCAGTCCCCAACAAGTGGCTAATGCCAGGAACCATGCTAATGCATACAGTAAAATATAATATATATATATAAAACAAAACAACAATGTTTAGCACATGATGTTCTTTTTTTGTATGAATTTTGGCTCCCACAACTAAATCTAAGGCACAATGTTCACTAAAGTAGCAGAATGCAAAGTTAGTAATTAAAATAGTACTTAAAATGAAGGGCATATTAAACTGAAGGGCCCTGAATACCTACCTAGCTTATTCAAGTTAAGAATTTCATGCTTCATACTCTTCAACCCACAGTTTACTCAGACTTATAAGCAGTGTTGGGGTAGTTACTCTAAAAAAGTAATTTGTTACTAGTTACTCATTACTTCTGTAAATTGTAATGAAATTA
>JBAMHW010000019.1:16166482-16177412 GCA_037177495.1 Rhadinocentrus ornatus
AATTGCCTATAATTTCCACCTGTTGTCTATTCCATTTGCACAACAGCATGTGAAATTGATTGTCAATCAGTGTTGCTGCTTAAGTGGACAGTTTGATTTCACAGAAGTATGATTGACTTGGAGTTACATCGTGTTGTTTAAGTGTTCTCTTTATTTTTTTAAGCAGTGTAGTATATGCTGTGAAAAGGAAGGGTTATCACATTTTCTATTGGTTTCTTGATAGTATTACATTGTAAAAGCTGCTTTGTGACCCTTATAACCACATTGCATGATTCACAGAACCTTTTCTATATTGTACAAATATGATAAAGTGTTTTTATTGACTTGGAGTGTCTGATCATGCAGGATTTTACTTATCTAAATGTACTTGATTTGACTAAGTGAGGATTTTAGCCACCATTGATGTCTATTTACTTCGTTATTTTGAGTTCAGTTTATTCCTAGTGAAGCTTGTTGCTCTTCAGTGCATAGCTCCATTCCTTACACACATGATAACGCTGGCTGACATGTCATTACTACAAACATGGCCACTGCAGTCACTAGTTTGCCTCAATCCCACATGAACTGTGCTAACGCTGAAGATAATAACTAGAGCACTAAATATGTATTAGTGAATAAAGTCCCCTAATGTGACACTCTGTCAAAGTGATTTTTAAAAACTGGTGCCGCTAAAATAATAGAAATATTAAACATATTGGGAGACTTGCTAAAATTAAGACTTGTCTAAAATTGAAAGTGTTTTCACCAAATAATTATAATGCTTAAGGAAACTCTTCTAATTCCCTCCTGACATATATCTGGAATTTACCATCAACAGCTTTTCAGATAAATTCCCGTGCTCCCATTTATCTAAAGTCTGGATATATACCTTTACAAATGGCTCTCAAGCTGACTGTACGCTTACGGTGTGCAATCGTGGGAACATTAAGTACCTTTGGGTTGATATGAAAGGAGTAAATATTTACAAGCAACTCATGAATGTCTTGCTTGTGACACACTAATTGCTGAGTCTGATAAGCGTCTAATTTCCGCTTAATCAGTGTTGGGGTAATTACTCTAAAAAAGTAATTTGTTACTAGTTACTCATTACTTCTGTAAATTGTAATGAAATTACTTTACTCGTTACTGCATTTGAAAAGTAACGCCACTACTTATTACTTTACTTGACCATAATTCACCGTGTAGACATGAACAAACATCATTTTTTTAAACCTGGGCAATTCAACAATGGACATGGGGAGCATGCCTCCTACAATGAATCTGGAACTAGTTTGTTAATTTCTGTCTGTTACCGGCTGCTGCGCTCCAGGAAATGTTGAAAAAAGCTTCGCTTGTTTAGGAGGGGTCGGCTGCTGAAGGACTCCTTCCACTGACCGGGGAGCAGGAGCTTTCATCACAAGTTTGGACTGAAACTGGACTGAACTGAAAATAATGCGAATATCACCACTGACCAAAAGCCCGTATCTCCGACTCCAGCTGCATTTTTATTTTTCCTAAGTTGGCGCACAATCAGCTCCGTCACGCAAATCCATCTCTATGGCAACGTGCCCTGGCAAGCACACACACAGGAAGCAGCATGCGCGCACCACTTAAAACAGATGAGAACTTAACACAAAGGCAAACACGGCTCGAGTAACGCAGAAAAACGCGTTCCTGTAGTCCAGTAAAGTAACTTCGTTACCAATATTTTAAGTATAACGCACTACTTTGTTACCCAAAAAAGTTATATCGTTACTGTAGCGCGTTACTTTGTAACTTTGTTACTCCCGACACTGCTTATAAGTGTTTTATGTGCTGTGAAGTTTTTGTTTTACAGTAACCTCTTAATTCAGTTAGTACTACAGTACTACAGTTAGAGAAGCATCTGTCAAACAGTAATAAAATGAAATGAAATAAAATATTTGGGTTGGTGACATTTATGACGATCTATTAGCAGGAATGCAACAATATTCAGATTATGTTTTGGTGTTTGTAGATTTGTATGAGTATGAGGATTTTATGTTTTCATTACCTTTAAAAAACTATTTAAATCATTGATGGGTTTCCTTACTTACCGCTCCACCATAGCAATTTTTTATTTTTTTTTATAAATAAGCCCTTTTGTCCTTAAGTTAGTTGCAACTGAGCTGTTAAGAGTCACTCCATCTTACACACTGGATCTGTAACAATCAGTACATTTAACAATTCACTTTTTTGAATAACCCTAAAGCTGCTCACTGAGACTTTATGTGCTCCTCAATTTTTGTCTTCAGGACCACAGCATTCGGCTTCCTGAACGCCCTCTGTAAACTGGCAGCCGTGCTGGGCATCAGCATCTTCCAGTCGTTTGTTGGCATCACCAAGGCTGTACCCATCTTATTTGCCGCTGGTGCGCTCGCTGCAGGCAGTTTCCTTGCAACAAAGTTGCCTGAAACAAGAGGCCAAGTGCTGCAGTAAAGCAGATGTCCAGCCGGAGGCAGCAGAGTACAGCTGGAACATGTCTGACAAGTAGAGCCCGAAAATCCATGAGAGCTTCAGCACTGCCCGTCACACAGCAACAGAATAGACTGCCTACCCCAACGTAAGCCCAGAATCCTTTGAAATGTGGATTTTTACCATAATCATAAATAAATAAGCACACATGTAGAAAAAGATACCTGTACAGTCATAACACCTGAGCTTAATTTTAACTGCTCTGTCAGGTAGTGTTAGGAATCCGACCTTATATGGAGGAGTAACTCTTACAAGGTGATGTGGTTTAAATGGAAATGTGTGGTTAGGATAAAACATCTACAGTGAAAAGACCGAATGGTCAGGTGAAGAGATGAGATGAAAAAAAAATCCATTTCTAGGGGATTTAATCCATGTATTAGTTCAGTATGCAGATAAGGTTGCAGTACTTTTCTTTGTGTGTCTTTGACTTTGGTGACTGTCTTACAATGATACGTTTTAGTTAGCTGGGACATTAATATTTTTTTTTTTTTTTTTTTTTTAAATGTTTCTTCTAAGTATGTCCATGACTCCTTGACCACTGCCTGTTACTGAAGCCAGACCAGCTAAGTGCTACTATGAAAACATTCCAGAGAGGATGGATTTATTCAGATGCTCTCATTATTTTGTCCCTGAATAATTCCGGTCTGTTTATAGCTTCAACACTCAGACAGGTGAAGATGCATTTCACAGGATTCTCTGTTGTACATGGGGATAGTTGGATCCAGCTCCTCAGTGTTAAACCAGTGTTTTCCCACCCTAATGTGTGGCAATTTGTTGTTGTTTGTAAGTGGAATGCAACAGCGTCTGTGGGACGGATTTCGGCAAAGTGCTCAATGTAAAAACAGAATAGAAATTAGTTGTGTGAGTGAGTGTGTGTGTGGGCATGTTTCCAGGGAGCTCACTTTATTTGAGCTTTGTGGGGCCTACGATACTGGACCTCAAAAGTTTAAATTGCTGTTCGAGAGTAAAGATGTGGGTTTAGGGTATACATAGAGTCCTCAAATGAACAAGTGTACAAGGATGTGGGTGATGCATGTGTATATGTGTGTGTATTTATGTGAGGAAGCGACAATGTCTGATTTGTTTATTTAACTTTAATCATCTCATGCAAATGAGCACAGCCATGTAGACCATATTTTTCAGTCTGGTGGGATTTGTTTATCCAGTAGCAGAGTGTATGAACATCTGTAACACATTTTTCAGCTAATTACATCCAACTGACACTGAGAGTTCATTCCTAAACTTGGACTCAGTAGTTTTATCCCCTAAAAATGGTAAATAGAGGCCCATCTTTTAGCTTATTTCCAAGGTTTCCAACACACACCAGCCTTCATGAGCAGACGATAACACAATACATTCATAAGCACAAATCAAACAGGACCAAAAGAAAAACAGGATTTCATTTTTAAGGGCTCCTATTCAGTCATTCCTCACTGCATTCATTCCTGGCTTAAAAGTATTTTTACTGTACGGTAAAAAGTATGGTAGTACTCCCTTATCTAATTCTTAAATGCTAAAATACCTGTAGTGACTCAAGATTGGACAGAAGCGCTCAAAAAAGAAAGATGGTCATTATTTATACATATCATTGTACCTTGGTATCATTTCTCCAAAGGTGTTCATCAGTATGTTGGCTGACAATCAGTGAGTGAGTTTACAGGCAGAAAGAGTGTGAGGTTTGGACCTGAAAACGCCCTCTGGAGTGCATGGATTTGTGTATGTTAGTAATGTAACGAAGTCATGAGAATGCCATGAAAAGGAATAAATCTGTAAAGGATCACTTCATAAAAGGCTGAGTAAATAAATAAATGGGTAATAGAAATCTAAAGGAGTAAAAATAATGATAAATATAAAAGCATTCATGCTTACTTTTATTTGTTTATTTATGGCATTCAAAATTATTTATATAATTTGTTTTTATTTTTGTGTTATTTATTTTACATATTTATTTATCTTTATTCTCCTATTTTTTTCTATTGCTGAAACTTTCTTGCTAATTATTTATTGCTAATAAAAATCACCAAAGATATTTTAAGAGGATATTTCAGTTTTGTTTGATATCCAAATACATATATAGAGAAAAATGAATAAATTTACTTAAAAGTAATTGAAAATTACTTTTTTAATTTAGTGTTTTATATTATTTATTTCTCACAACTCTTAAAATATTAACACAATTATTACAATTTAATTAATACAATTTAAATTGTGTAATTTCCAATAAGGGATCAATATAGTATTCCTTTATTCATTCATTTACCCTTTTTTATGTTCATGTTTGTTTTTTCTTCTTTTATAGATATATTATATTTTATGGTAATCCTGTGACTGTCATGGTTATGCCCTCCTAAACTAAATAATAATAATAAACAAAAAAACAAAAAAACAAAAAACAAAAACAAAACATTAGCTTAGCCTAGCATAAATACTGAACATTGCTGTTCTCCTATTTTTTATGCTAGGCTAAGCTAACTAGCTGCTGACCGTAGCTTCATATTGTTTACAAACAACATATCAATGTCAATCTTTTCAATTAAATTGAGTTTTTCTAAAAGTATCAACTTACATTTTTTTTTTTAACTTCATTGTGATTTTTGTTGTTTGTGTACGAAGTCGTTGGTGTTTAATGACCAAATTTGTCCTGCCTTGTTGATGCTGGAAAGACTGGGTGTGTGTGTATGTGTGCATGTTTTTAGCTGACAACACTGTCTGTCACATATTTTTCTACTCTTTTCTGTTGCAATATTTATATCCTTGTGATGAATGCAGCTTAGTTAGAGACCACGGATATATTCAAAAGAAACTAACAAACAAAACACTAATGCAATATGTAGTGTGGATTTTAACGTTTTGTTCTTCGTAATAGACCTGGGTGCTCTTATGGTGATCCAGTGCAGATTAAAAACACTTCCAAGATAACCATCCTCAGAGACAATGTGTGGTCTGCTCATATGTTTGGAAACACGAGAAAGCCTACCTTAAATCCACAAAGATGACTTCACCCATCAAGCCTCTGTACCCAACCGATTGTGACGCATGTTTGTATCGTATTGTTAGACTTTTTGGGCGTCCTGTATGCCAGCTGTTTTTGTCTAAATCAAGAACTAGTGTTTTCATTGTTGTATGATGACATAGATTTGTTGCTTGCAGTGATTGTTCTTAATCAGAGTGGGGTTAAAATCGATCAAACTTGTACTGAAAGTATGTTATTGGTGACCGTGCTTGTTTACCTTGGATCCAGGTAATTTTTATACATACATATACATAATATATATGCTTGAATTTATGAAGAGGATGTTTGTAATCCTGCAGTCCATCTTGTCACACAGGTACAAGATGGTTAAGGCCGGGAAAAGGCAATAGTGGTGGGAGCCAAAAATGTGCATAAATGTTATAAAGTTAAATTTGACATATCTGCTTGTTTGTGTGAATCCATAAAAAAGGGGGAAGTGTAAGCAATAAAGTGGAGACTTTCCCCAAAGTCTAAGGAAACAGCAAGTCAGTGTAAAACTCCAGAGTGTCACAGTTAATCAACTCATGAAAAGAGTACCCTCTGTCAAACTAAAACTCCTGTCTAAAATGTAAAAGTTTACTACTTAATGTGACTGTGTAGAATTTCCATTCTATAAATATATATAACTGTACAAATGAAGAAAATGATTGCTGGTTTGAGTTTTATCTGTAATAATGGCAGTGATGTGGGATATTGTCTAAATAAAGCAAACACCAGGCTGAAGACATCCTTTAATGAAAGTGGGCTATTGAAGGTGTTTTTATGGCATGCTTTCTGTTTAGTCTAATCTTAAGAGCAAACAGTTGAGTCCTGAATGAATCCTAAAAATTGGGATGATCCATGCCAGAAGGCCTCATTTGCAGAAAACTGCAAGAATCCTTCACTGTAGTTGGGACTGAAGGAGTTTCTGTTTTCTTTAGTTTGATCTGTTTGTTAACTGATTCAAGTTTTAAATGTGAGCTCACTTCAAAACTCAGTGTACTGTGTGTAGAAACTGTATATGTTTGTACGTGAACGTATGGAATTTGTGGAACAAAAGATCAAAGAAAATCATTTAAAAAAAAAGGAAAGTTATACATGACAGAAAAATCTATTGTAAGTTGTCTTTGTGTTTTGTAAATGAAAACTGAAAATCTTGGTAAATTCAGTATTTATTACTTCTGGATATTGAAAATATATTAGTGATGCTGAAAAGGTGCTGTATTTATTTTTTGTTGGAGTTGTTTATCATGCTAGGATTTATCCAGTTCTATGAAGAAAAAATATAATGGAAATAAAACTTGGAAAAAATCCACTGTCATGGATTGTATTGCACAGTATGAGTAAAAGTTGTTTGTTTTTTTATTCTTTTGTTTTTCCTGAAGGATTTCACTTTGCAGTGTCATATCCCTGACTGCCTGTTAGCAATGAGAGTGCTTGTTGCTCCGAGTTGTTCAAGTTGGGAACTAACATACTATTCAAGATACCTTTTGCAATTGGGATTACTTTTAATCTATTCAGTTTACACTAATCAAAAGTTTTATAATACATTGTTAGAAAAATGTAGGTCACAAGTAGTTTCCCTTTAATCACATCTTTTATGAATGCCACCAGGCAGAAAGCATTAAACAGCCTTCTTGTGCAAAGGCCAGGGATCCAAAACAAAAATACCACTAAGAAAAATAACCACCAAAATGTACAAAAAAAACCCTACACAGATGCAAAACCACCCCAGCGACAAAACTGTGTTCCAACTGGATACAAATAACCAATACCTCAAACTTGTGCATACAGTTTAACTGGGATCGTTGGAAATCTTTTACCCATTGGATATTAAACAGAGTTGAAAATTGTGTTTTTGATGTTCCAGTTATTCTGTTCCCAGTTTTTAAATCCGATTGCATCCTAATCAGATGGGTTCAAGTTTCCATCATTTACAGTATAGAATCTCAGTGTAAAATCATTTGTGTGCACTAGAAAAAATATCAGGAATACTATGGCTGTGTAATGATAAAGGCATACATGCCTCAATCAGAATATGACATTAGTTAAGTTTGAACTGTACCACTGATTTGTACCATTTATAGGTTTTTATGGATCTTAAGTTCATATATGCACTTCAATTTCAAGAGCTTATAATTCTCCACTACCTCTCATGTCAGGTAGTGTGTAAGAAAAGGTCAATGAATATCAAAAAGAGTATCTTATTTTACTTATATTCTTAGAATGAGCAATTTATATACTTTGTGGGTCCACATACATGGCAGTTACCACATTTTTACTTTGGTATCTCCGAACAGACAAACTATAAAACTCCAAAGAAACATCTGAGGTTTAAAACTGCAGTACAAGCTTTGTGTAGGTGATAGGGGACAGTTTGGGATAAGTAACGTCTTAAAAGACACATGTACACAAGTTGGAAGTAGTTACCCGTACCGCAGTCATTGCGCACCGGAGGCCATTCAGATAAAAATGTTAATTATGGCCTGTAACAGCCACTGTCCATTCACAACTGTGCTTGGCATTTGAGGTAATTTCTATGCACATATTTGGCACCAGATTTCTTTACATACCATTTTTATATAAAAACAAAACGGAAACTCATCCCTGCATTGGGGCATATTTAAAAAGCACCACTGGGTTGTTATTTTGCTGTATAGTTTGAAGACTAAAGCATCTTAAAAGAAAAGTGTTCTATTGCTGATGAACTACTCAAGATTCTTGTCTTCAGCAATAGTTTCACAATGCAGATGTTGACTGTCTTGACTGAGCAAACATTTTATCTTTTGCCATTGAAGTAACAAAGTCCCTGCATTCCTGGGAACATTGCCCTAAGCTTGATTTTACAAAACCCACTAATGGCATGTCGAGGGGTCGGTACTTGTAGCGCTTCCTTTTATAAATACAAAAAAAAACAAAACACCTCAGACATTACGTAACGTTCAGTTTTAATTCACTAATGCAGCACTATATGTTTGGGCATTCTCCAAGCTTCACCTTTTGCTTTGAAATGTAGCATAGAAACATTAAAAACCTTATGAGGCAAAAAACAGTGTCGTTCAGTTTACTGGGGACAAAATATGGAGGAAAACAAAAAAAAACAAAAAACAACCAATGTTTATATATAAAATGTACCCCCCCCAAAAAAAACAAACAAACAAACAAAACAAAACAAAAAAAAAAAAACATCACATAATGGGAAAACAAGCATAGAGTGCAATGCCACACTGGTTGCTTCTGTTCCGAGCCATTTTGATGTAGCCTTCGTCTCCGTAGCGTTCACCCCAACTACAAAAAGGATAGATAATTACTTTGACAAAAATCCTATTTAAAAAAAACAAAAAAAAAAAAAAACAAAAAAAAACATAACACTGAGATGCTTTTTTTTTTTATACCAACCTGTTTTTGACTAGCCAGTAGTCTTCTCCTCTCTCAGTACCATATCCCACGAGTAGCATGCCATGGTTCACATTCTGGGTGCATGTATGGTCCCGATACACACCTGTTGGGCCACATGTAAAACATCCAATTTCCTCACAACGCTTCTGTATCATAAAAAAATTAAAATTAAAAACTAGGTAAGCCATGTTCTTACCGTGACGGTAAAAGAGAAACTTTGGCCTGGACGCATCAACTGCAACAGAGATTGGGCCGATGGTAGCCAAGCCCATTTTCAATGCCAATTCATCCCCCTTTGGTAAAAAGCCATATCCTGAGCAGGTAGCAGCCCGATACTTTGACTGGTACTTGCATTTATCAGGCTAAAAAATAAGTTTAAAATTTTTTTTTCTCTTTTTCGTATCCATAGGTTTGTTTTAATTTATTTAAAAAAAAAAAAGTATACCAACCTTTCCTACGTATGGATAAGCAGCATCAGAGTTTATGCCATTGTTTTTAATGACATACTGGAAAGCGTTTGCCATGAAGCCACCCTTGCACCCATAGTTGCCATATTTTGCAGAGCAGTCCACCAGATTCTGCGAACTAAGGGAAACCAAGACGCCTGTAGACTTCTTTAGCTGCCCCTCAAGGGCTCCTGTCGCACTAAATGCCCAACAAGAGCCACAAGAACCCTGAGGGATAGACACTTTGAGATACAAAAAGAAATTCAGTTTGAAGGTATTCTTGCATGACAGTTGACCTAACCTGGGTTTTGACTGGAGTTACTAGCCCTTCATCCCTCCAGTCCAGTGAGGCTGGCAGAGTCCTGTTAAATTTAATTAATTCGTAAGGAACCCTCTCTTGGTCAGATGGTACGAAGGTGCCTGAGAGCGTGCCGATGATCTCCTCAATGGTCTGCAAATACAGAGACATGTCTTTGTATTATAGGATTGGTTTAATAATTTTGGAAAAACCCAACAACGTAGCCTTCATTTTTAGAAGTACTCACCAGATCTCCCAAGTGATTCATTGCCAACTCATAGGTATGCAGGCCCAGAGATGCTTCTAGGTTATGGACACTAATCATTTCCAGGTTGCCTTCCCATATTCGCCTTCGACCCCACTCTTCAACCTGGAACATTGCACATTTAAAAAAAAAAAAAAAAATAATAATAATAATAATAATAATAATAATAATAATAATAATAATAATAATAATAATAATAATAATAATGAGTTTAAAGGAAGGGCCAAGTTTTCCTCAAAAAGAGAAAAAAAGGAGAATTTAGGCACCAGTTACATTAGCAAACTGACATGGGTCAGGTCACCCAGACAATCTCCAAAAAGTGATTATTCAGGCAGGATTAAAGACCAAGGCTTTCACCTGATGAGAATAAACCTTGCTGTGGGTCTTCTTCCACAGCTCCCAGTGCTGATCCATGTTTGAGCTAGTAACTGGCAAGCCACCCAAGACTATGAAAAGCAGAAGCATTCTGAGAGCTGAAAAGAAAAAGAGATTGCCATTTAACCAGAGTCAGAACAAACAAAGACAAGAGGCTTGTTGTCTCCTCTGGTGTGAGAGCAACAGGATTTACATGGTGAAGGAGATAAAATTCTTGTTTAAAGCAAAGAAGAAGCCTAAAAATGGGGACATTTGTGTTTAACTGTTTTGAAAGTAGCAATTTTTTTAATGCATGCAAATGTAATTTAGACACAATCCAGATTATTAAAAAAATATATACAAAAGTAACATTACATTCTAGACAGTAAGGAAACAGAGACAAGGAGCCTCATGTTGACTAGAGATGAAAAAGGGACCCACCTTAACAGACAACCAGGGGAAAAACCAGACTAAATATTAAAACATGAAAGTGTTGACCACTATGCATTTATAGGCACACTCACTGCACACCTGCAAGTAATTTAACCTGCATTAATTAACCCTTTCATCCACTTGATGGCAGCAGAAACAAACTGTGAACTCAACACAGAGGAATCCTTGGAGTTCTTTTTTCTTTTCTTTTCTTTTCTTTTCTTTTCTTTTCTTTTCTTTTCTTTTCTTTTCTTTTCTTTTCTTTTCTTTTC
>JBAMHW010000019.1:16180956-16205854 GCA_037177495.1 Rhadinocentrus ornatus
CACTGCTGGGATAGGCTCCAGCTCACCCCGCGACCCCTACTGGGAACAAGCGGTAAAGAAAATGGATGGATGGATATTGTTTACAATTGTGCACAACTCTACCCAAGAGTTGATACTCTAAGTTTGTTGTATGTAAGTGACTGAAGTGTATGTTTATTTGCATAATGCTGTGAACAAATTACAGTAAGATGGCAAAGACAGTATGAAGTGAAAATGTGAAACAATGTATTCTTTCATGTCTTCAGTTACTCTACTAACAACAGTAACATGTAACTTTACTGTAGTTTCAGATGACCGTACAATGTGGAGTGCTGTCTTGGGCATTATAGTGTCTCTGAAATCTGACTTTTTTTGTTTTTATAAACACTTACAAATTAGACTGTCATCATGAAAACATGAGTAAGCCCTTTGAGTACCTTGTTCATGGTAACAGGACTTTTCATTTAGATGGCTCTGACAGTTTTATTGACATAAATACTTGTTAATTTTGAGGAATGAAAATCTATTTTTAGCAAGTGACACACTTAGCAGGTTGTCCACTCCCAATCTATTTTCCTTGGGGACCCCCTTCATGCAAATACTAATAAACCATGGACCCCCTGCCCCGTCACATGCTAAAATCATGCTTGGTTTTATGCTTTTAAAAGTGAGATTTGCACCATAAATAATGTATTCTGGCTTCTGGCTGATTCTGTCCGTTGATAAAGCCTAAGTTGAAAGAACCATATATAACCTTACTTTTTTCCCCCTTAATCTGTGGACATTAATCACATTGGCTCTGAATGTTTAAAGCCTTTGGGGGACCCCCTTGGGGGTTCTGTAGTTTGTTTTGAGAAACGCACTAACTGCTGTGCAAATGTTAATTCTAATAATAATAAAAAAAAAATAATAAAAATTTTTGGAGCTTTGAAAATCCTGCAATTCTTATTTATTTATTTATTTACGTGAGCATGGCAGTTTCCTGAAATACAAAACTTTGCAATGCTATAATTTTGAATGGGCTATGTAGGCAAATAATAAGCCTTCCGCAATGAGCCTTTTTTTAATGCATTGCTTTAATTCACACAGTGGATCAATGCAGCTGTTTAACATTCTGGTGTGTGACTGCTTTGATACATTAAACATTACGTATTTGTAAGAAATAGCCAATGCATGCAAAAAGTGAATCTGTAGCATATGTTTTGTTTATCTTTTGACCGATTTGTCAAAACATAATTTCAGCTCACAAATATGAATATGTTCACTTGTGATTTATTTAAAAGTTTATATTATGAATATGTGATAAAAATTAAATGCTGTGTGTTCAAATTAGTATGTGTTCTGAGGATCACCTGGTGTTCATAGGGGTAAAAGCTCTCAGAGTCAACCCCTCTGTTGCGGATGATGTAGCTGTAGGATTTAGTGATGTAACCTCCTCTGCAGCCAAGATTTCCATCTATGGTGCTGCAGTCCACCAGGTTCTGTGGACTCAACGAAACAAGGACACCTGTTCGTTTCTTCATCTGACCCTCAAGGGCTCCCAAAGAGCTGAAGGCCCAGCAGGAACCACATAATCCCTTAAAAAACAAACAAAAAAAAAATGCTTATAGCAGCTGTTGTACTGTGATAGTGTTGTTGTTGTTTTTCTTTTCTTTTTCTGATTTCTCACCTGGTTTCTGACAGGGCCGACCAGCCCTTGCTTTCTCCAGTCCACACTCTGAGGTATTGATATGCCAGAGATGTCCTTAAAAGTGTCATTCCTGAAACCAAGATTTTCCTCCAGCTTAAAGCCGTTGAGTTTCTCGTTGATCTCCTCAGCTGTCTGAGAAGAGAAAAAGAGAATCACTAACGAAATACACATGAAGGATATTGCAAGATTAGTAATGTCCTCTGCACATCAGTGTCCTAGCTCTATGAATACTCATAAACAGCAGCGTAAGAACACAATGCAGCGTGTTTCCCTATTACAATACGTTTAAAAGTCTGTTCTATCTTACAACCTTTTGTATGTTTGTTTGCAACAGCTATACTTAAAGGTGCAGCCTGTAACAAAATCTGACAAGAAAAAGTTAATATATCATTAAAAAATGTGTTTCTATTGGCATCTGACCACTTCAGTAGAACAATAGTTTCATTTTTATTCCAATAAAATAAGTAATTTATATCTACTACTAGAGCTTAGAGATAGGCCTTAAATTTAATAGGAAGGAAGAGTCCTGGCTGGGCTTCTTAATTAGTGGTGTAATGTTTAAAACTTCCAGGTATAATCCCATTTGTTACGCTTCCTTTAATGATAACGAGCTATCATTATCGTTAATGGCATTATCATTAAAGTGGAAGACCACTTTGAAGAGATGGAGATGGAATGGGATAATCAGGAGATCCAGTAGGCTTCACATGTCTCACTATCTCCTCCAAAAACTGCAGGGTAACAGGCTCAAACTGGTCAAAAACAGCTGAGCATTAAGTGGAAACAGAGGGATCACGAGGAGGAGTAATAAGGGCCTTGTCAATGAGAAAGTTCTTAAAATCCTCAAACAAGCATGAAAACATCTAAGGCTTGCGCAATTTCTACACTCTTTGTCCTTGCCTTCATTCTGCTTTTATTTATTAAACTTTTTTTGAGACTGGCAGTCGCATTTACAAAAAAAACCTAATTGTTTTTCTTGTTCCTCTTCTTCTTCTCTGGTTTGTGTCTTTTGCTAGTCGTATGTCAGCTATGCTGTTCAGCGTTCCTTCATGTGGTATTACTCCATTTTCTGGACAAAACTGTCCATCTGTAACTCATAATAAGTATCCGTCTTCTGTGTCGAGCATAAACGGACCTTTGAAAGGCATCCAAAGTATTCAAAGTACCATTTAGTTCAGACATCACTGCTTAAAGGAATGAAAACATGTTTATGTCTGGAAGAATTTTGGCCACTTCTGTCCATACATCTGTGCTTACTATTTGAAGTCCTTTCTATGCCCATCTTAACCACTAGATGGGCACTAGATAGTTCTTACACACTGTATCTTTAAATGAGTACTGCTTTTACAGTAAATGTTTCTAGTATTTTAATTGCAAACAGTAAATAACAAAATACAAAAGAAAAGATTGTGTTGAAAAGAACACAACAGTTTGAAAAAAATTTCATATCAGTGCGGGAAAGTTTAATGAGCTGGGAAAATACAAGATATAGATACAAATGTATATTTAAGTATCCATTTTTGTATTTTTACCTTTCTCACTCTTGGTTCCTTTACTTCATGAATTTTTAAACTAAAAAAATACATTGGCTGTGCGCTGCTCTTTTTATGCTGCACATCCATTTCCCCAGAAAGGAGAAAAAGCTGCAACTGAGGCGGAAAATGAACTACAATTTCCTCTGATTTTAATCAAAGTTCTCACAAGATGATGAAATGCACTTCCAATCAAGCTTTTTCTTTTCATTGTTTTTTTTTTTATTTATTTTTTTATAATTAATTAAAATTATTTTTATTACTCCAATTCCTCCCAAGGTCCAGCAATATGTTTTTTTTTTATTTGGTTAAACAGTCTTGTCATTGTGGTTTGGATTGCTGTAAAAACCTCTATAAATCCTATATTTTCCCTCATTTTTAGTTAATCCACCTGCTCTGTCATTTTCTATAATTTGTGTTTTTGCTGTGAACTATGTTACGTGTTTGTCTTTACACTAGTCAAGTTCTCCCTCCTGGCTTAATTTTGCTCCAGGCTTTTCCTGACTTTTGGTCCAGCTTGGACATTTGATTTGATTGGATTTTTGCCTGTTTTGGGATTTTGTCTATCGTCTGTTCCCTGCATCATCTGTGTATAACCTCTATCCTCTTAAATATTTGTATTTTGGACTCATTGTTCTTCTGCTGTCTTCCATTGGGTCTATTCCTAAACAGTTATGATATTCTCCAATGCCACAGTAATGCACTGTACTCTGACAGTAAGCCAAGAGCTTGTGCGTGTCCGAGACGCTTCTGCCAGATTCCTGCAGAGTTAAAACGTCATGCCCATCTAGGCTTTGCTGCTCAATCTTTATCTTTAAAATAGAAACCCTTCTTGTTCTTATACCTAAAAAAAATGCCTGTCATCACTGGGCTTTTTCTCACTTTTCAACATTTTCAATTAAATCTAACAACAACACAAGAAATACGTCTCTTTTGCACAATTTTGGCCTTTTTTTTTTGTTCATTTGCACTTGAATTCTGCGGTTTACGTGTTTTATTAAATACAGTCACACCTTGTAACACCTTTAAAAACCCTTGCCATAGAGCTTTATGGTAAACCAGATGTGGCCATTATTATTTAAGCTGAAATGGGAGCCAAACTAGAAATAATAATAATAAAAAAGAATAATAAATTAAATTGATAGAAGACTTATGGAATATATTTTCAAAGCATACAAATTAAATAAAACTACACATCCACTCACCATTTATCTCTGAAAATCTCTCAGAACTAAACCACAGACAGTTTGCTGGCTTACCTTTTAACCCAATGGTTGTACCCCCAAGTATTTATGATTTCATTATTTCATTAGCCCCCTCAAACTTGCAGCTGGTCATATAAGAGTTGTGTAATATAAGAGTCCTGATTAACCAAGCTGGCCTAATCAGACTGGATTAAATTAATCAGATTGTATAAAGGGAGATTAGAGCTGGTCTATAGGTTGGGCTTTAAATTAAGCCCACAGGGTGCAGGTTTAAGGGCAGATTAACAGTCAGCGACATCCATCTCACACAAGCAAAAGATCAATGAATATTAAAGCTCTTCACATTATGTTTAGATGGCGTGAAAATGCTGTCTTTGCACAGTTTTAGGCTCAGCTGTTACGAATTTACCTCTAGGTTTCAACTGTGTAACATTCAAGCTCACAGTTTATCTCAAACAAATCAGGTAAAGTATAATTTCTTTGGATTTATTCCCATTCTTCCTTGTTTGCAGTGTTGGTGTGTAAGAAAGCCATTTAATATTTCATATGCTAAAACTGTATCTAAAACATTCTAAAACTGTTTTTTAAACATTTATAATGAGCTTGGCTCTATGTAAAAGATATCTTATGTTGTTCGGTTATCTACAAACTTTAACTTGCTATAAGCAAGTAGCACCAGGCTGCATGACTTTAGGCCTAAAGATAGAGCAAGGAGTCTTCCTCTCAGTCCGATGGGAGAAGTTTCCATGTCAAATTCTGCTATTCAACCTTTTGTCAATTATTAAAGGAGAAAATACAACACTCGTTGGAGCTCCTACAAATAAACTACACAAGAGGAGTTAGTTTACAACCTTTATACTTTTAAAGTTTCTCATCAGTGACATCAGAATCAGAGAACTGGATGTTTTAATCCTGTTCAACCTGATGTCATGACAGAAAGTATTATAACTATGTCGTCCACATTCCAACATTTTGTAGTTTATCAAAGAAAGACTCCAAAATTGCACCATGAATTGCAATACTAGTTCCGTTTAGTCAATATAGAGATGCAGCTTCTATGAAGGTGTATATGCTCTACACTGCACACCCCACCAACACTGTGTTGCTGCAGCTCAATATACACAACCGGCCCTTAGTTAGTTATTTTATCAGTTGTATGAAGGAGGGTAGAAGTGTACAATGTTTGGTTTAGTGGTGGGTTTTATAGAAAAATACTAATTGTTACATTGTATTCATGGATTGTGATTCTTGTCATGTGATGTGGAAGCAGCCTCACAGAAAGCAACAAATTTTTGGTGAGAATAGCACCAGAATGGTAAACAGGAAATAGCATGTAAGTTACATTTTGGATAATTCCACATTGCCCTTTATTAAGATCTATGACTTATTTTTCTTGAATGGTATCCATAGAACTTTTAACTTTCTGTTGTCTCCTTAGAAAGCAAAAGAAACCCCCCAAAAAACAAAAAACACCAAAAAAACCCTACCATGTCAGAAAGATGGTTCAGTCCCAGTGAGTAACTGGGTTTTCCTGCTGAAACCTCCTGGTTGTGACTCATCACCAAATACAGGTTCTTCTCCCATACCGATCTCCGGAAAGCCAACTCAGTCTGAAACAAACGTAACTAAACTGATAAGATCCGTGTTCATGTGACAATAAAGAAAAAGCAATTTGTAGAACTTGTACCTGATTATCATAAACTTTGTGATATTTAAATTTCCACTCTTCCCACACTTTGTTTGCAGAAGATGAAGAACAGCTGAGGACCACAGAAGCCAAAAGGAGTGTTTCATGTAAAAAGTGCATCCTGCTAAGAAAAACAGAACAAGCAGAAGTGATGTTTGAGTCGTTTCACCAGAGTGGAAACAATCTGACTTAATGATTAATTATCTAATTTTGACATTCCAGCTTCTCAGCATGTGCTTACACTGTGAGACTTAAGATTGATTTCCCTACACAATATAGACCACATAAAAGTAAGAACTGTATAAAAACTAAGCATTTTATTACAATCTTGAAATTTTGTGTGTCTTTATACAGTCATCTATATAATTATCTTTCTATTAACTTTATTTTTTAACTATATTTATTTGTATTTACTTACTTTTTCTAAATCCATGCAATATCGAACTGCAATGTAAATACACATATACATATATATTTTTTTTCTATCAGGACCACGCACCCCATCTCTCATTTTGTATGTGCCTTTATTCTATTTTATTTTGCTTTATTTATCTTTTTAAATTCTATCCTGCACTGTTTTGGTGATGGCTTAATCTCGTTGTACCGGTGTATAACGACAATAAAGGCATTCTATTCTATTCTATTCTATTCTATTCTATTCTATAAAAATTTCATGTAGAAATACATGAAACTATAAGAAGCTATACTGTTGATTTGTGTGTATGTGTTATATATAAAGTCAGTATAAACATCAAAACGATACAAATAAACAGAAAACATAACAAAACAAAAAACCAACACACATTAAAATAAATAAAACATCTAACAAAGAGATTTTATAAAAAAAACAAAGTCAAAAAGCAAAGACATAAAAAGAAAAAAACAAAAACAAAACAGAAGCATAATGTTTTAAAAGACAAGTAACACAATTAACAGCAACACTGACAGCAAAAAAATAAAAAAAAAAAAAAAAAATACACATTTTCCTTTTTCAAAACCATGACACTGCCTTTAAAAAAAAAAAAAAAATATGCTGCAGTTAGTGAGACTTTGTTTTTTCTGTTTAGTTTATACCTTTTTGCATTTTCTTTTTACTTTTTTTTTTTTTTTTACATTGGGGCTACATCAGAAATACATAACTTCAGTTTTCCTCAAGAAAACTTTCCATATTTAGGCCCAAGCTCAAATAATTTTAAAATAAGTTAATTTTGCATAAACCTGTAGAATCTAAATTATCTTGGTGTTAGCATTATTGCTAAGCTGAGAGCTCTCACATGTACATAAATCTACATAAGAGATAGGTACACTACCAGTCAGAAGTTTGGACTCAGTTTCCCATCAAAGCTAATGATAACTTTTGACTAGTTCTGTAAGTCTTTATCACAGAAAATTACAGCCTCTTCTTGCACAAGAGCCCAATGTAAGCAGGTATTTCAATGTTAAAAAAGGGAATAGAAACTACTTTAAAACTGTTCTCAGCTCAAAAAGGGAAGTTCAAACATCTTTTTTACTATAATCTCTTTGAATCTTTCTCAGCTAATCTTCTCTTCCTCTTTGTATACATAAATACTGTACACACATAAAATTTAACAAGCAACCAATCTCCTCTCTGACGTAAGCCAAACAATCCGACAAACTTGAAGAATGGCGTGGGTCTCACCTTGATGCAGACTGTTTACAGGTCTGTAATGCCACAGGAAGAAAATTCAGCCGTTTTAAACAGAATAGAGGACCTTCGCGCTCAAACGAGGAAGTTAAGTTTCCTTTTACAAACTCTTAAAACCTGCATCTGCTCTGCGGCTTATCATGTGAGTCTAATTTACTATCAGCTGCAATAGCTCAAAATAACTTTCCAGTCAGAAAGAAAGAAACATCACACGATTAAAATTTACACATTCATGATGGAGGAAAGTCCTGAGAAAGGAGACTTATTTAAATGAAGTGGTAAAACTGGTTTCTAGCTCAGGGCCAATTGAATTTTAGGGTGTAAGAGATGCACTGGCTCATAATGTAATAGTTGGCTGAACCAAGAAGAGGAAATACAGAGGTAGCAAAAACAAGGAACTATTACTGACATTTACAGAGTCATACTGGGTTTGTTACGGTATGCTCTGGAGTTTCCTTAGAAATCTTCAGAGGAAGAAAGTTATGTAAACCACAAGATACTCAAAAACTTTTTTCTTTTCTTTTTTCTTTTGTTAACTTTGCTTACTATTGCTTCCTACTAACATCTGTTTCCATGTGTGCAGTTGTGTATGAAAACGTAATACACCCCTGGTCAAAATAAGAACAAACAAAACATGAAAATGATTAAGTGTCTTAAGGAAAATTAAAGGTGATAATATTGTGCTGTAATATTTATTATGATCATTATGCTCTTTCTGTAAATGATTCCCTCCCTGATTTCCTGTCAGCTGTTTTTTTTTTTTTTTTTTTTTACTGTACTGTTCATTGCAATAAAAGTAAAAACAACAGCAAAAACAATAAAAAGCCCAACTGAAAAAGAATTACCCAGACACATCAAAACAATCATGACCAACAGGGAACAGCAATGGAGAAACAAATATTCTGAGGATATTATGCAATGCTTAACTTTGATTGGCTTATGCTGATGGTAGCATTCATCTCTGATCTTTCCCCTTCCTGAATCCGGTTTTGGACAGAGATTTGCTGATGAATGCAAGTTCCCTGAGGTACAGTACCAGATGGTAAGTTAGTGTCTCAGCACAAGCTCCTTCATGCATGTTCTGTGTGTGTCACAGGATCCTGCAGCAGACTTTAATGTAAACCTAAATTGTTTCTCTTTTTATCAGCTCTCACTACATCTTAGCTTTGATGTCTACAGGGTTTAGGGTTTAAAAATAATTGTAATTAAACTGTAATTTCCATCAGGTATAACTTGGCTATAATAATGTCCATTTTTAAATATTTAAACTCATCATTAGTATGACTTTCAAAAGACAGTTATGATAGATAATATATGATAGGAAATTTCACTTTGATGTATCTTTTTCTTTTTTCTAAAGCATTGCCAGAAATGAAAGAGTAACGCCGACTTGTCATAAGCTGTTTTTTACCTCCGCCAAGGTGGAGGTCATTAATTTGGGAGCATTGGTTTGTTTTGCTGTCTGTTAGCAACATAACTCAAAAAGCAATGGACGGATTTTGATGAAATTTTTAGAAAATCTTAGAAATGGCATAAGCAAAGGTGGTTAGGGATCCAATGTCAATAAGTATCTAACTGAGTCATGTATTTAATTGCAGTCTGATCATACTTTGACATGATCAAAACATACTTGATATGTTGACATTGAACATCAAGATTGTTGATTAAAAACTATTTATTTTCATCCTGTAAGGACAAGAAATGCACTGAATTGAAGCAGATATTCTTGCAATGTCATTCATGTTAAAAGTCAATTTTTCATGCTTACTGGATATAAAACTCAAATGCCTCATTTATAGAATTCACAAATATGGTGCAGCCACACAGGCAACATCATGAAAGCAATCATAGAGCAAAAATACATTCTTCTTACAATACAATCTTGACCTTTATAGAAACTATTTTTACACCTCACATGCATTTGGATTTTTAATGACAACTAGGAGTCACATTTTCTTTTATTGTAACTTCAGTTGTTTTCAGCATGAACAAACACCCATGAAGAGAATGAGTGGAAGGAGGAAAGTTTAACTCAATTAGAAGACTTTCTAAACACTGTTAACACATATTTCAGTTGTAGACTATTTTAAAGCAGCAACAGATATGGGGGTATGTGGAACTATGTAGAGCAGATGCAAGTCAGTGGTAATCTGTTTGTCTCCTCGTTATGGTTTCTGGTTCAGCAATAAAAAGCAAGAGGACATTATCAGATGATAATGGCAGAATAATAAAAATGAATTGAGGAAAATTGATAAGTAAGGAAAAGAAAGAAAGTGGAAGAGCAAAGGGACTGACATTGAACATATTTTTACTGGCTGGATATTGCTTAGAGAAGGATGCAAGGTGGAAGCTAAATTACCCTTCATTATGGGAAACTGATGTGTAAAATTCGAATGTAGTTCAGAACTTGTGACAGACCAATGGTACAACTGGCAAATGATATTAGCATGAAATTTGGGTAGGTTTGATCCGTATTAAAGAGATTTGTAACAGAAACATTGTGGAGCTGGCTTTGAACTCATTATTGTTGTGTGACATTTGCTGTGTCATTTTAAGCTCTCTATCATACTAATTATGTGATGTTTAGGAAAAATTTTCTATAATACAGTAGGATTATTTAAATCATTGCATGACTTCAAATACAATGCTTGGTAGTGTTAGGTTACTTATTAGCTTGGCTTCAAATCTAACCTTCGTGGTTTGATGACTCTTTGTCTTTACTAGTTCTGGATACTGAGTTTGTGTATAGCGTGTAGTTTGCAGGGATTTTAAACTTAGAAGTTGGTCTTGGTTAATCTTGTTTTAGCTAGCCAAAATGAAAATCTGATCTGAAATCTAAAGATTGAGAGATCTTCCATTATCCACAGCATAAAATTGGTAATGTCAAATTAAATAATGAAAGACTACCTAAAGTCCAGTTGCTTTGCAAGATAATGCTGGTGCTAACATTTCAACAAGTATCTCAAACTTAAAAAATTGCTCTACTCAAACACAATTCTCGAGGAATTTACAGCTAAAATGTGTCCTTGGCTTAATTAAACTTTTAAATTGCTCTCGCAGTAAACAGCTGAAAAGATATGTCTTTATTTCCAAATGTCTGCGTTCACATTCATTCCCATCTGCTGTTGCTCCTAAATCTCTGCATTTGGCTGACCTGCCTCCTGTCATCCAGTGCAGCGTGCTGGAAGGAGTCCAACAGCTAGTGCATATAATCCCCCAGCATGCACCAAGCACCCGCGTATCCACTGCCAGGTTGTTGTTGCCATGAGGACGGCAGAGCCACCGGGGAACTAAGCTACAGCATCACGCTTCCTTTGGAGTTTAAATGTTCAGAATGGGGTAGGGGGGGTGAAGCTTTGTTGTCTGTGTGTGTTTGTTTGCTCCCCCAAATTACTTGTTTTATTTGGATGGAGTCCTTAAATTATTTGCTTATTTTAGAAATTCATACAGAGATTACACAGAAACACAAACAAGAAAGAAGATTCACACATGAAAATTGAGTGATCAAAATGACAAGCCCTTCATTTTGAAGAGAAGGTGAGTGATCACACTCTATTTTCTTTTGTTTTCCTTAAAAATAAGATAATTATATTTCTTTTATACAACCATCCTTTGTGTCCGAGCTTTTGAAACTGTCAAATCACAGCAAGAGGCTGCGATTTCACCTTTGAACATTATTTTCACTCACCCGCATGTGTGTTCCCTTGAGGAGTTTAGTGGGAGTCATTTTCCATTATTTTCTGCTTCGTGTTGCTGCTGTTATTACAAGCAGTCAGACGGCTTCCTTAATAATAAGTGTGTCAAGATAATTTTATCCTCAGAAATGCATGAATAAAACCAGTCTGAATGGTTAAGACATTTTTAGACTTTCCCCTTTTTTCCATTTCAAACAGCTAATTTATTTGTTTTTGTTAGTAAAGAGACACTTGTATAAGAAATGAATCCTTCTTGTTTTTGTTCTTATTCCGTCCCTGCTCTGACATGTTGCACGCTTAGTAATCCTGCAATCTTCAGCACATATGAACAGAGCTGCCAAAGCTGAGGGTGGTATCACACTTGAAGGTGTCATATTTTTTTCTGTCATTCTTAGCAACTTAAATAGCACTTTTCAGAAATTCACACATTTTATGATGGACTGAACCCTCAGCCAGTGCACAATTTGTTTTCTCCTTTAAGCTTACATGTATTAAAAAATATGTGTAGTTGTCTGTGTGTGTTCATATGCCACAATCACACAATCACACACTCACACACAGGAGTAATAACTCTTTCTGTGTTTGACAGTAACTGGGTGTTTTCCTCATTAACAGCATGTCTGTGGACAGCATCATCATTTTTCTTGAAACTGATGCACAAATATAGTTATGCATTTTCTGCCCCCTACTGGTGGATTTGGCCCAAAGGGGGGAAAAAAGAAGCAAAAAGCTTATGATGACCTGAGATTGAAAAATGTCAGCAGCTTCAACAGGCCTCCTTTCTCCATTATGTGCTCACAATTCTAGGAATAACAAGACCATGATCTCCATACTCCAGACTATAACACTATTATTTAGCTACTGTTTTCATGTTTTTGTTTCATTGATAATCTATGAATAGAGGATTGTATGACAGTAGTATTTTGCTTTATGTTCCTGACTCCTAGAGTGTTATGAAAGCTTTATCTCAGCCTATACGTGTCTATAGCCTTTGCTGCACTAAATTATTGTCATGTGTTATGATGGCGAAAAAGACTAGTTTAAATGATGAAAAGAAGAGAATATTTAACAGTAGATGAAAGGTTAAAAATACCTTTCATATATATTTATTTAGAAATTCTGAAAATTGGACATAGACAAGTTAAAATAAATAAAATCTCTGGCTCATTAGATCTTTAATTTAACATTTTGAT
Source organism: Rhadinocentrus ornatus (assembly GCA_037177495.1). Taxonomy (NCBI): domain Eukaryota; kingdom Metazoa; phylum Chordata; class Actinopteri; order Atheriniformes; family Melanotaeniidae; genus Rhadinocentrus; species Rhadinocentrus ornatus. The sequence continues at coordinate 16,193,604 of JBAMHW010000019.1, forward strand.
CCTCCTTTATCCTTTGGGGGGCCTTCAGACTTCTTGCCTAGTGGTATTGGCCACATGATTTCTTGAAAATGCAAAATGTACATAGAAATATTAAAAGAAATTAAGCCATGATGTAGTCTCATATGACTGAAATAAGCAAAACCTAAAATGTTGACTGAATAAGCACACTATTCACATCACGTCTTACCCAGAGAGGGATTATGTTTTGAATAATTGAAGCCCCACACTTAATTTATTGGCTATAATCCTCACGTGATGCCTCCTGCGGTGCCGTTTACTCCCAGGACACATTAAAAAAAAGATCGAGTGTTGATTGTACATTGAGTGAACAACCTGTACTTGCTTTTCATGTTTTTTTTATCCTTACAAATTCCTGGATTCACTTTGTGAGGATGAGAACCAGCAACATTTCTACTTAAAAAGAAGCTTTTCATGTCTGACATGTTTCTATTTTTAGCCATCATCAGGCCAAACTGGTGAGCATAGATGTGATGATGCATATGGCATATACTGTAAGTGTTGCTCAGTTTTTTCCCTTCATCACGCACCTTTGAAGTTGATTCTTCTTCTGTGGTAATGTGTGCTACTAATATGTATCCCTTAGTTTTCTCAACACACACCTTCTAATGGGTTAGGTTTGCATGAGAAAGGTGAAGAAAGAGAAAATACCTGTTAAATAAACTGTCTGTCCCACCTGTAAAGTCAGAGATTTACTAAATAATGTAGTACTGCTTTTATTAGAGCAAATAGACCATAAAATAGCTACAAACAGCTAAATACTGCCATTAAAAGACTGCTTGTTAAACTTGAAGTATGCTTTTTAAAGCAAACATTTCACATCCATCCCTGCAAAGACCTCAAATATATTCAAAGGTGATTTATTGGAACAATATTAAACAAAGGATCTTCTTTCATCAGCTGTGTGAATAGAAAAACACTAATCTGTATTAGACAAGAGAAAATATGTCCACTTTACCCTCTAACTTAGTTCCTCAAACCTAAATGTAAAATGTTATTTAAAAGGAAAATCTCCACATGAAAAGCATGTATGTAATCTGTTTAAACCTTTTACTTTTTCCCACAGTTGTCCTTCCCACACACATGAAGGCAGGACATCAGATGTTTGAGGGGACTGCTGCCCACCGATGGATGTCCTGGAGAGCTCTCTACTTGTTGGCTGCAGGTGTGGCATTAACAACTGAAACACGCTGGCTGTGCACACCTTCCTGCCACTGCAACACTTCTGCACTAGAGGTGAATTGCTCAGGTGGCCACCTCACCACTGTGCCAGACGGCCTTGTCCACGAAGCTAAGATTTTAAACTTATCTCACAATTCAATCAAGGTTCTGTTGCATCAGCAGTTTTACACGCTAGCACAACTGTTGCATTTGGATTTAAGTGACAATCTCTTGGTATTGATTGAAGTGGAAGCCTTTCTGGGCTTGCAAAGCCTTTTGACTCTCCGCCTTTCTCACAATCACCTCAAGATTATTCCAGTGGGCGCGTTTGCTGGTTTGATAAATCTTCAGTTACTTGACATAAGCAGCAATCAGATTCTTGTGTTCCTGGACTCTACTTTCAGCGACTTAGCAGCCCTGCAGTTTTTAACAGCAGCTGATAATGACTTAGTTTATATCTCTCATCAGGCTTTCACTGGACTAACCAGTTTACAGGAGCTGGACCTTGATGGCTCAAACCTCACTGCTGTGCCAACAGAGGCACTCACTCAGCTTCAAGTGTTGAGAGGCCTTCATTTTCACCGGCTTGGCCTCACCACACTACCAAACTATTCTTTCAGTCATTTAGTGCACCTCAAGGAGCTCATCATTGCTCATTGCCCCAGGCTGGAGACTCTGTCAGGTAACAGTCTCTTTGGCCTCAACCTCACATCCTTAACAATCAAACACTGCAACCTAAATGCTGTGCCCTACATCCCTTTACATCATCTTGTATATCTTCTATTCATTGACCTTTCTTTTAATCCTATTACTTACATTCATGGGAACCAGCTGGGAGATTTGCTCCGGCTCCAAGAGTTCCATCTTGTTGGGGCGTCATTACTACATATTGAAGTTGGAGCATTCAGAGGTTTGGCACATTTAAAATTGCTGAATGTGTCAAGAAACCTGCTTACCACACTTGAGGCTGGAGCTTTTAATTCAGTTGAAACCCTCCATGGTTTGGGGCTTGATAGCAACCCACTAGCATGTGACTGTCGTTTGCTTTGGGTGGCACAAAAACGACTGTATATAGACTTTGGAGGGTATCCACCCACTTGCACTACCTCAGTCCAGCTGCAGGGCTGGAATTTTTTGGATTTCTCTGAGGAAGAACTCCCAAATCTGCTCACCTGCCGGCAACCTCGAATTTTGAACCGCAAACTTCAAAATGTCAGAGTAGATCAGGGACACACAATGGTGTTTTATTGCCGTGCAGAAGGCGATCCTGTGCCATCTGTTAGCTGGCTAAACCCACAGCTAAGACATGTTTCACAAATCGGGAGAGTACGAGCTCTCTCCAATGGAACTCTGGAGGTTCGCTATGCTCAGCCTCACGATAGCGGCACGTATATCTGTGTGGCATTAAATGCAGCAGGAAATGACAGCCTGCCCATCACCCTTCACGTCCAAGGCTTTCTACCATCTTCTAAAACCCATTTTCGTCTTCAAGGTTGGTCTACCTTTCCATCTGCCTCTCCAAGTGTAAACGGAAATCAGAAATTCCCATTTGATGTCAAGACTCTACTAATAGCTGCAACCATTGGGTTTCTCTCTTTTTTCAGCTCTGTGACTGTATGTTTCATTTTCATGTTTTTCTGGAGTAAAGGCAAAGGCCAAATCAAGCACACAGCCACAATCGCATATGTGCCACGAAGCGCCATGTCGAATACTAATGGAGGGACAAGCAACTACATGGAGACAAGCAGATTTACCATGAAACTCATATGAGTCACTTTATTTAAAAAAAAAAGAAAAAAAAGAAAGGAATTGTTCCTTTAATGTGACTCAGTAAAGCATTTATCGTAATAGTAATTTCTAGGTTAAATAATGGAGTTTTAAAGTTCATTCTGTCTTTCCATCAGGTCTGACTTCTGATAAGTCAGAAGTTTATTCAAGTATAAGCATAAATACATGTATGTTATATTCTAGACATAAATAAGATTTTCAGTTAAATTCTAGATTTTCTAAGGTGAGATTAATAATCAGGTTTATTTCTATGTTCGTCTGTTTTACGGGACACAATCTGCACTTTAACAAAGAATGTAAAACTGTGTGACTGGGCTGAATGTGTAAAAAATTTAAATTAGTCAGAACTGGTCATTTTGCATATTAGTCATTTTTATATTCATATGCAGAAACAGTTGCAGCAATTAAAAGATTAAAATGCTGTAGATTATGTATTGATTGAAACACTTATTTTGAACATTAGACAAGAATTTTAACCTTACATTAAGGTTTTTGTAGGCTGCATTTCATCTGTATAGGATTATATTTGTTACTGATGATAATTTTCTGGTATTGTAATTGTCATACTTGCTAATATAAATTAGAATGTAGGTTTTTTCTTTCTTTCTTTCTTTCTGTCTGTTTTTTTTTACTTTACCTCCCTAGAAAGTGGCATCTAATAAAAATGACTTTGTACTGTGTCATTCTGTGGTTTTCTGTTGACATTTTATGTTAGAAACATTGGATTTGTTGCTTTCTGTGTGAATGTCATTACTGTGGAAAGAACCTTATTTTTACAGTTTTAAAAATCCCAAATACAGGAACCAAAGATACAAAATACAAATTTCCATATTTGAAAATAAATTCTATTGGCATTTTTTATTTACACTTTGGGAGATTTTTTACTTCACTGTAGAAGTGATCTGTGATGTCCACCAGCATGTGGAGCTAGCTGCATCCTGTTTAAACAAGATGGTGTGTCAGAGCTGCATTTTTGTGGAAAAGAGTGTGATCAACTGGTACAACAAGCCTAACACTAGACTGATAATGACTTTTATTTACTACCACAATCTCATCACTGCTACGTGTAAAGGATGTTGTTGCCATGACAGTGCATTAACTCTGCCAGCAAGCACCAGCTGAGAAGGCCTAACGGGTTTCCATAACAACGTTCTACACCGACATTATAATTAAATGGAGACAGTACAAGAGAAGGGTAGGATTTTTATTTGATGGATATCACAATAACACTTTCCACGATGATTACACACTTCAAGAGAATTATTATTATTATTATTTGTATTACAGCTTTTCTGAAAGGCTATGTTTTATTATGGAAATGAAGTATTATATAACATTTACCCTGTTAGAAGGAAGAGTTTTAGAGTAGAGATTTTGGATAACTGTTCCATAAATAGGGTCAATAGTCAGAAAAATAATTACTATGTTTTAAACATCAGGCTATTAATGATATACATATTAACCCCTTTGTAAAACTTTAAGAAAATAAGTGGGAATATGCTACTGGAACTGAGATTCCTGGCTCAGAATGGACAAGAAAAATTCTTTTGGAAAAAATAACCCAAAGATTACAATTTCATTTTAAGTGTTTAGTTCAACTTGAAACTACATGATTAACATATTTAACAAACAGACATGTAGCCACAGATGATAACGTCTTGTGTGAGTTTTACAGGTAAATTAAAGCCACCTTTATTGACACTTTAGATTGTTTAGACCGAACCACGTGTCCATGGAACTTAAAAACTTAAACAACGGTGACATGACGCTCTGTCGCGCAGCGCTCTGGCAAGTGGGAAAGGTGTTGCAACCCGGAAGTACATTACCAGTCCCGGATGTGATGAATTGATGATAGTAAAACTGGCTTTGCTAGCGGTTAGCTTCATTCACATTATATTTTGGTGGATTTAACCTCTGAGCAAAAAACCATTTTCTGCATACCGTGGCTTAAATTACATCAACGTCTTAGATGAATATGGGGAGCATTAGATAAATTAGTACTTTAGCGAGTACCGACGAGAAAGAGCGGGTTCCACAAACAACCATAGCTAACAACTAGCGGAGCTCGTTTATCATTGTTTAGACATTACAGCCATGAGTCTGGCAGGTAGTCGTGAACCCAGAAAGACTGCGGGTAACCGCATGTCTAAGTTACTGGATGCCGAAGAAGAAGATGAGTTCTACAAGACTACTTATGGGGGTTTTAACGATGTGAGTATTTGGACTGATGTACACAGAGTGCGCTAATGAATTATGATGGAGTTGATTTAGAGCTAACTTCACTCATAAATATGACTCATATGATCTCATATAACTGTATAATAATAGATAAATAATGAAATGTCATATTTATTGCTATTTACATACTGTGCTGGCAGCATTGCCTAAGAAGCATCGTTGCCCGTTACATTAATGCATGCACTCAAACGCACTCAAATAGGACAAATGAGTTAATGTGCAGTGTTTATGATCAGTCTATTTAATCAAATAATGGAATTCAAAAGTAATCAAAGTAGGACCTCTGTTTTAATTTTTTTTAAATGCACAGACCCGTTTATTGCCTACTTTGCCAGCTGAATGACTATTTGCTTGTAAAATGTCCTAAATGGATTGTGATTTATAGATTAACTTTCATTAAGATTGAGCTTTTATATGGTACACTGCAGTAGTGTAAAGTTGGTTGTTATTGCAACTTTTTGTATCATACAATTTACACACTTAATATCTCAAAGCTTCAGCATAATTAGCAGTTGTTCCAGTTTTATTGTGTTCAGGTTTCAATTATTTATACTGTTTTTAAGAATTGCAACCTATGTTTTTTGAGGGTGAAAAAAAATTCTTCTTAAGCCTGATTTTTCTCAGATTTGTGCTGACAGATCACATGTACCAATGAGGTCTTTCTGTCATCATAAGAGGGAGTGTGTGTGTGTCTAACAATGACCATGAACTTGCTAATTTGTTGTGACTGTATGAACTTGTCTGTGGGCCTTTGTTGTGTAGATACACACCATACCTTCGTCAGTAGAAGTTGGTTTAATTATATTTTGTATAAGCAGTTTTCTGCTCACATTTGCAGCAGTGTATAACCGGCTTTTATGAAGTGAGAGAACTAACCGACATTAACATGACCTTCAACACGTAAAGAACACACAAACAAAATCTACAACGGTGTGCCTCCCCCACAGCAACCCCATTTGTCATAATTACTAGACCAATACAGTTAAAGTTGTTCTTTGTCTGCTGAGTTAACAATTTGAGTGTGTTGGATGGCTGGATCTACTTTCAAAGGACTGGTTTTATTTTGCATCTTCTTTGTAGTCATCCTTTATTGGCCTTGATGTATTATTATTCTGAGATTTTATTTTTAAGGTGTGAGAGGGAATGAGTGATGTTGATATCATAATTTAGGAAATAACCCTGTTTTGTACAGAGCAGGAGATTTCTCTCTGACTAATCTTTTTATTGAATAGCATGTTGCTCACTGTACTTAGGCTGGACTTGAGCCTTAGAATTTTTCTTGTGCTGACGTTATTAAAAGTCTGAACTTAACATAAAAAAAGGTTAAACAAAACCCTTGGAGTAGTTTTGGTGTTTTAACCTGACTCGGGTTTGTTAACTCTGCTCGGTCCTGTTTCATGTTTTGCTGGCTAAACTAGTGTCCTTGGTTTCAGGAATCAGGAGATGACGAATATCACGGCGAACATTCAGACACAGAGGATGAAGTCGACAGTGACTTTGACATCGATGAGGGTGACGAGCCAGACAGTGACCAGGAGGACGATGCTCCTCGGAGGAAAAGTCGGGTTGTCACTAAAGCTTATAAGGTGTTCTATCATTTCAAGAACTGTCAGACTTTGAATCAAGCCTTTGTGCCTGTGCATTAAGTAATCATTTTCATAACTAGTAAATGTTATTGTAGTATACCTATGCTTAATGAGACTAGAAAAATGCATTTTATTAATGTAAAATCCAAATATATGTTGGACCTGCTGCCAGCTTGTTTTGATATGTGCGTCATCCTCTGACACATTTTTCTTCCCCATTGTTGCTCCACTGTAACTGTTTGTTGGTAAATGGCGTCCTCTCAACAGCAGCTTAAGGGAACAGACAGCATGACTACTTTTTGTAGCATTCTAAAGCATTTCTAGCTTTACTTGAGGAAAAAGTTTCTTCTTTTGCTGGTACACTGAATGTTTTCACAAGAGGACAGAAAAATTAAACGAAAGTCTTTAAGCTGGCATCAGAAGTTGTGTTCACATGCCTGAATTGTTTCTGTGCTGATAAAAGTATCGACTGTTAAGAAAACGGTTAATTTTTAATGGATGTTTTCACTGCACTGGTTGTAACAGAATATGTGATTTATCCTGGGGTGAGTAAACTCTGCATGCAAAGACAATATTTATTTGTGTTTGATAATATTTTGGTCTTTGTTTGACTGAAGGAGCCGATAAAAGTAGCAAAACCCAAACCTAAAAGACCCAGCGAGGAACTGAAAAAGACTGAGAAAACCAGGGTGGAGCTCAAAAGAAGGATTCCTCAAGAATTCCAAGATTTTGGTGAGAGTAAGTTTGTAACTAATGCCTGCAATTTTTTTTTATTGCTTTTGATAATTTTAAACCATTCACTTAATTAGCTCTAACACATAAACAATCCTAACATAAGCAAGTGACTAATTCCTGTAATAAAGTGTCAATGCTGGATCTTTTTTTCAAAACGATCTGTGAGCTGCGTGTTTAATTTCTTCTCTAGCACGCAAGTCTGTGCGCCAGTCGACCAGCGAACATACGAGGAAGACAAACCTACGCTTACAAGAGCGTCAGGATGCCCCTCGGAGACGGAGGGGTGCTCATCGAGACCGGCCGCTAACGCAGGAAGAGCTGCTGGCAGAGGCTAAAATAACAGCTGAGGTCAACATTCGATCTCTGGGTAATGGAATAATTTACACTTACTTGAGGGAGTTGGACGTTTTTTTTAAATACTACTACTACTAATAATAATTATAATAATAATAATAGACATTGTATGTGCACTAACTGTGCTATTTTCAGAATCAGATGCACTTTGATCCCAGACTGAGAAATTGCATGTAAATTAAATGTATGAAACATATATTGTTTTAAATTTTGTTTTTACATAAAAACATGCTTGTGTTGCTGGTTTTACTTTGAACCTGCAGAAAATTATGAACGCCTGGAAGCAGACAAGAAGAAACACGTCCATAAGAAGCGGCGTTTTGAGGGACCCACCATTCGTTATCATTCAGTCCTCATGCCCCTCGTCTCCCACTCAGTCCTCAAAGAAGAAAATGTTGATGTTGAGGGGTATGTGCTGTACAGTAATCACATCCTCAGTTGGTTTCAGGAGTAATTTGGCCAACGCAATGTTGACTTTTTGTATATGTTTTTTTTAGTTTGTTTTTTTTAGTTTGCTTCAAGTAATCTGCTTCATAAGTATGTAATCCTTCCTAGATTAACGTATGCCAAAACATTATATGTTCGTGTTTAGCTGTTACGTAATTTGGTAAGGAGATTTATAAAAAAAATTTAAATCTGCTGTGGTATCTGTTGTGCTTCTTTTGAATTTGATCAAAACAAGAGATTAAAAAAAAAAGCTTGATAAGGAAGATATTTGAATAAATCAAATGTGTAGATGAACTGCACAATTTTTCTAAAAACAAATATTAATGATCTTAATCTCATTTTCCCAAAGGCTGGATCAGGACGTTCCTCAGACTGCACCTCAGAATCCCACCACACCTTCCCAGCAGCCCTCCGGAGGCCTGTGCTCCCGGACTTATATAACGTTTAGTGACGACGAAGCTTTTGAGGCGGCTTTTCCTCGCAGCACCCAGTCAAACCCTCAACCGCCCGTCCAGGAGGTCTGTCCCGTCACCCACAAAGCTGCACTGTACAGGGACCCGGTCACAGATATACCTTACGCTAACGCACGAGCCTTCCGCATCATCCGAGAGGCATACCGCAAATATGTGGCAGCTCATGGATTTCCAAACACTTCTGGGGGGGCAGGAGCTGACTCCTCTGCGATGAAGGGTGCCCGCCAGAAAGTGCCTGTCAAACATAGCACAGTTGCCACATAGATTACCTTTTCTTTTTTTTTTTTTAAGTTTGTTCATCACAGCTTCTATTTCCTCAATTATATTTCTACAAAAAAAGTAATTTCACCCAACAACATCTCTTTAATTAGAGATCTAAAGAAAAACTAAAGATATGGGTGAAGCAGCAGTTGTTAGTTTTTAAGCTATTCGAGTTACTCTTTGGATGCTACCTCCTACAAAATGGTTTTGGAAGAACCAAAACTCCACAACAAAAAAAGACTCAGTCAAACACAAACTGTTTCCTTAAACTGGAAGTCAGTTTACCTGGGAATTGTAAGTGTAGGGAATTATTTTCTTTAGTTTTTGAAAACTCCAGACTGCCAGTGGATGAAAATCTGCAGCACAGCTTGTTTTTTAATTGAGAAGAGGTTTGGATCTGCACAACTTCCTCATCGGCTTCATTTGTCTTTTTTTTACTGGTAAGATGTTTTCTGTTGCTGTTTTTTCAGATGTACATACTTCTGGATTATAAATAAAAAATATTCCCCAGACTTTTTCCTGAATAACTAACACTGACTTTGCTTAAATGTGCACAACTGTCCCAGATACCAGGAAGTGTTATTGTTTTTATAAACCCAGATATCTCATCAGGGGAGAAAACAGAATGCTTTAGGTTAACACCATATCCAGGTTTCTGAGCATCAGCTTTTCATTAAAACAGGAATTTAGATGTTTCTTAAGTTCTGTGTGAACAGCAGATCTGGAATATGATCAAATCTGGATGAAAACCAAAACCATTAAACAAAGTACTTGCATCTTACAAAACTTGGAGCCATTGTATGTAAGTATGAGTTAAGTTAATTTCATTTAAACAATCTTGCTGTGTAATTATTGCTGTTTGAGTGAACTCAACTTTTGATTTAAAAACTAATTTTTTTATTTCCAAAAGCAATTTCATCTTTAGTTTAACACCATTTCTGAATAGTATGAGTTTGCTTTAGGAAAGCTGTGATCAAATCGTCTGCATCTGATAAATCCTTGTTCCAACTCTATTGTTTAGGGGCTGTATTTTTAAAAATCTAAGTAATTGCTCCTTGTCTTGCCATCCAGACAGCAGCATCTAAATAAATCTGCTTTATTTAGAACCAGCATTTTAAATGTACTGATTGTGAGTCTCAAATGGGTTTTTATTTTTATTTTCCTCGTGCCTAATAGCAGAAATATATTTTCATACTCCAACAAAATTGCATTACTGATCCCTCCAGGGCCTTAAAATAGGTTTTCTATGTCAATTCTCTCACTATACAACAATAAAGCAACACAATCACCTTTCAGCTCATGACTAATGTGGCATGTTTGACCTTACACACTGAACAACAATCGCACCTCTTGTACAGCATCCTGCAGCGTTTGACCATCTCGGCCAGCTTCAGCCTCATAAAAGCCCTCTGGGGAACAAAAGTAATGGAAATGTTTAGTCACCAAATATAGAAAGATTAAAATAGCTAAAGGTGAAAATCATCCTGCAACAAAAACAGTCTTTTATATGACAAAACGTGTTTTATGCTGAATTATGGATGTGATCAATGAAAATGAAGCTGATCTTTAAATCCAAATCCTGAAGTCTGTTGTATCAGTCTGTTGTATCAGTTTAGCCTCCAGCAGATGTTTCAGACATAAAATGTTTTGTTTTAAAGCTCCAAAATTTCAGCAACTGATACTGATGCTGAAATTATCCCGCATCGTTCAGACTCCGCTTTTAGAAATGTCCGGATTAGTGAATGAGTCACCAGGCTTACTGATGCCTGAATGTTGTAGTCTATTTTCTTTTTCTTATCTTTTTCCGTTATTTCTTTTCTTTTTTATCAAATTTAACCTGAATCACTGATGTTTACTTGCTTCATCTTTTAAAAGAAATTGATTCAGTTCAGATCCAGAACTTCCAGTGCTTAAACAGAGTATGAAAATACCTCTTCCAAAATGCAGCGCTTGATAAAATTCAATGCGTTGCTCATCAGTGTAACAATGCAAGCTGAAACAGCTCCAGGAACACTTTGACCTCACAAGCAGAACAGAGCTGGTCAGCTTCACTTGTAATATTTCGTTATTATGAATGGGAATGGAGGTGTTGGGTAATCACAACAAGCTATGGAACTTGGAACTGGGCCATTCCACATCCTTTCATCATTTCACTTCAGTCAAAGAGGTCATGTTTTCCTTTCAGTTATTGTGTTGTGTCTCATTTTTAATAGAATTTGGTAGAAATATCTTTAAGAGTGGGCGGTGAGGTGGATGTATAGACAAAGAAAGAGATTACTTCATTTTTGTACCTTTGTCTTAAACCATGTAATACCACCAGAGGGTGAGATTTGGATTTGTCTTTATGCACAGAACTGTTAATCCATATGGCTGATTCTCTTAAAATAAATACTAGCCAGGTTTCCATTGAAATCTGTAGCCATCCTTAAAGCCACAGAAAAAGAAATTTGAATCAGACACGTTTCCGTTTGAATGGCTTGATGCATATAAACTGAGCTGTGCAGAGCTGCCATGCTGTAGGGATGTTGGATACGTTGCTAATGGTTGTAATTCAGTAGAACAAATAGTTTTCCTAACTGAGAACAACCCTCAAGGTCACTTAATGACCAAGAACAGAACCTTGGGGGACCAAACTTTTTCAATTGCTGCCCCTACCCCCTGGAGCTCTCTCCAGACACATCCGTGATTTCTCTGAACCAACATAGTTAAAAAAATAAAATAAATAAATACTCGCTAAAACATATCGTTATAGAGCTTCCTTTAATGATTTTAATAATCTAAAATGCTTTTATGTGACGAGGTATCCTAAGAAATTTGAATGTTTTTGATATTGCTGATCGACATTTATAATGAATTCATTACTCTTGTTTACCTGCTGTAAAGCATCAGAGTGTCTTGAACAATGCTCTATAAAAAAATGTATTATTAAGGAAAAAAAAAAGCAAGGTAGACACCAACGAGAGGAAAATGGAGAGAACTTTGAATTAGGAATAACTAATATCTGGGAATACCTGAGATATTATTTCCAAAAAGATGTCAGTCATATGGGTAGTTTTCCAGCTCAGACCATAAACTGAACTGCTGGGCAGTCATTTCTTTTTATGCCTAATTAAATGTGGAAGGATTGTCTGTCGGTCTCTCTCTCTCTCTCTCTCTCTCTCTCTCTCTCTCTCTCCCCCCCCCCTCTCTC
>JBAMHW010000019.1:16208118-16220936 GCA_037177495.1 Rhadinocentrus ornatus
CCGACAACATAGCCGCTAGGATCGTCGGGACGCACAAACTCCTCCACCACGTTAAGGTGGCGGCTCAGGGAGGAGTAGTAAGGATATGTCATTTCCAGTTTATGTTTTGGTGTAATTTCAAAGGACGGCATGAGCTGCCCGGGGTCCTGAGACACCCTTTGACATTCGGCCACATGACTAACATTTGCTTCTCATTTCACAAAACCTTCTCCAGAATCCTAGACTTTTTGCTGCATTTGGCACAGATGGGTTACAATAATGACAGTGAAACCTTGAAATAAACATATTTATTTCTTTATTCTTCAGTGAGTGGCAGTTTACTGGATGTTTGACTAATATATAATGCAAATATACCATCCTCACTCATGCATATATTAGAAAACAGATTACTGGACAATTAGTGTGAAAGGGGTACTTTCAACATATCAACCCTTGCATAATTATCTCAGAGCATATAATAATTTAGAAAATTAAAACAATTTAGAAAAAAAAAGCTTTTAAATAATATTTCAAAACCACAGTTTCTGCTTGGATTGTGTTTGTGATGTAGAAAGGAGGGGAAAAAGCCCAAAAGGGTCACAAATTTATGAGAAAACAGGATTTATGTAACACTGTCTTTATATATGCCCACGTAATGATACATGACACATTCAGTATTTAACAATTACCAATACGTACTTATATAACATGTTTACATCGCAGATGTCCCAATCAAAACAAAACAAAACAAAACTGCTGTTGCCTCCACACATCTGGACCTATTTGATGAGAATAAAAACCCATTAGACTTCAAATATACACGAGCACCCACAGATGTTTATTTCATCTATGATAGGTCTGTTGGGGTTTCTGAGCAGGAAGAAAACATCACGTAGCACATCATGGACATTTTTACACCATGTTTACATCTTTGCAGAAATATTTGCAAGTTATTGCTTATCAGAGTTTTTGGTCTATTAGGTTGTTATTCTGTAGCAGAAAGTTTGCACAGCAATCTAACTTCTCAAAGGTGTTGTTGTGTATGAGATAGTAAGTTACATTTGCAACGAGCAATGCAAGTTTTACCAAAGTGCAAATTATTTTTTATAAAAGCTGGACTACTGAGAACATAGATGCATGCAAATATGCTGCACTGGTGAATGAGTTTGTAATTTAACTCTGTTTACTTGTTTATGTTCCATTGCATCCAAAGAAATAAAAATCAATGGGTGCTGAAATAGCTCTCCAAAGTTTTAAAATGTTCATCTGTAGTAAAAATCTTTGTTTACTGCTTTGGTTTGTTTCTACAGACTGCAATTTGTCTATTGCAGTCGTGTTACTGGGATTGCCCTTGTTGGCACCAAAGAGTCTATCGGCAAAATGTTCAATTAAAGTAGGTAATAACATGGCTGGAAATTAATTGTGTGTTCCATTTAAACTCAGAAGAATGACTGTGTGAGTTCTCAGTGGGGAAAAAAATCAACTAAAAGGCATCAGAATTTGGATTTTTCACTAAGAAAGTCCAACAAACCTCATCAAATCCTAAAATCCAAACATGGCTACAACATGGCTTAAAGTTTCCATAGCTTAAGTAATTAAAAAGTTTATTAGCACTTCTATCAGTACATGTAACTTTAAATCAGTCACACATGTAATACTGCACCAAACTACGTCATTGAATGTATGACGCATCATTGCGTTTATATGCACAAAAGTCAGCATTATCGAATCCTCACCAAAAAAGGTGTGTTTAATATTCTTATGGAAATAGGAATTCAGAACATGTAACTCATAATTACATAATGTATGATAGAATGTTAATCTTAACTATGGAAAAAGTCTGCAAACAGCCATTGATAAAAGTCATATACATGTTTTAACATTGATAATTTTATTTTAATGTAGCATGTTTTATTGATCTACAGTGGCCTGATGGCCTGTCCAGGGTACCTGCCTCTCACCACTGCTGGGACAGGCGGTATAAAAAATAGATATATGGAAGGTATTTTTCAAAAATAAACAATTAAGTCACTTTTCTCAGAACAACAGAAGTTTCCCACCTTAAAACTAATACTTGTTTTGATGGCACACTGACATTTATTATGCACATTCCTTGGGCTTTCATTTCCATGCACCGTCCGAAGACTGAAAAAACTACACTACACAACTTTTTGTTCCACCCTGGAGCATCAGCTGTGTTTGGCTTTACTGCGTCGTGTCCCACACCAGCGACTGGATTTCAGCACACTGGCTGTTTTGGACATCCACCATGGCTGATTTAGCAAAGAAACCCAAGATGACATTATATGAGGAAATGAGGAAAAGAAAGTGCAAGCGCAAAAGATGAGAAAAAAGTCAACATCAGACTGGCTTTTACTGGCCTGAAAAAGCTTAGTGATGAGAAAAGATGCAAGACAGATGCCAAATTAACTTTTTTTATGCCAAAGTATGAAAATCTGATTAAAGAAAAAAGACTTAACTAAAAGGTTGCAAAAGGTACAATGTCTAATGTATTTTAAAACAAAAGATAAAGAAAGTTTTTGTGTTTACTGTATAAGCTGCCTGTTTGGTTGAAGGACAAAATGCAGACGTCATGGTTGAGAAACCATAAAATAATAAAAAATAATAATACAGGGAGTAAAAAATCCCACTTCTGTTTAGATTACTCTAAAGCATGACAACCTGTAACAACTTGACATGATAAAGAAACACTTACTGTTCATGGAACCAACCCACTCTGACTCTGAAGGGACCTCTGCAGATATAAACCAAGGCACGATTGATTAGTATGGATAAAATAAATTATTAGATGCAATAAGTGACATTTCATATACAAACAGGCAGATGAGCAATGTTATTGCGACTTTCTGAACTTATCCTTTAAGATGTGCTCATTTTGAGTGTCTATTGTGCCAATTATGTTTTATAGTGTGCATAGTTTAGTTACAATTTCCACTAGGCTTGTAGGTTTCAACATCTGAGTTACGTTAGTCTCTATGTACACCTGATATTAACTTAACCACAGTCCAGCTTGTACACTGCAAACCTGAGGCTTTTGCAAACATGAAACCTTGTTTAAAATCACAGGTGGCATAAAAAATGTATAGTTTTGGTTTATGTATTTTATCGGTAATCTGCCTTTGAGCAAAATAAAGTCTGATGTCTTTCATTTATGGTACTCTACAAAATATGATGCTAAGAGTCACCAAACACTATAAAAGCTTTCATTCTTTACTGCTTGCCAAAGATGTTTGTGGAAAATGCTCTGAGGCAGGGTGCAGCTTACCTTTCTTTGAAATAAACCTGTTTGAAACATTTACCCACTCGACCCGAGCAAACGAACTTTGCCACTTCCCTGCCTATTTTCCATCCTAATTATTGGACGCAGTGGGTGGTCTGGATGTTCTATTCAGGTGTCACAAACTCCAGAGATGGTTCGGCGCTGGGCGGAACCGACTGCCTTTGGAGGCGTCAGTTTCTCTTCACGTCTATCTTACGCGCTATCTCCGCCCTCCAGGGAGAAACTTCTCCATTTACGTGCACATAACAGCCGTCAAATCAATATTAGGTGTGACAAGACTGCAAAAGCGCAAGGGCCTCGGCGTCTATTTGGCACAAGATTCACCCCTTCGTTATGAATTTTTGGAGCTTGGGGACGTCGTTATGCCACGCTGGGTAAACTGCAGACGCTCTCCAAGATTAAATCACTCGAGCTTAAAACAGGGAGCCCGACAGTAGGAGAATGTGTATGAATAAGAATTTGTTCATATGTTGCTGTACGTCTTTGAGATTTGGCTTGTGAAAATTCCGGGATCTTTATTTTGATGCTCTGGGGGATTTTTTATTTTTTTTTTAGCGCGCAGTGTGCAGTAAGGTTGTTTGCTGCCCCGAGTTGGCACAGCCCACAGGAATGATTGTAGTAATAATCATTTTTGATAAAATTATTAGGCATGATTAATACACGCGCGGCATCTAAAGGTGCAGCCATCCAGAATCCGTATCGCGTCGTTCTTCTCCAGAATATAGTGTTTTGAATCCAAATATAGGTGACAGATTAACTAATTTTGCTCTGTGGATCCTCTGACCATACAGGAGTTAACATTATTCCCAAATTGAAGTGGTTGTTTGAAGCCACACGCGCCCAGAGCAAACTATTAAGATGACAAATACCGTCCCCACGGGAGATTCTCTTTATTACCGAGCAAACTGTATTGGGTTCGCGTTACAGTTCGAAGATTGCAATAGACTTGGAAGACAAGAAGCAAAGGAAAAAGAGAGGGAGGGGAAGCTAAAGGAAGCTGCCGAGCTGCACCACAGAACCGTTGCTGACGGGCAAGCTGTGGCTCCAGTAATGGACTGAGCTGGAAGTGGAGGCAACCCTGTAACAGCCAGCCTTACCTTTTCCTCTGAAGCCTTCACTCCTTTTAAACGCGCGTTTGGACTCATTGCAGTGCAGGTGAGAAGCGAGAGCTGTCCATGTAACGAACTGACCAAAATACCACATGCTTTCAAAGAGGACATCACTGGCCTTTTATTTGGAAACTCAGGTCTGCACAAACTGATTCCACCTGTATCCTAAGGAGCAGTCGAACCTGGAACCACGCAGGATCCAGTCTGCACCCACAGATGTAACTGATCTCACAAGATTTCTTTACTAGGAAGTCCTATTTTTCTGGGTAAGTGTTGTGTGCAAGTGTGTGTGAAGAGAACGAGGCATAGAGCAAAGCATTGCAGTTTTGACAGAAGGTATGAGGAGACTTGTCCATTTTACAGCTTACAGTTCAGTCCTCCCTGCCTGGGCACAGCATAGGCAGGGGGGCCTGAACCAGATGTTCATGCACCAGAGCTGCAGGGAGGACAGCTGTCTAGCATCTTCTGCTACCATGCTGAACTTGAACTGGTATGCCTTATGACATAGTGAGACATCCAGCCAAAATGGAACATTAATATACAGATAAAAAAAAAAAAAAAAAAAGAGAGAAGAAAAAAGTTATGCTTAATGTGTTTTCTATGTATCTTTTGAAAGGTTAGTTTCATCAGTTTAGTCCTGGCTGATAGCCGTGCTTGATAAGAACTTCCATATTTGAAGTTGTTAATATGCATCATATTATTTGCAGGTTTTTATGCTCTTAAAGAATCGTATGCTGCGTTAGAACTGCAGCACTGTGTAAAAGAACTCCTGCTGATTGGTGCAAACTGTTTTCAGTGTTTGTGTTCTGCCCACTTCCCAGGAGTCACAATGTTAGTATGGCCAAGTTTAGTTAAAGGCTGCATTTTGTACACTCAGTAGTGGATGTGTATGGTAGTCATGCCAACGTGAACAAGCAAAGTGAACCCTAAGGATGGCAAAGTGGACCAGGACTAATTTTTGCTTTAGCCTGGACCAGGAAACTGGAAAACAGATATGAACCTACCTTTGCTTTTGTCAAACAAGAACTAGATTAACTCACAGCGGAACTCTTTTAATTTGGGAAACATTTATTCTCTTTGTGAAAAAGCAGAAAAGGACAATTTTTTAAAAAAATTTAAGTGTAAGAAAGAAGCAATTTCATAACCACAAAAATTAGTCAGATAAAATGTTTTCAAACTTTGTTAAATATAATGAAAATTTGACAAATCACACACTATTTTTAAAGAGTTTAAACTTCTGTGGGATTCTCTAGTTTAGATTTGACCAGCGTAGTTTTACATCTGGACGTGATTTTAGGTGGTCTAGATCCTAAATAAATAGAGAAATTGCCCTTTTCTGCCTTTACTTCCGTTAACTGCCAAATTAATAGCCATCATGAATGTTGTATTGTAGTATGTAGTGGACAATGATGATAACACTTTAAGAAAAGCTGCAAGTGATCTTAGTTTAAGGTGACTGATCCTGATGGGAAATAACAACCCTGTTGAAACAGACAAGCACAAGCAAGAAATGTTGTCCCTACCTTTTCAGTAAAAATGAAATGCATTGGTCCCTTCTGTTGTGTTTTACTGGTCAGGATAACTGTAGATGTCTGTACATCATGTAACACGATTGCTTCCTGAAAAGAATATTATACATGCATGTACAGCTGTCTTCAGCCTGCAAAGACTGTTGATCGGCAATTAGCTGATTAGTCAGTGAGACTTTCTTGCCATTTCACTGAACCTGTATCGCTAATTATCTGTCTCCGAGTGCTGCGCACATGCACCTGCACCGACTACAGGGGTGCTCGCCAGCTGGATTATCTATCAAAGAGCTAATTTTGTAATTCACTTATGCCAGAACAGAAGATGAAGTGAGATTTTGCAGGGTTATTTTAGTTGTCAGGTAATCAGTAAACTCTGGTTGCAAGTGCTTCATCAACACTTGGCTTACAAATACTTTTTCTTGAAAATGTTATTTGGCAAAATTAGCATTTGCCAGAAGTGCTGCCTGAGTGGTCGTATGGATATTCTGCAGAAATACTTATGACAGTGTTCCTCCATCCCAGCTGGCAGCAGATGTAGTTAATATTTGGACGCTGTGGATGGCTACCATCTTCATGGACCATTATGTAGCACAGTTATTGCACACAGTAGGCTCCTCCATCTTAACCAAAAAACGATGCCGCGAAGAGAAAAGTGCTAGAGTTAATGAAATATCTGAGGCTGCACTCCTGATGAAACAAGATAAGTTCTGCCCACTCTGACTCATTCCTCCACACTGGATTTCCTCGTCCTCCATATGAAAGAGACACCAGTGCAAGATATGACTGTCTCATACAACTCGTCATAGAATTGTTTTGTGATTTTAGTCGAAATAAAACAGGCTTGAATCACAGACTTCAATAAATTTTTCTTAAATCCTCATAAGCTGATAAAAATCTGGCCTCCTTGCCTCCTTGTCACAGTTGTCAGCTGGGAGCCTGACAGCCGGCAAAGAGCTGATTTTATTCCAGCACAACATTTCTGTCACAATTCTGCTGTTCCTCAGCCATCTTCAGTGCAATGTGAGAATTGGGCTTTATACAGTGTTTTTCTGCCAAGGACAGAGAAGCTTCGTCAGTCTGACTGAAAGTTCTCAAAAAAAAAAAAAAAGTAAGAGCCCTTCTCAATGAGCTTCTGTCCTGGTGTTTCCTCAAATTGTTGTCTTGTGCCTCAGGCCACAAATATCTCTTTTATCATAACTTTATGAGTGCACAGGAAAATACAAGAAATTTTTATCCTGCAGGTAATTCTTTACCATTGTAAGCCTCTCTTCTCAATCTACCCCTTTACTGCCTCACAATAATAATTCTCTTATTTGTAGAGCAGCCCAAAACATCAATCTCCTCTAATATGGGTCCACTGTGGTTCGTGTGATGTTTATTTTGTCATCAGGGTGTATGCAAGGCTCTATTCAGACAATGGCACCAAAGAGCAGTAACGTAAAAAAAAAAAGAAACAAGAATGGGAACCAAATTTGATGAAAGGCTTGGACAAGTGTTTAGTTACAATCCAGGTGCAAGGTTATGTATAAACAATGTATACACACAAAAACGTGTGTGTGCACTTCTCTGTGCAAAAAGAGAAAGAAGACACCACCGTATTCTTTGGAGCATGCGTTCATACATTTTGATTTCTCTCAGCTGTTATAGACAATTTCAGCTTTGCATGATGAAATAAAAATGGAAAAGGTTGAGTGTCAAGATAGCTGCAATTTTTAAATATGCCTTTTGGAGAAGAATGAAAATTTAGGAACTCCTTGAGACTTTTTTGCATGAGTTATTAAATACTCATGCGCTGCTTTAGAATTTACAGGACTGTTCTTCAGCTGTGTGAGGAACTGGGTGTGCCATAAACCTGATGCTGTTCTTGAGATACAGCTTTTTTGCATCTAATTTGTTATTCAAACATTTTGTTTTTACTTTGGCAAGATGCTCCAATCTTTTAAATGTTCCCATTCAGCAGTTTTTGTCCCTGTTAGGAGCCTAAAGGCAAGAACTCCCAAAAAAACATTTTTTAACCTTGTCTCAAGTTTTACAGTCATCAAACAGCACTGTTTCTTTCCGTTATCTTTTTAGTGGTGTTGTCTTTCTGGACAACAATGGGCAATCTGTTCCTGTGCTTATTGTTTATGGACCTCTTTGTATTCAGTTGCTGAAACCACAGGCAACATCCACAAGTAGCTGTTCATATTCAACATATTCTCATTACCTAATCGTAGCAAATCCTATGAAACGTTCGGCGGAATTTTTTATAGGATTTGCTACGAATTTCTCAGCAAGACGAGAGATCAGTGCGCCTGCGTCGCCAGCGCATTCATTCATCTTGTCAAAACTGTGACAGCAAGATGACATGCATTGACTTGATGAAGACCTGCATAATAAAATATTGTCCATGTTTTTATATTAATATAATAATTCTTGTTAAAAAAGAAAAAGAAACAACTTATGTTTATTTCTGTATAACATACATGAAAACAAACACAGAGAAAGCCTATAAACTCATAATACTGCTGCCCGGCGGTCATTTGAAATGGAACGCTGCCCATTATCGGCCAGAAACCAGAATTGGAATGTGCCATGCATGTAGCAGCACATATATGCACATGGCACATAAACGAAACCACCCAAGAGTCAGTGGGTTTTGGTATGATCTGATGACGTAAAAACACACACACACATAGCGAAGCAAACAGTAACGTTATTAGGAAACAAAACTTTCATAGTGTGCAATAGTTAATTAAGTGAAGATATTAAAAATGTTTTCTGCATTTTCTGCCCTTTTATTGTCACTTCTGAGCCGTCCTACAGACGGCACTGGGAAGCGTTTTCAGTGACTTAGACACTGATTGACTCAGAATTTTGTAGAAATATGTATGATTATCTGCACAGTTTTTTGTAGGAAGTCATACGAACCATGTGTAAGAGCAGCCTGTCATATTACATTGTCCATATTGAGGATCAGTTTCCAGTATATTTTTTGTAAAAAAGCAGACATGGCACATTATTTTAGATTACTTTAACTAGTGAACAACGTCCTAAAAAACTTACCCGATATATCATCTGATGATAGTTATGTCACACAAGCCCCTCCATGTTGTGTATTCATGGACATAGGGTTGTATACCACCAATCAATGGCAGCAGAGAAACAATTACAGATATTCACAGAAAAATCTTTTGCTGATTTGGATAGATAGCAACATAACGAACAATGAATACTGATTACTTAACATCTCAACGCTTGTTTGCAAAAACTAAACATGAGTAGCCATATCTGATTGGTGGCATTATCTCATGTTGAAAGAAAAAAACAGCCTCACATTCTTTATTCACACTTGCAATTCTTTGGATAACAGCAAAACATTTTTATGACTTTTTTTCTGAATGAACTCAAGTCTAATAAGACTAGAAAAGCCTCCATTTGGCTTATCATTCTTAAAATGGATGTTTTACTCTCATTAGAAAATGTGAAAAATATTTGTTTGCTGACAGCAAACTGAACTAGTCTGTAGGCCACTTTGGGCCCAATAAGCCACTGCAATTGAGTGCATTATGGCAATTCTAAGCCTATATTTAGCAAACATTTAGAGGTAGAAGGATTAAAGATGTTAATAATATTAACTTGTTCATTGATTCTGAAGGGAAATGTGTCTTTTTAAAGGTTTATAAGCATATAATTGAACCATTTTAAAGGAAAAATCCTTTCAGACAAATTATTCAAAAAAAGAGGATTTTTTCATGTCTTCAAAACATGACTAGAGGGGATCTTTGAATGCTGATGTAGCTGTAGGAATGCTTATCAATTAATCATAGTAGCAGCTTGTGGTTGAGCAGCTTTGTGACATTTAGCTTGGAACCCTATAAAGGGCAACTATGATATGCTGCAAGACAAGTAGAGCTGCACAAAAACATTATGTTTCATGACAGAGACAAATGTGTGAAGGTGGTTGTGTCTCTTATTATACCTCCCTTTAGATTTTCATTAGATCAAAGTCGCACAGTTTAACATTTGTGAAAATTTATAGCTGTTGTAAAATAATCACATGAAGCCACAGTAATGTCAAAACAATGAGAGAACTTCCACCTGCATTTCCTACTACAGTTACTGCAGTATTTTTTATGGTCAAGTTTATTTTTATGTATCTATAATTTACTTTTAAGTAACTTTAATAGCTTCATTTGAAACAGGTCCTGAATGGTGATGGTCACAACAAGAAGGTTCCTGCTTCGAGCCTTTGCTTGGGCCTTTCTGTGTGGAGTTTGCATGTTCTTCTTGTGCATGTGTGGGCTCTCTCTGGCACAGTCCAGAAACATGTCTGTTAGGTTAAATGGTGTCTCGAAATTCTCCCTGTGAGTGTGAATGGTTGTTTGCATTAGACAACTGATGGATAATGATTGATGGTTTCTCTTTTTTTTTTTTTATTCATTAAAAAAACAAACACTTTACTTGTGTCTGTGCCATTTAGCTGCATGGACACATCTTCAAAGTCGTGGCTGCCGCATCAGAGTCAGTTTGGGTTGGTTGGTCAAGTGGAGGTTTGCTGTGGTGGACCTGGAGTTTTAACCCCAAGTGAGTCAGTTTAGCCAAGAATATGTCGGCCTTTTCCTACTGTCATTTTTCTCAGCTTCGTCTCCAGTCTGTTGTGGTCCAGTAAGGGTTTTCTCTGTTATTTATGTTTTTTTATATGTCCCCTTTACTGCTGCTGTTTTCTCTGTTTGTTTAGTGGTCAGTAAAATGTTTAACATGCACGCTTGTCTTTGCTCTGCCATGGTTTTTCAGTTCTTTTCAGCACAATAAAGCTTCACAACATTACCTCTGTAAGATTTTTTTTTTTACTGCACTCAGAACTTCCTTTACTCATCCTCTGGGTTTAAAAATGTAATTTGCCTTTTTGACAGCCTTTGAAACACTTGGAGATTTTCCCCGCTCCACTTCTGGAGCCATTTCTGCTCCGTTTTAGGAACAAAATAAGAAATAATTTCTGGTTGGTTAGCACAGCATATGAACCTGTGGTTTCATTCCAAACATGCCTGTACTGTTGTTAAAAGTGTGAGGTAAAAGTAAAAAAGAGGCAGCTTGTGCTGTAGTGAAACTGAGATGAAAATCACCTGAAATTGAACAGTTCTGTGTGAGCTCAGTCACAATCAGTGTCAGAAGTTTCAAATTGCTGTTATTTCTCTAGATTTTTAATCCCAGATCTTTAATTTGAGTCTGGACATTTGCAAGCTTAGCAATAATGCTCCTAAAAACATTAGTAGAAATGAAGGTATTTTGATGGAGAGCAGAGCGCTAGCTGTGAACATGTTCCTATGGTAACTAGGCCACACTCCCCTTGGCTAGTTCTCACACACAAAGCAGAGGGACAGGCAGGAGAGAGACAGGAAAACTGGAAAACACACATGATGGAGAGCAACTTCAGGTTGTTTATTTAGCTTGTTCATCTGCCTTCCTCCACTAAGAGGACAATTGTACATGTGCTTAGCCTTAAGAAATATTGGTTACATTGGAGAATGCCTGGAGACGCTTCTTTTGTGTGTTTCGCCTGTTTCTCCAAAAATATCTGTTTTTAAGCTGATCACAGGTTCTTTCCCGTGGCTCCCTCACACCCACACTGCCCCTTCTTCCTCAACCCCTCCACCCAGCTCGTCTTTCAAATCCTGCAGCTCTGCCTCTTCTGTGCAATATATACATTTGCCTCATTATGTGCTGTTTCTAAACATAGCACAAGAGTGGCTCTGAATGCAGTGAAAGGTGTAATTTTTTTTACTGCTCAGCCTTTCAAAGCAAAAACCTGACCTTTTTTTTTCCATGTTTTGTGAATACAGCATTATTACCTTTTAAATACTATTAGCTGTTTGGTGTTTATGCTAATGTAATTGAGCTAATTGCAGTATGCTAATTTCCCAATGGTCTTCAGTTAAAGGGGTTTTTGACTCTATCACACTGCTGCTGCAAGATGGGATCTTTCATCTACTTCTCTGAATAGTATCAGCGTATTTCTCCTGCAATTAGCATCTCCATTGTCATTCTGTGTTTTTCAAATCGCAGTTCATACTAAAACTGCTTCAAACTACTTCAAACCTCCTGGGTTGCCTGGCTGTCGGGCTGTCTAAGAGCCATGAAGGTGATCTAGAGAGGTTCCCTGCCAATTAATGGTCTTAACATGGACACACATTTTCCATATCTTGTGTATTCTTTCAACTTCTGTCAAACTGGTTGAATTTACGATGTTAGACTTTGAGTTTGACTTCTTAAGTGCTTTGTATTTAAGTTCTTTACAAGCAAATGTAGAGTTAAGCAGTGGTTTAAAAAAGTCACTTCACTCAAATAACAAACTGTAATTTATTTTTTTCTTTTCAATTGCCGTGGTTTAGTGCATATACAGTATGTGGGTATAAGAAGTTAAACATGATGTGATGTCACAGCTGGATCATATTTGAATTCGGTCCTCTCCATCTTAATCTTACCCTTTACACCATTCTGCATGTAATGCACCTTGGATGTGGAAAGTTGGTACTCAAAAACACATCGGCTTTGTGTTTGATGTAAAAGGTAGTACAAGATAAATTGGTAAGTTGAGATTGTTGTTAATATGAAGCAATAAAGTTTAATCAGTAAGTATTTAAATTACTTACGCTAAAAAGAAAAAACCTACTAATGCTTTACCAGTGTGCTTTCCAAGATTTTCCAAGAAAAAACTACAAGTGCTTTCATGGTGGATCACATTTTATTACAGTTATGTATTTATTGTCACTAAGGCAAATGCATAGTTAGAATTCTAATTTACAATCCATTCTAGCTCATTCTAAAATTTACACCCTCTGAATTTTTTTCTATTCTATTCTATTCTATTCTATTCTATTCTATTCTATTCTATTCTACAGTCATTTGGCAGACGCTTTT
>JBAMHW010000019.1:16221036-16257374 GCA_037177495.1 Rhadinocentrus ornatus
AAAGCGACTTACATCTGAGAATAAGAACAACACAAGCAAGAATTCAAATAGGGTGCAACATCGTAATTAAGTAGTAGGCAGACTGCTGTGAGTCCAGTTGGACCCATGTGCTGTCATGTAGTGCTAGATGCAGTTTTTTTTTGTTTTTTTTTTTAAATACAAGATTGTGATTTCATCACACAATATAATCTTTGACATACGTGCATGCAGCATATTCAGTACGGATTTTTTTTTCTTTTTTTTCTTCCTTACTGCAGTACCCATCTAGAAACATATTTGAATCAGTGAGTTTAGTTTTCACCACAGTGTATACTGCCAAATGGCCAAGCACAAAAACCTTAAAACTGTAGCAACTACAAAACCATCAGATAAAGCTTTGAAAGAGAAGCTAGCTGCCTCTGTTTGAACTACTGTTTTAACCTGCATCCTGTACACCTTTCAAAAAATCAACCATAGTATTTAAATATTCTAGCTTTCTGTTTTTTAAGTGCATTACCTACTGAAACCACACCCCCTTACCATAATGGATCTTACCGGTAGCTTTGATAGATATCATTCCCTCACAGCAGCGTCAAGCCAGATGTTTATTTCAATTAATATTTTTATACCTACATTTAGTCAAGAGACAGAAATTAAGGATTGGAGTTCATGTTTGAGTAGAAGTGGGATGGAGGAAGAGAAAGTGTGTGTGCGTTCATGTTTGATTGTGTGTATAAATAAAGTTTGATTTGATTTTAAGTATTACCCCCACCAAGGCAGAAGTCATGTATTCGGCGGCATTAGTTTGTCTGTCTATCTGTTAGCAACACAACTCAAAAAGTTATGGATAAATTTTGATTAAATTTTCAGGAATACTCACAAATGGAATAAGGAACAAGTGGATTCAATTTTGGGGGTGATCCGGATCACGGCTAGGACCCAGGAATCTTTTAAAGGATTCTTCTCTATAGGGGAGATGACGATAATTTTGCCATTAGAGCTTCTAACTAAAAAATAAGGCCCACAATCAATGGCAAAAAAGATTATAATGGTTTGGTGGAGTTCTGCGCTGTCTGAGTGCTTCTTGTAAGTTTTAATCACGATTAATCGCATGACATTTTGTGATTAATCGCAAAATGTTTTTTTCCTTTAAAAGAAGGCCAACGGCTATATAAAGAAAATGCTGTAAATTATTGTTTACAAACACTAAATCAGGGGTCTCCAACCTTCCACAATGGCTCTGGCTTTGTGGCTAAAATTATTTTTTAAATCTATTTTTCTTGTCATTAGGTTGGAAATTATGGCCTTTTTTTTTCTTTGCATCATTTTCCACAAATGTCTACATCTCTTAGAATAAAGTCTGTCTATCCTCTTTTTTTTTATAAAGGTTTAATGTTTTTCTTTATTTTAAAACCTAAACATAACAAATATCCTATGGTTGCTCTTAATAATAAAAAAATATATATATTAAGTTGCCTTTTTGAACATGAACACATTTAGCTGCAGTCTTTTCTTTCAACAGCAACAGTTAAAATATTTCTTAATATATATAAAATCCAACATTTATGACAAAGAAGGATGAAAAGTTCAGGATTTACTAACTAAAAGGATGAATTTAAAGTTGTGACGCTGCTTCCTTCTAAACACAGAAGAAACAATAACTGATGAATATCAGCATCAGGTGAACAGACAGAAAACAGGATTACAATCTCACAGCAGATGGTGAGGAGAGAGACATATTCACAATATGCACAATAACTTCCATCCATGCACCTTTTAGTGCTTCATTATTCAGATTTCTGCCTAGAAATTTTCTAACTGCATTCTTAACCGGGAGTGAAGGGGTTAACATCTGGACTTCCGGGTGTAGCGTCAGGTGTGTGTTATCTGGCTAGAACTTTCATCTCGCTATGACCAAAATTCACCGAACAAGAGGCAAGAAGTCCCAATTCATGCTTCACGTTTTTAAATTAGTCAGAAAACACGTCTTACTTTTGCTAAAAAGTTTCTCATTGTCTTTTGGGAGCCGTTTACCGTCCAAAAATCACGATGTTCTGCCCATCTGCATGGGTTTTGACAGATAAAACGAAAGGTTTTTTTTTCTTCTTAATTTCCAGACAGAAAACGTGTATGTATATTTATATATATATATATATATATATATTATCCTGCTCAAGATGCTGTTAACGCTAATGTGTAAAAAAAATGAGAAATTACAGTTCTTTGTATATGCTAAAGATGCAAAATAAGGCATGTAGACTAACATATAACTTTCTAACTGTATTTTAAAGAAAGCTGCATTAGTTCAAACAAAAACTCAATAAACTGAGATGACAATGAATTATGAAAAAATTTGATAAAAACAAATATTACACTTTTAGTGAAATTTTGTAAACGATGATGGAAAAATAATTGTTAGTGGTATGTATGGAGCTGAAGAATGACTGTATCCATCTTTGGGATTAGATGGTATCTCCTAATAAATCTGTAAAACTTTTAACCAAGTGTTGATTATATTCTTCCACTTGTGTTTCAGTTTGGAGAAGAGTTTTCCACACCAAAAAAAATAAAAAAAAATAAAAAATGCAAGGCTAGAAAAACTAAGCGCTGATCTCTGCCATGAAATTGTATATTTTTTTTCCCTTTGATTGCATTATTTTTTTTTATTCAAAGCTCTAGTCAATTCTTTAATTCTTAAATCAATCTAATCACTTGTTCCTTATTCCGGTTTTTAGATTTCCTCAACAAACGCCCATAACTTTTTGAGTTATGTTGCTAACACACAGACAAACCAACGCCAGCGAGTCCATGGCATGTAAGTACGATTTAAGCAATTACCAAATATGCTAACTTAAGTCTCTAAATTATTAAATAGTGGTTTTTTTCTGCAGTTAAATGCTGGATGCATATTTGCTGAGTTAATTGATTAAACAAAATATACAAATGAACTAATGATTGGATACTTCAATGAAACCAAACAGCTTAGCTCTGAAATCACAAATCCACACAGGAAACAAATTATTTTTGTCACTATATAACAGTGAAATGCATCACAAGTATGTAAAGGCTGATTTATGCTTGTGCGGCGTCTGCGTGCAGCCGGCTATGGCGTAGCTGACGCTGGTGAGTTTGCTTTCGCACTCGAGCGTAGGGGGTGCGCGTCGTTTTGGTGTCGTGTTGCAGTTTCTCCTCCTAACCTGAAGGTGGCAGGAGGGGTGGTATCGACCGGTTAACTCACCAGGTCGAAGTTATTTTGATGAATCACTTCTGTTCGGTAGGTAATTTCTGTTTTGAAACAACAATGGTGTCCAGTATGGTTAAGTGTCTTTATTAGTTTGTGGAAGAAAATGAATAAATAATTCGATCAGCCTCTCATCAACTTGATCTACTGGTTATTGTTTTTAGAAACAGGGGTTAACACACAAATTTAGCCACAAGATCCAGATATTCGTCAACATGAGATCCCAAACTGACCAATCACAAAAGCGAAACTCCACGTAACCATCTGCGTAGCAGAGGTGCACGTCAGGTCTGGAAGAGGTGCGCGTCAATCCTCTGTGGAGCTACGCTGAGCCTACGGCGGTTACACAGACATAAAGCATAAATTCGCCTTAACACATATTATTGGTGGACTACCCTGCCTATGTTGCAGTACCAGATGTTGGCAAAATGACGGCCTGGGAAAGTCTCTTCAACCACGTTCGCTAATAGGTGGTTTATCCGAGAAGTCTCAGGAAAATCTGTCAAGCCTTCCAGTGTAAAGACTGTGGAGGCGGGTGTTGGTGGTGATCCTCAACAGAAGCAGTGCAGCATCATGTTGTGGAAATCTAAAAAAGGATTTTGGCATCTGTGGAACATGTTCTTGAGAAAAAAAGGTATAATTATTTGGTGTATAAGTTGTAGAGATTTACAGTAGAGTAGGAAAACCATTGAAACATCATCATACTGGTGCAAATGTCATTATTTAGATTAAATGTAGCGATTTTTTAAGACAAATTCATACAATGAGAATGGAAGAAATTTTCATTTGTCTTAAAAAAATTATATTTAATGTTTACTCTTAGTATAAATAATCAAATAAATTTAGATTTGCATTAAATTACATGTTAATTAAGCAATATTATTGACTTACATTATGAATATCTAGTACAGTTGGAAAACGATCAAATTTCCATGCAGTAATCATTGGTTGGATGTCATCATGAACTGTATTTACTAGATGGAATATGGCAATTATGGAGACTCCGTATGACATGAGTGCGACATCTGCCCCAGCAGGCATGTCTGTGAGTCACTGGAGGCTCTTTGTTGTCAGATGCTCCAGACCAGTCATAATGAGATTGTGTGTGTGATCTGTTTCTGGAAGACTGGTCTGCCGCATCAACATTATGGATAGTCATTTTTACTCTGTAAGTTTAGTATACACTCTCAGAGGCAAAAAAATTAAATAAATAAAAAGAAGGAACTGGATTAATCATTTCGTTGCCTTCCTAACAATAATTTAGGTCCCACAGATGACGTAAAACAGGCTGCCAAACAGCACATCAAACTACCCATACTGATAGATTCTTAATATTGCCTTTTTTAAAACATTTCTTTAATGGTGAATACATGCAGTGACTTGATATTACCTTCTCAAAACTACCTTGCTGATAACAAATACATTTTATTTTGTGCACATGAAAACATACATATTTTGTTCCACTGGTACTGTCTCTGAGAATTTGGGCTACAATAAAATTTTGAGTCAGTTTTCTCCTCTAGAGGATGCAAACTCTAAAATAATATCCTAAAAGAAAATGTCAGGAGACCAAACAAATTTTATATTAATTGTAAAAACTTAATCACATTAAAATTATATTAAATCTTAGTACTTGCAAAATTCAAAATGATCTGAAAAGTCAGTTAACAGCCACATCTTTGGCTGTTAGTGTGGTAGAAAGTGATAAACCATCTCATCTTTGGATATCTTTACAGAGTACAAACATTCAGCAAGCAAATGTTTTTTGTGCTGAAAAATTGGCTGCATACATGTATGTTCCTTTTATAATGACTTGTAAATAACTTTACCTATAACTTTGTTATCTAAAATTTTCATGCTCAGGATTGAGTGTAAGTGGGTGTTTTTCTCTCTGTGTTGGCTCTGTGATGGACTGGGTGTACCCTGCCTCTCACCTGCTAATTGCTGGGATAGGCTGCAGCCCCTTGTGACCATGAATTGGATTAAGCGGTATAGATAATGAATGAATAAAGGATTGAGGATTGATGAGCAAATAATTACAACACTGCAGCTGATGAGCCTCATTGTACATTAGATGTAACTCTAATTAGTAATCAAGTTGCATGGACATAAAAATCTCTATTTAGGCCACAAATGAAGGAAAAAACAAGGCAAATACTACATTAGAATGCCAACAAGCAAATCTTATCATGCTAACAAAGAAACATTATAGCATAGCATTGTCATTTTGAGTGATGCTGGTGTTAGGACTTAGCTCAAAGCATCACTATTGCTTACTGTGAAAACATCAATTGAATCTGACTGGTAATCCCGTGTTTCACTTAGTAAATGTTAATGTTTTTATCAAGGGCCTGCATCACACAGATCTTTATGTTGGAGTGAAATTGAAGTGTTAAATAAAAAGTTTATCCAGTGCAGCTGTTCTCTTTGCTAATTGTTGTTTTTGGCCTTTTTTACTTTATAATTATCAGCTATTGTCGAACCCTCCCGACTCAAGTAAATCAGAATTCAACAAACACGTCATCTGTCAGGGCTGTGTGTTGTCATGTTTTTGGAGAGCTGCACAATTGTCCGTGTACACTAGAGAAAATTGCCATCTGCTATGCTTTTAGGTCTTCAGTCCTCACATATTTATTTATTTTTTTTTCGTTACTTAGATAATTGTCAGCAAATTTGCATGAAAGTTTTGCCAGAAGTGGCATTGATGTAGATTTCCATTGTAGTATATTTTGTAAGATATTTAGATGCTGATGCTTGTTAAGGTTTTAAATATTAGGTTTCAAACCTTTCTGCTTTTGAATATCAGGGCTGTGCAGACTGTTTTATGTGATTGTCTGTGTATGAGTACATCATACTGTCATGCTACCTCACTTCAAAGGAATAAAACCATACTTTTTTACCTTATATCCCTTTACTATACAAATGTCTACTAACTTTCCTCATCCTTATTTGAATTAGTACATTTTAAATAACAAATGAGAATGCCATTATAGAACAGAATAATCCTTATTGTCCAATGCAGAGGAAAATTTTATTGGCTTACCAACAGAGAGATAAAAAAAAAAAAAGTAAAAAAATAAATTCTTCAATGTGGCCAGCATCTCATATCAAAACAGCCATTTGCTGGATCATGTATTGTCTCGACTGTGCATTGGCACAGAGAGGCTAGCAACCAGCATCTTTAGTCGAGCAACCTACTGAATTAGGTACATGCTCCTCAAGTAGCTGGCATATCTTGGTTGGAAATTATGCCGGCGCTGACAAAATACAGAATTTTTCTATTGATTTCGTTACTTTTATACGAAGGTTAACTAGTCACTGAATTGGCTTTTCTTCTTGCAATTGCAGAACATTCTACTGCCACCTACTGTTGATTTTCATGCAGGATCTCAATGGGACTTAAAAATAAACAAAATACAATTATAAAAAATTCTTTTACTTTGTATTCTGTCTCCTGTCTAGGTAAATAAAAAGAAAGTCAGAGCACAAAAATGTAGTTCACCCTCCCCACCCCCACCCCGTTTAAGTCAGAGTAGTCAAGGACTTTGCTTGATTTTGAGTTATTGTCAATTGCCACAAAACAGACAAACTTTCTGAACAAAGAGGAGGATGTGTAATATTCTCCCTTTTAAACTGCTCCTTCATTACTGAATTTCTTTTTAGGATTCTTTAAGTTGTTTATCCTGTTGGAAGTCTCCAGTACTCAGGCTAGATAATAGGCTCAGTGTTGCAGCAAAGATTGATCCAGCTGATTCACTGTATGTGTAATTGTAGGTTTGGTAATGATTGTTTGTTGATTGCATACTCTGGGTGTTGTGGAGAACTGATGCTGTTTCAGATGGAAAATATTAAATATTTAAAGCAAAACTGGAAATAAATTCAGTTTTAAAGTTTGTGTTTTCTTAGAACTGCTTATGTTGTGATCACTTAACTTAAGAGATGGTTCATTTTACCTCTGGATTTTATTCCATATTTAAAAAAAATTTAAGCTACCAAAGATGTATAAATAGATATCCTAAAGGTTGTGCATGTTTCTCTAACACCCACTCACAATCTTCCTCTTTCTGTCTTTCTCTCTCTGTATTACAGTTAGCTGGAGGCTCTTTCCACCCACACACTCCGTCTTGACAGCAATTTACATTCAGAATGGCCCAACTGAACACATCCATATGTTCTAACATGTTACCTTTACTTACATTGCCATATTGCAGGTGACTGGTTTAGGGTAAGGTAGAAACATGCTAAATATTCTTCTACAGGGTTTTTTATTCCATCCACTGTGTTATGATTTGCACCACACGAGCCAGAAAGAAACATTTCCTCAAGCTGAGAAAGATTCCCCCTTGTGGCCAGCTGATAGACCCAATCACTTCACCCTACACATCTGGTAGCAATGCAGTATTGCATGTCATGTCACTCAGTGTTTCTCTATCATATTTACTGTGCAGTTTGTGCCAATATCTTCTACAATTTAAGCAGCAGCCCTTGGAGTTGTTTCCATGGATACCAAACAATTAGCTGGGATTCAGAATAGAACCTGGAGAGTAGCCTACTTACAGGCTTTGGGAGCGAGGAAATCATAGCATGACAGTGTCTTGATTTTCTATTACAAAAAGAAAAAACAGCTCCTCTGGGTAATGGGTAATTTCTTGCCACAACAGATCATTCACAAACAAAAATAGAACTGCAGAAAGAATAACAATATTAAAGGCATTTCTGATCCTAAAAAGCCATCACATGGATGAATTAGTGACAATTCAAGCATACTGAACATTGACGTTGGTTGAATATTCAGGTTTAAAAATGCAGAAATATGTAATAGAATCGTAAAAATCGTCATAGGCTTCACAAAAGGGTTGCATTTCATCTTTTGTCATGGTTAATTTCCCCCTTGTATTGATGTTTTATTATAAACGCTGGAAACAAGGGGTTAAACATGTGGAGAACCTTTAGTTTTAGAGGTAGGAAGAGGAAATAATTTGGTTAATTGTCTGACAATCATGTAAATATGCATCCGTTATATACCTTTATTCATGTTCTGGAAATTGAAAATCATATATGCAGTATATCATTGTTATATTTGTGTTAAGGAAGTAATATGAGAACAGAACTCAAACCCTATAAGCTCCTCACACTACTGGCCTCCTCTTACTTGGTCATACAGAGAAAGCATCAACTGTAATTCCCTAAAGATAGTTGCTCATACTTTTATAGATCCATCAGCATATTGCAGAGTTTGTACTAGCCTAGAGTCAGACTGAAGCCATAACTCTCAAGATGAGTCATTGGAGTGTGGGTCTTCTTTTCAAAATAGCTCTCACATCAAGTTTTTGCGTCATTTTCTTTTACTGACCTTGGATACAAAAAGTTTTCTTGCAGCTCTTCTCTCTCCCAGGCAGCGTAGATGTGTCTTTCTCATTGTCAGTCTCTTTGTTTTTTTTTGGGACAGGCTTTAGCTGTATGTTTATGTTGGTGTTGTTCTTCGGCTTGAGCTTTACTGTACTGGTGCCCTGCTCGTGAGTAGTGTGTGCTCTGTCATGTTTCCTGATGCTGTTTCCTCTCCCTTATGTAGCCAAAGCAGCTGCTGCAAGGTAATAACACATGCTTTGAGTAAGATGGTGAACAACATGAAAATTAAACTAAGTTGCTCTTAGTTAAGAGAATTAACTGCATTTTACTTTGTTGTAGATAGCTTATCAATTATAATTATTGAATGCAATTCAAAGTTTAATCTAGATAAAAGCACATTAATGACTTTTATTTCAAGTAAACACATGCATATGTCATAGGTCTAATAGTTAGAAGTGTATGCATCATGTTATTCTTGTTACTTATGTTTTGTCACTGTTTCCTTGTAGACCAATCTCGCAGGGCAAGTTTTGCCTCTGTAAGACAGTCAAGTATGGAGACCCCTCCTAACACGACTCCGCAGCCCTTCAGGCAGCCGGTGAGTGCAGTGAAACCATAGAAAACAAATATGCTGGTTTTCTTGGATGCTGTTTAAACTGGTAGTTTACAATGTCAGAGTGACTTTTCCAGAGTTCGTGATCCACTTGAAGGTTGTCTTTCTCCGTTGTGTCAAATCATTAGAGTTTTCTCAATCGGAGGTTGAAAGGTTCCATCAAGAGGGCAAAAAGTCAGCCCAAACTGGACCGGACCAGCAGCTTCAGACAGATGATTTTGCCCCGGTTTCGAAGTGCTGACCAAGAAAGGTACGTGTTTTTTTTTTATTTTTTTTTTTTTATTTAAAAACATTTGTGTAATCCCGGTTATCATCCATTTATAATATTTTATTTTTCTTTATGATTTTTAATTAGCAGTAGTTACGAACTGATTAAGGATAAAGTTTATACAATGCATTTCCAGATTTCTAGGTGAACATTTTGTTTAATTTTGTGAACAAATATGTTTTGACCTTGGAATAATTTCAGAGTTTATCACATAGTATGAAAAACTGGCTGCAACTTAACAGGGAGCTTTTGATATGGTAATCGTCTGAAATCCCCACGTTCGAGGCCTTCTCAATATCTGTTATTTTGTGTTTTTTTAACATATTGACACAATGGAACATAACATTATTGCTCAATGAATTAGAGACCTGGAGTACCCAGAGAATACCTAAAGAAACACTGGCAGAACTTAAGCACTGCAAATAAAATTAAAACTCCATATTTTACTAATGCTTTTCTTCTTGTAAGCTCATGTTGTGAAGTCTTATAAGAAATGTTTAGATACATATGAGTATGACGACATAAATATAGTATTTGGAGTTGAACCAGTAACTGCCTAGTTTAGTGGGTCTTTTATTCTAAACCACAATAGGTCAGCCCTCTGTGACCTGTCCTTTAGTCACAAAAGATAGTGAACACACTACATGCATAATAATGGGCTTTGAACCCTTCTTAACCATTTACAGTCAAATTAGGTCTTTCATTGGACAGCTCAAACCCGGCTTTGTGTTATTTAATTGGGCTAGCTGTGGCTAATTTAGACTCTATCTACATGAAAATCCCCCACCTTAGCTGAAGGCAAACATTTCTTTTCCAGCTGTTAGCAGAATACTGCTGTTTCAAGGACACCTGTTTGTTTAAAACAAATTGATTCATTTTGGTGCACTGAGGGGTTTTGCTGTTGATGCCATCCTCAACTTGCTATAACCCGTAGTCAAGTCTTAGCAAACTTAGCATGCATATTGCTGCAAAACTAGCATGAGTATGTCATTATAGGAAATGTAAAATAGATTTTTATTGAAGTGAGTTTGTGTACATGAGTTGTTTACTTTTAAAGTCAAGTGTGATTGTCATCACCTCATTTAAAATGTTGAAAAGACCAAGAAGATGATGATTAACTCCAGAAAGTTCACCCCTTAAATCCAGCCATGTTGCCAGCGATGGAAAGTGCTGCTTCTCTGCTCTGCTCTGCTCTTCTCGCTTCACCCCTTCCCCAACATAGGCAATAACATGATATCCCATATATAAATGGAAAGCTCAACTTCTTAGCCTTTAGTATTCTTTGGAAGTACAGTAGTAGCTTGAATGTTTGAGGAACCATAGTAATTTGAACGATGCTTGAAATTTTCTGTTACTGGCAACATGATCTTATCTGGACTATTTGAAACGGAGAGCCCATGCAGATCAGGTAAGTTAGCCCTATGTCTGCACTTCCTAATTGAAAGTATAAAGGAGTTTCCTTCTGATCAGTAATTGCAATGTAACTGTAGCAATGTAGTTCTTTAGCACATGAAAATCATCAGCAGACTATGGTCAGCGCGCTCTCAGAATGGCTAGCCAAGCTAACTGCTGCTCAGACTACGGATGGTAGAAGAACAGCTTTTTCAATCTAAAATATTTCAAATGTAAAAAAAAATCCTATCGCTTTGAGTAAATGCACATTTTACTTTCACTACATTTTTTTTTAACTTACTGATGCAACAAGTCTACTGCCCTTCCAATCTGGGTGTCAGTTAATTTGTCTTCTCATCAAGAGTCCTCAATGATTGTTCTTCACTCTAACTGTCCTCTGCTGCAAGTAACACAAATTACCATTTGATTCAACGCACAAACACCATTAAAAAATATCAAAATGTCCCTTTAACATTATAAAAAATGGAAACAGTCTTGACTGATGGTGTCTTTTAAGCATTTGACTCCAGAGAACTTAAGACCTCAGAGATAATCCAGTTACTGCCTGTTTTTTTGTTTTTTTTTATTCAAATGATATTTATTTATTCAAATAATTTTAGCTGAATTTTATTAGAATTAGTTTCTCAATCTAAATTTTAATCACTGCCATTAATCTTCAATTTCTACTTGTCCAATACTTCAGGCTACAAGAACGACAGATCAGTGAAACAACAATGTATTCACACATGGAATTAAATCCCCCTAAAAAAGTTCAGACTACAAACTGGAACATTTAACCTCTGACTGGAATGACAAATGGAAAAGTATGAGGAGACATTTAATTGTTAAAATCATGCTGACATAATACTTTATACAATGTATGATATAACGTAATGCATAATAGAATAAAACACATTATCCTTGCCTGAATTAATAATTTCTTCTTTCTAAACCCATGATTTCCCCTCAGCCCTGCCCGCTTTTAAAATTATTCACTACTACATACTTGCATGCCAGCATTAGGATTTATCTTATCCTCCTTTAATCCTTACATTACGAAACTGAAGTATATTTTGAGCATTTCAAAACCACTTCTGTCTTTATGTAGCTGAAGCGGAACGTGGACATATTTTTGGTTGCCAGTGGCGCTCTGATGGACTCTCACAATGCTCTTCACTCTGACTGCGTCTGCCCCGCTGGATGAAGGACAGTGCCTTTAGTAGTGCCTTTACAGATGATTTCTGACTACTTTCAGGCAATGACTGGAGATATTCATTTGAGCATTATTAATAGAAGCAGTAAAACAATTTATCCAGGCTCTGTCATCACTGTCATGTTTTACAAATGAATACAAAATAAAAAAAGAAGTGAAGACTTATAAAAGCTTACTGGATGTGAAGGATGTATTGTCCCTAAAAGAGAGAAGTTGGATAATATGTCTCCACATAATAACATGCACTTTCATTTAAATTAGCACTTAAAAAGGCTTTTTCATGTCAGATTTAATAAAGTTACTCAACAATGTAAAACTAATTAGGCTGTTAAATAAAAATTTGTGCAAATTACAAACATTTTTTTTTTTTAACTTTCAGGCTCTATATTGATGAGAAAGTCACTTTTAAATATCACTAAACTGAACTGGGGAGCAAATGAAGGTGACTTTTCTTTTGCAGAAGTGAAGTATGTTTCCTTGTGTGTTGTGGCAGGATGCTGATGGAGACAGTTTCCGTGTGAGGTTTTTAAATGTGGTGGCATTTCATAGGCACATTCACCAGCTGTAGCTCTTGATCTCTTGGATGCTTCTTACCGCTCTCCACTTCATCTATTCAACCTAGTCTCAAAACAAAATGTTTCAGTCATTTAATGCTGGTCCTTATCAAACATGCAGTAATGACCGGATTACTTCAAAGCTGCTGGCTTCTTTTTTACTAAGCTTTAAAAATTTCATTTGTTCCTGTTGTGCATCTGTAACCTGGAATAACACGCACAATAAAATTAAGCTTGCTGCATTCTGCTGATCCTTGACAAGCTTCTTCTTCACCCTAAACCCCTCTAAAGATGGAGATATTTGCACACTAACCTAAAACTAAATGCTCAGACGTTCTCTTGAGAAGTTGCATTTGGTACATCACAAATTTAAATCCTAAATATAGGAAATCTATAAATCTGCATCACAGTTTAATGCATCTTTAAGTTACTGATTTTAGAATTTTGGGTCTGGCTGAAGTTGTTTTCACACGTGCTGCAGCATTGTCCTTTAAGAGGTGTTTTATCTGAGACAGTAAGCATTTGCACTGGACTTCTTGCTGAGAACTCAACAGCAACTTGGTAAAGAGTCCAAAAAAGTTGCAAGGACAACCATGAGGGAAAGCAGCAGGCAGTCCGCTGCAGCATTTACAGTGAGTGAGTGTGTATGCTGATAAGAGTTGCTGCGTCACTCTTTTTCTGCTGACTTACATGTTGCTTTTCACTCACATTTTGCCCTTGTGGACATATGTCCAAATGTGACATTAGAAGGAACACACTTGAAAACATTTCTTGGTGATGCTGAATCTTTATAATCTGCTTCAATCAGGTATAAAAAGAAATTAATTATTTTTAAATTCCCATCAACCCTGATGATTTTTCTGGAGGGGGACAGGAGAAAAGACATGTCCACACAGCACCACCTGTAAGAAAAAAGAAAAATCTCATTAAAAGACCCAGTCACAGTGTGTATGCATTTATTTATTTCTTTTGACAGGACTGACAGGTGATGTCATAACAGTGCCCTTCAGTGTATGAGTCACAGCAATGTCCTGGATATATAATAAATCTTTCACCATTATTTAGCAAAATCTACCTCATTCTGAAAGTTGTGCCACCAACTCAAAGTTTGAACAGGTCGAATCTAAAACCAGCAGCTTTTGTTTTATATAGCAGTGTACTCCATAACACATTTTCATGCCTCTGTTTCCGAATAGTCACTTCGTAACTGTACATTGAGCTGAAAACATATAAAAAGGCCTGCTTAAAAGGTTAGCACCAGCACTATCTTTGTTTGTTACATAAAGAAAGGGGAAAGAGCACAAATTTTCCCTGCTGAATGTTACAGTCAGAGTCAAACCTTCACTTTCTGTCTCCAAAAACTGGGAGGCACAAAAACATAGAAAAACTTGCAGTTAGAAAAATACCTGTGTTCATGTGTTAAAGGCTTTTTCTACTCTTATGTGCCAGCCTTGACTTCTGGACAACTAAAAGCAAACAATCAATTGGTCTGAGTGACCTGGAAGGTGCACGAGGTTTTTAAGAAGTTTAAAAGCGCAAGCCCATTAAGTGCTTTCTAAGTCAACAATAAAACCTTAAAGTCAATTCTGAATCAAGTGGCCTCCAAGTTGAAGTCCAGCTTATTGGTAAATCTTTGGTAATAAATTTTCACCTGACAAAGATCCATTTGGATTAAAAAAAAAAAAAAAGAGAAAAAGACAGCAACACTTTAAGGGAAACTTTCATGGAAATTTCAGTGGAGTAGAAGCTCCGTTAATATTTTACTAACATTTATCTTCTCTGTTTGATGTTTTCCTATGATTCACTCTCATCAGGATGCAGTAGCTTGCAGCTCAGAAGGCCCTTCTGACAGCTTTTTCTTGTTGTGTGTTCAGAGGAGGGGTCACATCCCTGTGGAATCTTGCTTGCATTGTGATCAAAATTTTATGCAGTCCTCACGCAATCCAGTCACGACGCACATATGGGAAATTCAAAGCTGTGGAGGGGGAGAGAGTAAAAATGTAGTGCTGACAGCACACTTTCCTGTCGCCAGAGGAGATGTGTTACAGACGTATTTGGGGCGGGTGTGGATGTCCATAAGGAGAGTATCATTTAGCAGAGGATGCAATGAAGCTTTTGTTCTAAAATGCAGAAGCCCACTTGAAATGTTAAAACAAATCATACATAAACCCAGTGGATTTTGCTGGGGGCTGTGCTGGTGGGAGAGCTTTAATAATGTTGGGGTTTCAGTGACTGCCTCAATCAGCAAGCTCTGCTCTTTAACCAGCGCCGTTTACCGCTGCCTCAGACAGCTGCCTTCACAGCCTGCTTTGAGTTCTGCCCACACACACGCTTAATTCACCCGGTAGTGTTAAGTTGACTTTGCTATAAACCCACAGCGTCCAACTTCACACTTCAGCTTTCCAACGCAGCTGCTCTACCTCTGCTGCCAACCGGAGCATTTTTCATGTGCTGCATTCTGCAGTGACATTTCTCAGCTCTTCAGATATGATTATTCACTGCACCTCTGATCGACATGAAACCTGTTTCCGGCTCATTTATTGAGTTTTTTTTATCAGCTTTTATCCACTTTCAGTCCTCTTGTTTTTCTTAAATAGTGCAGCTAACACAATGCCCTTTTCAATTTAATTATTTTTCAAAGGTAGATACTGAGAATTTTCCTGTAAGGATTATTTTTAAGCTTTGGAAGGAGACAAAGTAGCTGTATTGAAATGAATTTATCAAATCATCTACCCCTTTTATTAAATATAAAATGTAATAGAAGGTTATTAATCTCTTCTTTTTTTTATTCTTATTCTTAGTCTTCTAACTCTTACTCTTAATTTTGAAAAACAAAAAATCCTGTTTGCAAAACAAAAGTAAACAAAATAGCTATTTCAATTAACTATAAAATTCCAAATTTATCTTATATCTCTGCATGTCAGCAATTAAATTAACTAGTTTGCCTTTACACAACTTATAGGGGAGTCCGTCATTGGTTCCCACAATAACTTCCTCAGCAGGATGTTTATGTGACTTTTTTTGGCATCTGCAACAAATTGTCATGTAGTTCCAGTGTTGAGTTCTGAAAGAGATTTAATTTGGACCATCGGGGTATGTCTCTGCTGTCCCCTGAATAACATTTTCTCCCTCTGCCATGTGTATAAGAAATTATCAAGACCTTTCTGGGATGTTCACTGGACATACCTGTTTTGTGTGTACACATGTACATTCTTATTCACTATATTGTTATTTTTACTATACATAAATAGAAATTCAGAAGACAAGACT
Source organism: Rhadinocentrus ornatus (assembly GCA_037177495.1). NCBI lineage: Eukaryota > Metazoa > Chordata > Actinopteri > Atheriniformes > Melanotaeniidae > Rhadinocentrus > Rhadinocentrus ornatus. The sequence continues at coordinate 16,236,916 of JBAMHW010000019.1, forward strand.
ATTTCCCACATCAGAGTCTCATGGGTTGCTTGGTATCCTGTAGAATAGCTTTAAACATCCCTATTTTGAACGTTTTACAAATAACATCTCTGTAACTAAACGGCAACCCCAGACAGAAATGTTTGACAAACACAGATTTGTTTATTCTTGTTTACTCGGTACGCTGTTCTCTGAACCTTAGCTACAAAACTACAACTGAACTTGAAGAGTAGGCACTTACTCATGGCTCATGGCTGTGATGGTGCACACAAATTCAGTCTCAGTAGCAAGATTTCTTTTGTTGTATTTTGCTGTTTATTGACCTTAGTTCACCTGGGTTCACCTTTCTGCCTCAAATTCCACTTTTTTTCTGTTACCTTGATAGAAATGCTCTCCTCTAAAGGTTGCCTCCTGATCACGCTGACCCCAACGCTTACACTTTTTGTTGACTGCAGGGGAGCTGTACTGCTCTTAGTTGAAATCTTTGCCTCACAGTTCACAATACCAACAATATATTTGCTTTTCAAGTTGTGATGTGGGAGGCACACATTGCTGAGGACATGGACAGATTGTGAAACTGCAGTCTTCCAGGCAAGGATATGTAAAAGGGCCCATAATTGTCCCACTCAGGACAGACCTACCTAGACTTAAAAAAAAAAGAAAAAAAAAAGGCACAAACCATCCAATTTCAATGTCTTGCTTTTGTTATTCTTTTTAAAAAAATGTCATTAATTTTTCTTTTCAACATCATCTTAATGTCTCTGCAGTAAGGCCCCAGTACACCCATCCATTAATCTTTCTAGAGACCGTTGCCGTTTGGATGTGTTGTTGTAGGTGAGGTTACTTGGTATGAAAGAATAAAGTTGCAGCAAAATCGGTAACAGCTGAACATCACTTTATAACAAGGTGATTATCATGTGTCAAGGTTTTAATGTTTTGGCTGGTAAGACTACACTGTGGATTATGGAGTACAGTGAGCAGTGTCAGAAGAGCCAACTGTAAACACAAGAACTACAAATCTGGTTGTGTCAAACTTTGAACATAAACAGATTAACTGTCAGAAATAATACTGTAATTACAAAGCATAAAGACATCTGTGTGAACTCTGAAAATAAGTCACGTCTTCTTCTCTCACTAGGGCACGCTTGATGCAGAGCTTCAAAGAATCCCACTCCCACGAGTCCCTTCTTTCCCCCAGCAGCGCTGCAGAGGCTCTGGACCTAATTTTGGATGAAGATGCCATAATCAAGCCCGTCCATTCAAGCATTTTAGGACAAGAGTACTGCTTTGAGGTCCGCCAAGTTTAATGTTTACATGGTTGTATCTAACTGGATTGAACGTTTTTAATATTACTGTAATTATGCAGCTGTACAGGTATGACTGCAGCACTGCCTCAAACTTTGATTACTGAAGTGACCTATAATGTAATTAAAGCTGCAAAATTTAGTTGATTAAGTTTAAATGTGTTAATGAAAATGAAATATTAATATGTTGGTTCCGGCTATATAGACTTGAAAAGTTCCTGCTTTTGAGTTGTTTATAAAATCATTTATAGATGTTATCTTGCACTGCAGGATTGCAAGATTGATACTAAAATTTTTACGTAAACTGTATGTAAAATGATGTTCTGCCTCATAACTTAGGCAACTTGTCAGTTATGATAGCACCTTCATGCGATGACAATGCAACAGCAGAGTGTTATCAGTGGAGTACTCTGTTGGACGAAGTACATCATGACGCTTCTTACAAAATAGTCCAAATGAATTTTCTGCATTATGCTTTTTTCCCGTCTGTTATTTGATCTATACAGGACAGAAATATTAGCTAATTACCTGAATAGTGATTTCTTAATACAGTAGTTGTGCTTTTAATACCTCTAAATTAGCTATTTCTTTCCACAAGCAGCAACGTTCCTTGTCTATAGAGTCTATCGTGATGCACCTACATGTATCGATAGTAGTGGGGAAGGGACCAAACAAGACCTAGCTTTAGGGATTACTTTGTTCATGTTTTTGTATGTATGTGTTTATTTGTTTATGTATGCATGCATGTGTTTATTAATTTATTTTTGTGTTTGTTATGGCAGCTGTAATATTTCTGCATTACTTATAGCTCATTTAGACTCAACGTTAAATATGCATACAGATGGAGCCTTCTGTTTATCCTCTACGTAAACTATGTAAACTTCTACGTAAACTCGTCCTTTACATTTATCCTCTACGTAAACTATGTAAACTTCTACGTAAACTCGTCCTTTACGTTTATCCTCTACGTAAACTATGTAAACTTCTTCGTAAACTCGCCCTTTACGTTTGTCCTCTACTAAAACTTAACAGAATGCTTACAAATACATACCCAAATGCAGCAAACAAAGCATTGCTATTGGAAATCAGTGGGGAAGCGTTGGACTGAAAAGCTCACATGCTAGCAGCGAAAGGAACAAAAAAGATAAAGATGCAGACTACTGCCATCTACTGCACTCTTTCTGAGACCGTGCATTATCGTGATCTCCACCACTGTTGCCATGTTTGCTATATTGCTACTGAAGGTGAAATCGGAATATAGAAGTAAGCTCTAAACTCTCTACTGGCCTCTAGCGTAGGGCTGGGCAATATATCGAGACTTTTTCATACAACATAGAATAAAGGAATGTCGTTTATCTTAAGAAACCTTGTTTTGAGTTAAAAGTATGTTCTGTTTTTGCATTTTGCACAGTTGTATTTTTGTTATGGTAATTGAAAAGTATTTTTCATTAATTTTGTTTTAAGAGCATTTAATTTAATATACAGCTACCTTAATTTCAGTGAACTGTTTTAATTAACACGTGCAGCTGATCCTTAATAAAAGTGCATTTAGCAACCAAGGTTGCAAATTAGAACTTTCTTTTTGGTTACCAGAAAAGAAAAATTATGTAGCTATATAAATCAAATATTGTGATTCAAATAAAAAAAAAATATTGAGATATGAAATATTTGGTTCATATTGCCCAGCCCTACTCTAGCGGATTAAATGTATAACAACCATTTCAATGTAAGGCATGCATTGGTATTATGTGGCAGTGATGTTTGACAATGTTTGAGACTAACATACTTTCTTTTGTACACAAAGGGAGCATAAATGAGCCCTTAGAAGACGACATTTATTTAAAAAAAACAACTGGCTTGATAATAAAAGTAATTGTTAGTCACAACCACACATGAGATATTAAGCAATCGTGGCTAAATATGTCTTCTTTTTCTGCAGGTAACCACCAATTCAGGGACAAAATGTTTTGCCTGCCGTTCAGCTTCAGAAAGAGACAAATGGATTGAAAATCTTCAACGTGCTGTAAAACCTAACAAGGTAGATTCAGTGCGGTAGATTTTTTTTTCTAGTTTATTTTTCACACCTAAGCCACTGGAACTAATAGAACTTCCGGTGTTTAAATGAACCACACACACTGACATGTCTCTTTTTGTTTCTTTCTCAATCAGAAGTAAGTAAGGACTGTTATAATGCAGTAATAGAACTCCTCGTTCCACTTTCAGGATAACAGCAGACGGGTGGACAATGTGCTAAAGTTGTGGATCATTGAGGCTCGAGATCTTCCAGCAAAGAAACGCTACTACTGTGAGCTGTGTCTGGATGACATGCTGTACGCACGCACCACCAGCAAGCCCCGCACCGACACTGTCTTCTGGGGGGAGCATTTTGAATTTAACAATTTGCCTACCATTCGTAGCCTTCGTTTGCATCTTTACAAGGAAACTGACAAAAAGAGACGCAAAGTAAAGAAAATGTTTTATTAAATTCTTTTATACTTATATGTTTTTATGTAAAGTATCAGATAAATGAGATAATGTTTTTGTTTACTTTCAAGGAAAAAAGCACATATCTTGGGCTTGTCAGCATACCTATATCCAGTATCACAGGCAGGCAGTTTGTCGAGCAGTGGTACCCGGTCATACAATCCAGTGTTCTGGCAAAAAGCGGCGGTGTTGGAAGTACCAAAGTGATCAATGCTTCGCTGCGTGTCAAGTCTCGCTACCAGACAATGAATATCCTACCGATGGAGCTGTACAAGGAGTTTGCAGAGTACATTACCAACAACTACCGAACACTGTGTGCAGTCCTGGAGCCGCTGTTGAGTGTGAAAAGTAAAGAAGAGGTGGCGTTTGCTCTAGTCCACATCCTTCAAAGTACAGGGAAGACCAAGGTAAAGCCAGATGTTGCATGTTACCCTGTCCTGAAAACATGTCTGTTTATACACTTGTGTGCCTAAAGGTTTGTTGATCGCAGTGAAATAAAAAAAAATTAAAAAAATTTCCTTTCTGCTCACTTCACTGAGCTGCAAGTGCAATCTCTTCTCAGGAATTCCTGTCAGACATGGCGATGTGTGAAGTGGATCGATTCATGGACCGTGAGCACTTGATCTTTCGGGAGAACACACTTGCTACAAAGGCTGTGGAAGAGTACCTCAAACTTATAGGTCACAGATACCTCAAGGAAGCTATCGGTGAGACTGCACATCACTGTCTTTATTGATTGAGAGTAAATCCATTATTTTCATGAAAAAGAATATACAGGTTTCTCATAGAGCTTAGTATCAACATTAGCTGCTAAATTAGCCAAATAATAAGGATGTTAATTACAAATATTGACAATAGAAACTTAAAAAACAGTTATCATCAGCTCAGACTGGTGGTGGTGTAATGGTGTGTGGGATATTTTCTTAGCACTGTAAGTTCTGTTTCATGGATGACAAATCCGAAGCAGCATTGTGTTGTTATAGTTAATATGACCCAAAATCTCTGAGAAATGTGTCCATCATCTTGTTGAATCCATGGCAGGCAGTTGTGAAGGCAAAAAGGGAGTCCAACCCAGTACTAGCAAGGTGCAGCTAATAAAGTGATCTGATACTTCCACTAGCATGTGACCTTGTATTCAGCTCCCTCATGCCCTGGTTCATACATGTATGGCTAAATTACTCCGATATTGAGGCAGCAGCATCAGAGGAGATGAGGAAGGGTGTTTTCATCTTCTGCTACGTTATTTTATTTATTGGAAAATTCCAAATATACAATTTGAAGTAAATCTGAGTTTTTAGAGCATTAATAACTGTTATGAACTTCTGAAGTGGTTTAAGCCAACATTACCTCCAATGGAAAGAATGGGGCAACTTGCAAACAGATTTCTGTTTCAATAGAAATGACTATACTCACACTTGATTGTGATCTTAGTAAATTTGTTCATAAAGAGTTTATATTCTTAATTGTTACTTTAATGTCTTATAGAATATGTTTGCAAAGCGGTATCTGCACATATCTGCAGGAACATTTTTTGTAATACCTTTTATAAATGTCAGGCTTATAATATATTAATGCTTTCAGAGGTCATTATACTTATTAGACTTGATGTAATTCATAAATGCTCACAACTGTGCCTGACAACGTACTAACATGTCTTAAAAAGCACTATAAATGGGGGACATAATCCATTATTTCGTGCCACTATTCTTTTTTCCTTGAGGCTAAAAGTGTTCCGTGTACGCAAACCTTTCATTAATAGTCAGACATGATCATTTTTCAAGCTTTATAATCAGTGTTATTGTGGTATTCTGTGGTTTTCTCTTTAAGTGAAGAAGCACAGTTGTATGGCTTTTTTTCTTTTTTTTTTTGGTCGCAGAAACATAATGAAACCATGTTGTACAACTTTCAGGTGACTTTATTCGAGCCTTATACGAGTCTGAGGAGAACTGTGAGGTGGATCCCATGCGTGTTCCACCATCAGTTCTTGTTGACCATCAAGCCAACCTTCGCATGTGCTGCGAGCTCTTACTCTGCAAGATTATCAATTCCCTCTGGTAAGTTTTTATTTCGCATTGATCCCAAGAGAACTACATGCATGTATATGTAATATGAAAAGATTGCATCCTAAGTAAGGTCATTTAAAAACAATGTATTTTAACAACAATGATGATTTATATTTATTTTACCCCCTGTGATGATTAAAAGCTTCAAACTGTACAAGATATTAAAAAATAAATTCTCACTTTGAGCTTGATAATATGATTATGTGATTTTCCTTTTTTTTTCTTTTAGTTTTAATCGGCTTTTTTACTTGACAGTTAAAACCCTGTTCTTGTTTCAGCATATTTCCCCGAGAATTGAAGGAAGTTTTTGCCTCGTGGAGAGCCAGATGTGCTGAGCGAGGAAGAGAGGATCTTGCCGACAGCCTCATCAGCTCCTCTCTGTTTCTTCGCTTCATGTGCCCAGCCATCATGTCACCCTCCTTGTTCAACCTAATGCAGGAGTATCCTGCTGAACGCACGTCCCGCACACTCACACTCATCGCCAAGGTGATGCAAAACCTGGCCAGCTTCAACAAGTAAGTGTCTATTCTTCACCTGCTCATTCACATTGATTTGATTCAGTTCATTTTTAGCTTTACACTTGACACTTGTGTTGGGTGGGATGCATGTCACAGACTCGTATTGCAGACATGGCGGCTTGCCGTTTTGGCTGCGACGGTATAAGCTGTTACTCACACAGTGAGCTCTGAGCCTAGCTGCTGTGACACATTTGTTCATGCTCTCACTTTGCACTGACATGCTTTTCTTCATACTTGAACTAACTTATTTTGGCTTAACTAGGTGTCTGTGATTAATACACCAAAAGTCCTTAAGTAGGTGGTGGTAATTTTTACTAAAAAATTTCATTAAATGTTCTCATTTTCACAGCTGTCATATGATTTGGTACCCTGAAACATTATAATGTATGTCACTTGATATTTGATCAACTGTTACTTCCTAGCTGGATTTTAAATTATGCTACATTTTTTTCTACCACATTTGTTAGGAAAATGTATTTGTTGGGTGTGTGTTGTGTCTATGAAAACAAACAGAGGCCTGACTAGCATATGGAAGAACCATACACAGTCACAACAGCCTGGCACCTTCTCCTCATGCTGGTCACCAGCTTGGTCACATACTGATGTGGGATGGCATCCCATTCTTCAACCAGCATTTATTAAAAGTCGATCATTGTGGTTGTGTTGGTCACTCTGGCACAAATAGCAAACCCAAGGTGATCCACAAGTGTTTAATGGGGTTGAGGTTAGGACTGCAGGCAGACCATTCCATCCTTTCTTCTCCAAAATTCTGATGGTAGTCTCTAATAAACTCATTCTGTGGGGGCAAGCATTGTCATCTTGGAGGATAGATTTAATTTTCAGACTGTGGAGAAATAGGATTACCACTAGTTGCAGAATCTTTTCTGCAACATTGAGATAGCTTCCAATGATGACAAGCCTTATTTTTCTGGTGAGGGAGGTGCCTGTGAAGGCCAGTCATGGCAGTCAATAGAAGAATTAGCTGTTCGGCATTGGCAGAGAAGATTTGGCAAGTTTTTAAATGGGCACAACCTTCATACTCAACTTTGCTGCTCATCCCACATATTTATTTATTTTTTTACAAATGTACCATCATTTAATAGGTAAATAAACGTGTTTTTCAACAAAATAAAATTTACTGGCAAAAAGAATTGTGACAACAAAGAAATAATCTACCAAACACATATTTCCATACTTTTTGTGCCAATTTTAGATGGTTCCTGCTGTGATTGATGCCATGTTCAAGTCAAGATAACCTTTATTTGTACTGCACATTTCATGAATGAATGAAACAATGTGCTGCTTCAAACTATGACATAAAAGAGTATTTAAAACACACTCATAAATTTGCAAGTGGTATTCATCAGAAAAAGACCACAAAAAGTGGTGTGACTAATAAAATGAGTAAACACTGCATGAGAAATATGGGTGTAGCTATTGCTTCAGAATCAAAACTGAGATCTCTATTGGAAATAAAAAGAAAAAAGAAATGAATTAATATTAAACTCAACACCAAAAACTTCTTACAGTACACAGACAAGGTATATCTGCAAGCTGTAAAATGACAGAGCACAACAAAACCCATACCTGAACACACACATGCAAACATCATCAGAGATGCTGCTCTGTCTCATTTGATTTCAGCTTGGTATAGATCTATCCAATGACAGCTCAGTGATGGTTGAGAAATAGTGGTAGCCTTGTGGTTACAAATGTGGCCTTGGGTCTGGAGATCCTGGGTTCGTGTCCCCGGTAAAAATCACTGTGGCTCCCTGAGCAAGGCCTTTAACCCCCAACTGCTTCCCAGGCGCTGGAATCAGGCAGCCCACTGCTCCTAGCAACTAGGACGGGTTAAATTTCCCAGTTTGGGGTAATAAAGTCTAATAAGGTACGGCGTGGGTAGAGTGGTCATCCTGTAGCCCAAGGATTGCTGGTTCGATCCAGGCTCGGACATGTCGAGGTGTCCCTGAGCAAGACACTGAACTCCTGATGGGTCGCGGTTGCATGGCAGCTTTTGCCACCAGTGTGTGAATGTGTGTGTGAATGGGTGACGTACATGTAAAGCTTTGGGTAAATGTGCTATATATAAAACAGACCATTTACCATTTATAATGATAAAAAGAAATCTATCACCTACCTCACCTCACCTCAGTCCCCCAAAACCCACTTATATAAGCACCAGATTAACGTCTGTGCAGCAAGCACCTCCCTAAAACACAGGTCCGGTCTCATGTCATAAGTCTGACAGGAAAAAGAAAAGATACTCTACTCATACTCCCAAATAACTCCCTGCTCTACCACTAAATTCTGTTCATTAAAATGGTAAGAGCCTTGCTTATAGTTCCTGAGTAACACTATATGTATGTAAATTTCACACATTGCATGAAAATGCTCTTATGTACTCATTACACACACATTGTGTGCCCTGTATTTTTCTTGGTGGTATACTTGGGCTATATTGAAATCTTTAAGTTATTGCCTGAGACACTGAGCACTCTGCTAAAGGTTTTCACACTCAGGATATTTTTCTAAATTCATGTTCCCTGTGAGCTGACTGGTCTCCCAGCACCTCCTGCAAGAAAACATCACCCAAAGAAAGATGCTGCCATCACCATGTTTAAATGTTGGGATGTTTTTTCCAGCAGCCTGTTGGGAGTCTAGCGTCTGCCATTTGCCATGTAGTGAGGAATAGCTTCTGTCCAGCCACTCCAGCATAGAAAACTGATGGGTGAAGTGCTGCATTAAGGGTTTTGCTTTTATGTGATGTAACCTTTTCTTTTTTCTTTTTTTTGTCTTGACACATCCTGTAATTATTGTTCATGTGTACAGATTCGGACCCAAGGAAGAATACATGTATTTCATGAATGAGTTCCTGGAGATGGAGTGGGGCTCCATGCAGCAGTTTCTCTATGAGATTTCCAACATGGAGACTGGAGGAAATGCTGGAGGGTTTGAAGGCTACATTGACCTGGGAAGAGAGTTGTCCATGCTCCACAGTTTGCTTTGGGAGGTCATGGGTCAGCTTAGCAAGGTGGGAGGAACAACACAACAAGTTAAATTACAACTTTTAATATAAATCTGGCTAAAATACAGGAAGAGGACACAGAGGATGGATAGAATTTGAATTCTGTAAGGATGTTAAATATTACTGCAATATTGATAAGTTAAATTCCTGCACTGTTACCCTTTTAAAAATGAATTGCAGGTGTCATATATTATATAAGTTATACATATTCAATGATCTGCCTCTCAAGTTTATACATAGCTTTTTAGCAGTTTATTATCCTTTATAAATGCAATGATTTTTCCATCTGATACAGATATCACAGCCTTTTAATGTGGAAATGTTCAGACAAGAGTACAAAAAAAACCCTGAACTTTTGTGCAACTAATGGAGACAAAAAGTGGATTGTGGATTGTTTGCTGCATATTCTGCTTGACAAGTTCAGAAACAAACCTTAAAATCCCTTTTTGTTACCTTAAAAATCAAGCAAACACTTTCTCACTTTCTCAGCACTTTCTATAAAGTCAACAGCGACATCGTATCTGAGCTTACTGAGCTCTTTTCCGCTCATGTTCCTTCATCTTTGTCAATAAAAAGGACTCAGGAAACTATGTATCTTCACCATGTTGATCCTGCAGGATGCCATTCTCAAACTGGGACCCCTGCCGCGGCTGCTAAATGACATCAGTGTCGCCCTGAGAAACCCACAACTTCACATGCCTACAAATCACCAGCCGGATCGACCCAAGGACAGACTCTTCACTCGCCCATCTTTCAATCGCGTCATGTCCTCTGATTTCCAAAGCCTTATGATGCGGGACTTAAACAGGTAACTTCCAACATTTCCTTTTTAAATTTATTTTATTTTGTTTCATATCATCACTCATAGGAACAAAATTGATCTATTTAGGGACATACAAATACCAAGTCCCAGCAGGATTGGTCCCGCCGTGGCTATTTAAAGACAGTGTTTGGTCATTTTTGCAAATGTGCACCTAAGCTGCATAAAGATAGGAATTGCTGTTTCACAAGGGTGCAATTAGTAGCAGCTCATAAAAGGGCCAAGGATACACAATAAGTGAGAGTTCAGCAGCTCATAACAACACTGGTTTACTTCTGAGTGCACGTTATGTTAATGTTAATGCACCTCTTTAGGCTTTCAAAGCAGTTTATCAATCAGTAATTTCCAGTGCCATCTGTTCCCAGACACTCACCCGAACCTTTTCTCATTTTGTTTAAACTCATTTTACCACTCCACCTCATAACAGCCTGTTTAAATAAAAGCTCCTAATGGAAGATGAAAAACAATGTTAATATCAGTAGACTACATAGCACCTTGTTTGTATTTACTGTTGTCTCTCTCACCTAGTATTTATCTGCTTGGGACCAAATTTGCAGCAGTGAACATGTTGATGAATGAGATGAGGAGTCAACATGAGGAGTGACACACCTGTCACCACTGACCCCAGACTCTAGTCACCGACAACACACCGTCTTCTCGCTGTGTCTCATTATGCAACAGTTACATAATTAAACATGTGTAATTCATGCATACTGTGAAATCTTATAGACAGATGCGATTACAAAGTTCCACTGTGATGAAACCAGGGAAAACTGCATTCTCTGACCTAAGACAGCCAATTTTGATGGTCCGAGTACAGCTAATTTAATCATTGCAACTGTTTTATAGTGTATAGGAACTATCTCTTAACCTTGTCTTCAAATTAGAATGAAGACTGAAATTGCCATGTATTCTGGACTTTCTACTCCTTATTGATATTTTTAAGAGTGGCATTTTGTAATAACTCTGTTGTGTATCTTTAGTTCGATAGACATCTCTCGCCTTCCATCCCCTACGACTGGAATCTCAGCTGTGGAGTCCCTCTCATCCAATCTGAACATGAGGCGCCTTGCTGAACGAGACCTCCGTACATCAAGAGAAGTGTTCTATGTCACCCGCCCACCGCTGGCTCGATCCAGCCCTGCTTACTGCACGAGCAGCTCAGACATCACAGAGCCTGATCCAAAGGTAGGGTCTGAATTGCTCACTTTTATTTCCCTCTCTGCTCAGTCTTAATCCTGCAGTCTTTTTTTCTAACCTGAAAGTGTCTTATGCCCAATTCTTGATGACTTGTAGACAAACTGAAAATATTTGTACCAAGCATTTTGACTACAACCTGGCTTGCAGAATGGTAGGAAGTTAAAAATAAAATTCCAGTAGTTTATAGATGATAAGCTCTATTTGTCTAATCAAAAACACTACTAAGGATTGTATGAAATTTCATGATTTGAAATTTAACGCTATTATCAAGGTAAGAAAAGTTGGGACAGCGCTACACGAGGCTGGAAATTGGGGATTACAAAAAAACCAAAAAAAACAACTATTGAAACAACATTGAACTTAAAGAGCATTGCAGACCATCCAGGTTTAAAATCCATTACATAATTTAGAGAGTTCATCATATGCATTATAAATCACTATCACAAGTGTCAGAGAATCTTGAGACACAGACTAACAATGACCTCAGAGACCACAATTTTCAGGCCCTTAGGCAACACTGCATTAAAGAAGAAATGTTTCTTTAGTTGGAATCACCAAATGGGGTCAATAGCACTTCTGAAGACCATCATCAGTGCCAGTCAAAGCCCATGTTGAGCTCATTACAGCCACCTCATTAAAATCCAGTATTAATGTGTAGTAATGAATAGTACTATAAAGGCTGCTACTGATTAGCTAATCCAGCTAACACTTGGTTATAATAAGTGGTCCATGAAAAGAATATGTGAGAGCATGAGTTAAGACTACAAAGTTAACGATAAAATATAAATATAGTACCAAATTAGATTACTAATGACAAAAGGAAATAATATATATATTTAAAGTGAAATCAACAACATGTATAAACCTGCTGATCTTTGACCCCTGGGGGTGTGGGGCCTCTGGTTATTGCCTTCCTCGGCCGGGTAGGTGCATGGTTATCTCTGCAGTGGGCTGCTAGTGTTGCATGTTCTACTGGATTCTTTGGGTCTTAGGGCCCTCTTTGTCTGTTTCTGATACTTGGAGGGTGTGTGGTTGCATTTACAGGACTGCAGTCATCATTAAAAAAACGTATTCCTTTTATATTGTACTCGCGCTCATGTACACACATACACACACTCATATAGTCATTAGCACATGTGCTCAGACAGTTAATGTGTTATCCTGCAGGTTTAATCACAGATTAAAGATCTGCTTGTTGCTGGTGGGATTGTTCATGTTTTTCTCAGTTTGTCTTCTTGCAGGTAATCCTGATGGTTCCCTGCTTTTTCCACAACGTGGATGTTTTGTGTTAAGTTGGTTGTCTTGTTTTTATGTTTGGGTTTTGATTGTACAGATGTGCCTGTTGTTTTATATCTTTTGAATATTTGACTCCATCATTGTGTTTGGCTTGATGCTAAACAGGACAAGGTTGAAAACATTCAAAGAAACACACAAAAAACTGATTAGCTAAGATGTTAACATAAAAAAAATAAGTATAGACAAAATCTGTTTGTTGCACGGTTAAATAAATACAGAATTTTTATTGGTATTTAATGTAAATGAAAACACAATTCCATTGCCCTGTCTTTAGATTTCAGAACAAAATCCTTTTGTTTTAAAAGCGTGTCTGAAATGATAAAGAGAAGAGCTGTAAATTGCACCTACAGATACTCAGTTTTCATATCAGTTACCGTTTATTTACATAAGTGCAAAATTATTAGACGTTAATTAGATTAATTAACATCAGATCAGAAAATAAAATTAACCATCAGATAGTTTTAACAAATTGAATAATAGTGGAAAATAAAGAATAAACTGACTATTACACCAATTTGAAAAACACTTTGGCTTCGGCCATCTTGTGTAGGAAGTAGACAACAATCAGGAAAGTACATAACAATAAGTAAGCTAACGGCCCACCTTAATAGCTTATTTAGCTCATATGTGTTTCCACTGACTTGATTTAACTTGCTATGGTAAAGGAAGAACAGGAAGATTAGTCACAGTTCATTGATTTTTCAATTAATGCATTAAAAACTCTTAAATAAATTAACAAGATATAAAAATGCTAATAAAATCTGTTAAATAAGATGGAGCCAGTCTATTTAAAACGTTTAGATTAATGAGTAAAATATATACTTCATAATAGACAAGGAGACAGTGGATGTATGTAAAGATGATTGTTTAAGTTTACATTTTTTCAAACCAGTTAAAAATCAAGCTGCTGCCTATAGACCTGTTTACAATGTATTACAGGGTACCATTAATGTTATACAGAGTTAAGAAGCAATAGAAGTTGCATCCACACATATGGGGAATTATTAGAAGACGAGATGTTGAAACAAGTCTCACAATTTGTTTGGAGTCAGAAAAACTTTTGAAATAAGTCAAAACATTAAAAAGTTAATAGCATTAAATGATTTTGCATAATGTTTAGGTTCTTACTCACTTAAGTTTAGGTGTATTCTTTATTTGTGTTTGTGATAAAAATGCATTCAACAAGCACAGTAGATACAAAGCTTCAGATTTGTCCAAGAGGCCATTTTTTATCTGCAGCTGTTGAAGATTCGTTCCAAAAAAAGAATTTAATAGCAAAAGTGTGCCATCGGTCTGTGTATCTTTTGTTAATTGATTTTTTATTTTTCAGAAACCGGAATTAGATAACAGAAGATATTTGCTTTTTGGTGGTTAAAGAAATCAAGCAAATATTTAACATGTCTTGATTTTTAATTTTGTATTTGAAAAATAAACAAAAAAGAAGATAAAGAACATGAGAGAGAACATCCATAAAGGAAAAAAAGCATTGTGAGAACATCATATGTATTAAACTAAATGTTAAAAAAAAAAAAAAGCAATTTGTTTGTACATTCCACTTTTTACAGTTGTAAATATGCAAGTAACGAGTGTAACAGTGTAGCAGCTGACTCCAAGCCAACTGGAGGCTTGTTCAACATGAATACAACATGAGCTCGTCTAATAGGATTTATGCATTTGTAGAAGGTCTTTTCAATAATGGCAATACATATTTTTTCATTTTAAAACTTTTACTCTGCCCTAAAACCATAAAAAGTAAGCAGAATAAAAATTTTGATTTGTGTATTTAAAACAAAGGGCAAGTAACCAAAAATTATTCCTATGAACTAGGATTGTGTGTTTGTGCTTGTCTTTTAATTACAGCATTGTACTGCATTTTGTGTGTGTGTGTGTGTGCGTTTCCCAGGTCCACAGCGTAAACAAAAGTGTGTCTATGATGGACCTTCAGGACTCTCGCATGAACAGCATTTCCAACCTGAACTCTGTGGGAGACATGCTCGCCTCCTCTCAAGCCTCCATTGCTGGTCTTGGCCATAGTTTTGGGAACCTCGGTGCCCCTCTCCGCATGGGTGGGCATTTGCCTCCGGGTTCATCTGGCTCCGGTCTGAGACTAAGCCAGATGGGCCACGTAGGGGGGCCCACCGAATCCATCTCTCAGCAACAACAGCAGGCGGCAGCAGCAATGCACTTCCCCCTGTCTTTCCAGAACCCACTATTCCATCTGGCTGCCCAGAACTCCCCAGCTCAGTCCCAACCTCCTCCTCCTCCCCTTCTCCTCGCCCCTGAGCCTGAGAACAGCCACCCCGACTACCCACCCGCCTTTGGCAACTGTGCTTTCTCCCGCAGCGAAGACTTGTCCGCCCTGCGGTCACAAAGCAGTCTGGTGCAGCCCAGCATTGTCCACTCGCACAGCTACAGTGATGATTTCACCCGGCAGAATCAGGGCAACGATTACGCCTGGCACCAACTGTCGCTGCAGGTGCAGGTAGGAAATACACGCAGAATCAGTATAAATCTAGCCTGCCTTTTTTCATATTCTTAATAATAAACAATTTTTTTCACTTGGTAAATATACACCAAAACAATTTAATTTCCTTTTGGGCTTATTGAAGTCTCACTGAAAAATGAGCTGTGCTTTCTGCTGTCATACGTTAGCCATGTGTCCACAAACACTCTGACTGACAGAAACACCCATAGTATACAGAGTGAGAGTTTATTTTAACTTCTTAGAGTTAAAATCCAAAATGCTCACTGCAGATATTAAATATCTGGTTACCTTCTGGCTGTCAACTTAACATCATTGTTAAATCGTGAAATGTACATTCTTCTGGGGATGTTTCCTGGCAGGATTCACCATACATACATCAGCACAGTGTGAGAACGTCAGCGGGAGTGAGAAACTCAGTAAGACGGTCTTTACATGTGAATAATGAAGTAGGTATTGGTGTGATCCTTTTAGCTTTGTTTTCCTCATTCTTCTGCAGTTTACTTGGCCATGTTCTTCAAATTCTGGCGTCCAGGGAAGATGAATGTCTGCGAGACATTCAGAAAATGAGCAGGTTATAATTGCTTGTCTGAGGCTGACGTAATATTGTTAAACAGGTGTGTGTTAGGGATGAAGTCATTTTTGCTGCTCCTTGTGCTAAAAATCCTGAACACAAAGCTAATGGACAAACAATAAAACTATTTAACTCCACAATTCAGTAAAATACAGTTCTCTGCCTTGTGATGTTTTGAACAATTGCTGTCTATTATATATAAATTATTATCATGCAAATATCTGACTGCGTTTTATCAGGATTTTAAATGTTTTTCATGTTCTACTCATGAGTGTTGCACTCTTTCGTGGAATTTATTTATGATCTTTTGTTAAAAGTAGCGAGCAAACACCTTCTATAACTCTTTATTTTATAAACATAGAAATTATTGAAATGGAAACCATAAATTTATATTTTATGGTTCTTGTGGGAACTGTGTTTATTGTAGAGCCAGAGAGAGGGGATATATAACTCCTGTCTGGGATTCGGACCTGGACCAGCTGTGTGTCCTTGAACCTGACAGAGTTCTTATAAAATACACAATACTACAGATTCGTTGTTTAATACGTAGGAATAATGATAAATACTAACATGGTGTTTAAGTTGAAGTTTTGTCAGTGTTTTATTATCACACCAATTGATGTGGTGTAAAAAATAGCTAAGCCTTTCTATGTCCTTTCTTTTTTTTCCTTTGTGTGTGTGAGTTAGATTTCAGGTCCACGATTGAGCTGCTGAAAGCAGTTGGATCCCAGTTGAATGTTTAATAAAAGTCTGAGAATATGCAAATGCAACGGTAAGCTTAGAGGTACTTGTTATGCTATAGACAAAGCACCAGAGCCAGATAGCTCACCCGGCTGCTCTGCTGAACTTTGCAGAGTGCTTGACAACCATCAAGCTGCGTTACCTTGTTTTCATAAATCCTGATTATTAGCTGTCGTTCAACGGAGCAGATGAAAGTGTCGCGACTACTGATGCTACATGTTATCATTATCAGCCATACCCATCTGTGTCCAGCAGATCTGTTATGGCATGTTCAGTCAAGAAACAATCTTCACTGTGAAATATCTCAAACACAACTGAACGCATTTTTCATAAATGAAAGTGTCACTGGCTCGATGGAGTTGAGAGTGATGCTGGTATTTTGTAAAATAGATTACAGCATGTAGTGAACTTTGCGGCTGTGACTTGCTGGTGTACTCGTGAACTGCTGATCCATCACACTGATAAGTTTACTATGAAGCGTCTGTGTAAAATTATAGTGTTTAATGGTGCTGTCTTGTAATCTCAAGCTATTTCTGTCCTGCAGCGTGGGCATTAATGGAACAAACATCACAAGCCGCCTGCTTATTAAAACAGACTGGGAATACAGTCAGGACAGTGCATTATGAATTAATTATCAATCTATATCAATCCTTCTATAATGATAATCCTTATTTATAATGTTAATCAAAACAGGGTCACACAGGGTGTCACACTGCAAGCAAAGATCAAACAATATATAAACACAGAAAATGGAAAATTAAAATGGGAAACTAATTAGCAAAAACAGAAATTAGATAACAGAGGTTAAAGTGAAAAAAGTAAAAGAATCCTGACTTATCCTGACATATTTCTGCTGTCATCCTCTAATGCTTTTTGTCTTAAGCTAAGAATCTTGAACAGGCTGAATGAGGATAAAATATCTGAGAGACAATGATGAGTCAGAACATGTTTTCTTGTAGTAAGAAATTATTAAAACTAAACTCAAATCCAGGGTAAAAAGGCTAAATGCCTTTTCTATTGGTTATCTGATCCGTCTGTCTGTACGCTTCTGTTTATATAATACCTCTCAAGTTAACTGGGGCACCATGCTGTCTTCAGGTTTAGTTTTATGTATGACAAATGCAAAACATACCCGGCAAACCTGAGGTCTTTAATCCCAAATCTATGAAGAAAAAAACAAAACAAAAGGTTCTTGCCTTTCATAAAGTATTTTTATGACACCCTAGCATTTAATATTTTAAATCTTGCAAATGTGTTATAATGCAGTTTTCCTCTTTTGTTTGGTTATATTACAGTCCGGTACAAGGTAATGTTATCAAAGTTTACTGGGAGTGTCTTCTTAGTGTATACAGCACTGCTGGCCCCATCAGACCTCATCAGCTCCTTCTTGTTGGGTCAGTCGGTAAATGTGATCACTCTTGGCTTTTTAGGTTAGTAAATAAACTGACTAATATGAGCTAGGTTATTTTTAGACCCATGATGTTAAGATGCTTACTATATATTTATATATAAAACAATCCATAAATATGAGTCTACACAAATAAAAATATGCCTAACTAGGATAAAACTTTGTTGGACACTAAAAAGGCAACTCATATGAACCTGACTTTAAACACACGATTTTTTGTTTGTTTATATTAATGTACAGACTTCTACTTCATTCTGCATTTCAAAACTCTGTCCACTTGAGGAGGAGGAGATTGTTTGTGATAGTGGGAGGTTTTGTGCTGTGTTCAAGGTTTTTTTTTTTTTTTTTTTTTTTCTCTCAGAAACACTAATGATGTGAGGAGACGCAGCAGGGGGTCCTGCCATTGCTGCTAGCTCCCAGCATCTTATGTAATCAGATGATGTTGCCTTGTTGTTTAATCTGGTCATTTTACTTTCCAAGTCATTATGTGTAAAAGGTATGTCATTTGGTAATCTACCAAGATGGGATTGGACATAATTTTATGGAATTGTGTTTTTTTTTTGTTTTTGAAAAATGCTTACATCTGGACTTTGTTTATTCTGAGTTGGATCAAATGTGAATATTCTGACTTTTTGGAATTATTTGCCTTAATTTTTTTTTCGCTTCTTAGGAGTCTCTCCAGCAGCAGCACCTAATGGGAGTCACATCTCAGACAGGCACTGGCACAGGCACCCCTGCCTCCTTGGCCACACCTCCTACTACAGTGCATCCCGTCCGCCAGACATCCATCGCCCCGCAGCACCTGAAGTCCCAGCGCTCAATTAACACACCAGCCACTGCCACTCCTCCAAAGGTTCGCCCACAGAGCAGGAACCTCCTCCTCGACTCCTCTGATGCAAGCTTCAGTGGCAGTCAGCCAAAATCTCGCCAAACTCAGCAGATGCCACAACAGCAGCAGCAACCGCAACAGGACGCGCAGCTGTCGGTGACAGACAGTCCAGCTCCTGGGCTTCCGTTCCAGACGAGCTCAGCCAAAGAGAACCAGCCTCCAGCAGCAGCTACAGAGGAGTCAACGGACACACCCACGAAAAGCACCAAGAAGTCTCAGCAGTCACAGCTGCAGCCACCACAACAGCATCTGCTTAAGCCAGTTTCTAATAAACAGGTGAATCTAGCAAACCCAGTATGTAAAGTAATGCAGTTCAGACACAGTGTCTCTTTCTACATTAGGATGTCTAGTAACACAAGTTCTGACAATCATAACTTCATGTGTTTGTTGCAGGGAAACTCCCCGGCTATGAATGAGCGGACAGTTGCCTGGGTGTCCAACATGCCACATCTTTCTGCCGACATCGAGAGCCTGCGGCCGGACCGCGAGGGCCAGCTGAAAGAGTACTCTAAGAGTATGGACGAGTCAAGACTTGACAGGGTCAGCACCATTTTCTCCCTCCTCACAAGATACACTTGCTCACTTTTTTGATGAGTTAACAGCAGGTTGAAAAAATGCAAGTTTGCCAGAGCAGCAATAATGTCACTGGTATCTGTGTTTGAAATTGAACTGAAAGCAGAAACTTTGCAGAATATGTGTCTCTAAACTAAATATTTGGTATAAGACCAATATAATATGGGGTATTTGTGACCAACCACCAGTGAAAACATAAAGTCATATAATTTCCTTCATCTTCCAGGTGAAAGAATATGAAGAAGAAATCTATTCCTTGAAGGAACGACTGAAGATGTCTCATCGCAAGTTAGAAGAATATGAGCACAGACTTCTTAACCAGGAACAGCAGACCAGCAAGATCCTGCAGCAGTATCAGAACCGCCTGGAAGACAGCGAGCGCCGTCTGAAGCAGCAGCAATTGGAGAAGGACTCTCAGATCAAAGGCATCATCAACAGGTGAACTAGTGCTGTGCTACTTACTGCTTGGCTGCTTCTTTTGCACCAAATTCATTGTATAAATATTATTTTTTTAGATGAATGTCACAAAGATTTAGCAGTAAAGTTTGAATTGTACACTAGCTTTAAAAAAACAACAAAGTGCCCCATATTACTTGAGTGTGTTGAAAGCAAAATGGTGCATGACAACTTTCAGCTACAAACACTCTACACGAAACCTTCTTGTGAAGTAAAGCCAGAGAAGGTCACTTTTACAGCTGACTTAGATATGCTGTACTTAGGCTCAGAAAAACATACACTACCAATCAAGAGTTTGGAGACATATCCCCATTTGATTTAATGTGAAAGTGTGTCCCATTTAAATAAAAAAGAACCAAACAGACAAACAAAAACATGTTATAATGTGACTAAAATACAACTTAAATGATGCCACATGTATCAGAGTTTAAAGAAATAATTCTACATTTCAGCCAGCTGTTTCTTGCCTTATTTTTTTTTACAGGAGAACAATAACATTAGTCATAATTCTGTTAAATCAGTTTTTTTTTTTTTTTTTTTTTTTTTTTTTTCCAAAAATGCCTTGTTTGTGTAGAAGTGGTGGCTGGACCTGGTAAAAACTTTCCCCTGACTTGCTTTTTCCTAGTGACGCTTTCTTTCCACTTAAC
>JBAMHW010000019.1:16283942-16310202 GCA_037177495.1 Rhadinocentrus ornatus
TTAGGTGGGGTGAAAAAAAGCCAAGTAAATTCCACAGACGTCCAAACTGGGGATTACTTGTGGTTCTTTGTTGTCTAGTCTTTTTTTTTTTTTTTTTTTTTATTTATTTATTTTTTTTATTATTATCTAGTCTTCACTGGCAATAAACAAATAGGCCCAGATTTTCTATTTCTTAGTCCTCCACCCCTCCCTCCCCCTTCCATACACTTGCACATCATGCACCATCCCCAGCTCTCCCCTCCTCCCCTTGAGTATGTAGCCAACCAACATGTGGGGAGGTAATCCCAGCTATTAGGGTAATCTCCTCAGCATTACGATCAATAGGGGAGGGTGTGCGACACAACTACTAGACAAGAGTAGTGGGGGGACAAAATATGTGCTAAAGAAAAATGATTTAATCATCTAGATTAGGTCAGGAGACAGGGGTCTGGACAGGAGCTTGTTGCTGGAAGGGGGATGGGTACAGACAGAGCAGACAGGAGGATGTGAGGGGTAAGGCCATCTCTACTTTGAGCAGCTCCCTTGTGTGACAAATAGACTGAAACGCATTGGATTTTGTCAGCTCAACTAAAAGAAAACAAAAAAAATGCAGCTCCACAATTGGAAAAACAACAAATAGGCCACACTGAGAGAGGAGTTAGTAAGAAACTACACAGTGGACTCTATCAAGTGAAATTTTAAGTATTTGTGTGTTGAAAGACCTGATAAGAGTCACATGAGTCACAATAGTACATGAGCCAAGCAGGTCAGTACCTTTGAACTGTTCTTTTCAATTCACTGCTAAGCAGCAAAATACAGCATATGCTGTGTGTGTGTGTATTTGTGTGTGTGGTGAGGAGGGGGGTTCTTACAGAGTCAACTGTCGCATATCAAGCAAGATCTGCTGTGGTGCTGTTGAGCATTAGTTTGAATCTGAAACATCCTCACCCAGAATATTTTCAGTTCTCCCAGCTCAATCACTTATGAAACTTAAAACCATTTTTTCTGCTGCACACAGATTCAAAAACACCCCAGATATGCTCCAGGTGCAAGATCAGAAAGAATCCAAAATCCTTATTAAAAACAAAACAAAACTACCAATTAAACTGAAATGAGATCAAAACTGCGCTGTTCACAGGGCAGAAAAGGAAGATTGCAAAACATGGCAGTCTGCCTTCAAAACAATACATTTTCTTGCTGAGTGTGCATCCTCTGTTTTGATGTGATTATCTAACAGCACACCATACAGATGGACCTCATGCTGGATTCAGAGGAATGTTATCACTTGCTAACTGCCTTTACCTGTTGTATCAGACTGCGTTAGGCTTGTATTCCAAGCTATGAAGGGGTCACTGTCGGAGAAAAAGGAGTAAATATAAAATGTGTAAATAAATGAACAAGAAAATATTTCCCACAAAACATCTACAAAAATATCTTCAAAAGTTTTAAGATGGAGCTGAAATGTTTAGTTGATTAGCAATCTAAGAAAAAAACCCAGGACACACAACATTTCTTGCTTGGACTTTTTTATATAAATGTTTACTTATATATAATTAGGAGAGTGGTAGCGAAGTGGTTACAGAACCTGGGTTCCTGGGCTGGCAACTAAGGTAAAAACCACTCCCTGAGCAAGGCCCTTAACTGCTCCCCAGGCACCAACTATTAAGACAACGAGCTCCATGAAATAGACCAGTGTGAGGTTCCATTTTACTTTGCAAACAGCAGTGTGCACCCATATTGTTGTTACAGTGCCAGGTGAGATGGGCACTTTGGTCGCACTTAAGCCAGTTTTGCACCTCCCATTTTTGTAACCTGCTGCGTGCTGCAGAAGTGGCACATTTGCAAAACAGGAAAAGCTGCACAAATTGTACCAAGTTGTACTAAGTATTGCTTAAAGATTAAACGGAGAAGATGAAATAGATAAGTCTCATTTGTGGATAGATGCAGCATTGTTCTTTTTTTTTTTTTTTTTTTTTTTACTAGGGACACCTGCTGTTCAGGATGAAGTCTACAGTAAATCCTGTGCACTTCAAGCAGTGTTATAAATGTGTTTTGCACTTTTATCAATGTTGCAAGTTCTTGCCTTGTCAAGTTCTTGCATACATGTTAAATAGACAATGTTTACAATTTTTCTAATGCTTTGGTATACTTGCATGACAGAAAACAATACAGCAGAGCAAACTTTCCCCCCAAACTTCAAAAGCACTTTACCTGCTGCAGAGATAGAAATTTCCAGGATCAATAGCTGTCATGAAAAGCATTGTTAAATCACAGTGACTACTTTTAACCTTAGTTACATAAACAATATAGATAATAAGCTTCCTGCACAAACTGTCCACACAATGCAACAAAAAACTAAAAGAGTCTTTGCTAACATTGAGCACTTAATGTTGAACTTAGTGATAATGTCCAACTTATAGTTCAGAGAAAGAATGAAAATTAGAGATGTGAAATCGGTGGTGACTTTGAAAAGGGAGAATTGGGCAACAAATTGCAAAAGGATCAACAGTTAGGAAAGAAACAAGACTGTAGAAAATTCTGGTCATATTATGAGAACATCTGGAATTTAATAAGTAAAGACAGTAACTTTGTTGCAGTCATGGGTTAAATCAAAGTCAAGATACATTTAGCAAAACAAGCACATATTTGAAAAAACAAACAAACTAAACAACAAATAAAAACAAAACAAAGAAACACAAGTGTGAAGAAGTACTCCATCACCACAATTTTTGAAATATAACTTGTTTATATTGACAAGAAAAGATTGTTTTGGCAAAGCTTGGTATGATGTAAAGAAGCATTCCTCACAAAGCCAAAAATCCACTTTTCATCGTCAACACCTTCTCTAATAAAACAAAATACTAGTCTAAGGAAGTGTCTCATAAGTGGAGAACATTTCCAGCTTGTGAATTAAATGGTTTCCTGGGAAAAAAAACAAGAACTTGCCCTTTAACTCGCCAGTGGAGGAGCTGGGGTTCAAACACTGGCAAACTGTCCAGATGGAAGATGGGAGGGATGAGTAAGGTGTTCACAGATCCCTTCTGTTTGGTTCCATTGAGACAGAGGGAGACGAGATTGGATGGATCTGAGGGAATCAGGTTACTATCAGCCCATTCTGCTCCAAAGAAGCGGTGGTGTAAAAGATGCAGTACCCCTTTGGGAAACCTAATCCAGACCCTCTTGCCAGCTGTCATTCTTTTGCTCCTGGGTAAAATCGCTAAGCAGCTATCACCTTACCCTTCTTCAACCTCTACCTTAATCATGAGAGGAAATAGAAAATTGTGCATATGCTGTTCTTACAAGTGAACATCTACTTTTCAGCCTGAGAGTTAAATTGGAATAGTTTCATTTAACAAAGAGAGCAAATGCCAAGCTAATATTTAAACTTATTACAAGTGTCAGCTGTATAAATGAGATTGCTCAAGTTTGGATCTAATCAAAGTCAATATTGGTGTTATCTAAACCACACGCAGACATGTTTAAACACTCAGGTCTTGGACATACAGGAGGAAGATATTTATCTTAGATAATTTAGGTAAACAAAAGCAGCATGAAGTATAGCAAGTTCTGCTCCGTGACTGGGTCATGTTCAAGGGTGCAAGGATGAACTCAAAGTTAAGTTTAACCAAAGCTTAACTTATCATCATGCCTATATTTGTGAAATGAATTATAATAATAAATGATATTAAATATAAATAGTAAATAAAATAATCTTAAATCAGATATGAGTCATGCCCCCAAATCTCATTTCAATGTTAGATCAAAACCTTGACAAAGTAATTTTATTATCACGAAGGAAAAATTCCATCTGTGATTCAATAATCCAAAGACAGAATTATTATTTTTCTCATTTCCGGTTTTTATTGTTAGTCTTTATTGCCTTTTACACTAAACCAAATGTCTTTATATTTTGGAGTGTTGGGCTCAGAAAACACTTGTTTTAATTATGTGCTTGGTTATTTATGGTGGCAAAGTCACATATCAAGCACTTGTTTGGAAAAAAAAAGTTATACATATTCCTAGAAATGAATGGATTATGTTTAGAAGGTGCAATATCGAGTTGACCTGTAGAGGCAGTGTTGGGACAGATGAGATGAGATATTGACATCTTCATTACTAGTGCTGCAGATGTTGCTTTTTCTGCCATGATCTTAACAACACACAAATACTTATGCTCATCATTGTCTCACTATTAGTTATTTACATAATGTAAATCCATAAGTTTAGTATGGCCTGGGCTTGGTGTGGTACCTTCAGTAAAATTCACTGGTAAGAAGAATACACAAACTAATATGTCAACATTTACACAGACAATGGAGCTGAATATGTATTTCCATTTGGAGATAAAAAAAAACCCATTATTCTATTTCTCCTTAAAATACATTATGAATCTAAAAACAACTAAATTGAGTGTCCTTTTTTTAAATTAAAGTAAAATCAAAGCACTAATGAAACTCTAATTTGAGGCAAGTTGTAAGATCAATATTGTTCACACTGTAACATACACTGTGTACATTTAATCTCTTAATCTATTGGATTTCTTTCACATTAACAGCTTTACCTATATTTAAGTGAGACTAAAATCAGTGTCTCAAAATTTCCTCTTTGGATTGGAGGACAGATGACGAGAGGAAAACCGATGCAGTAAAAGACACAAACCAGAGTGATAGAGACACATAAAGGGAGACGGGGTGAGTCTGAGTTGACCTTGCCATGATAATCTAATCCCTGTCGAGAGTGCTTTTTTTAGAGAGCAAGTTAATGCCAGCAGATTATACTCCAGTGTCTCCCACACTAGCCAATCCACAGTGAAAAGAGAGTGGGGTTACAGTGGATCCTCAAATCTACTTCAGGAGATAAATTAACACTGATATGTGAAAATATATTATAAATATGTCTTCTCCTAACCTTTGTCTCTCTGTTTGCAGTGTTATTAGATGTACTCGAATGTCTGCAGTAGGCCATGTATAAGCTTTTAACAGGTAAAATCTTAACCATGAGTCTTTCTGCTCTTCTCTTTGTCTTGTCATGGATGCTTAATGCACTAAGCGCATCCATGATAAAAAAGCCACTCATCGAGCAGCTCATCTCATGCAGTGAAGAGTAATCCCTATATATGTTGTGTAACAGAGTGGAGAGTTGACCAAGGAGGGGGATGGGCTCAAATGTGCGCAAGTTTGTCCGTGCTTGTGACTGTTGAGCTCGTGGCTGTCTAATCTTTTAGGTACATTAGGCTAGTCACCCACAGTAAGAGTAGTGTTGCTTCACTGTGTTTTCCATGCAGTTAAGTCACTCTAGGAATGATGTAATTCTTTAATACTATAAATTTTTTGGGCTGCAATAAGTTAGGAAGCTTTGTGCCAACTCCAAAATGGTTGTTCTGTGATAACCAGAATATTCTTAGGCTTTAAGGCTGCATTCCGGTTTATGATGGCAGAAAGGACTAGGCCTGTTGCGATAACAAATTTTGCTGTGCGATAAATTTTCTCAGAAATTATTGCGATCATATTGCGCAAAGCGATAATGTTGTCATTTGGAGACCATTTTCAACTAATAAAATGATAATGCCATTATAATGCAAGTACACCCTTTCAAAGATCAATAAACTTTAGTTTCTAAAGAACATTTTATACTGGAACTGGAAGAAATTTTAAGTAAAACAAAAACAATAAATAGAATGGATTCTCAGTCTCATTAACAATGAATGAAAACCAAACACAACCAAAAACAATAAGTATGATGTATAATAAAGTCTTTGCAAAATTGCCCTTCAAAAAATCTACAAAAAACTTTAAACATGGGGCTCAGAGAGGAAAAACCGACAAAACGGCTAGTTAGTACCATTGTATAAAAAAAAAAAAAGAACTAGAAAAAAACTATACTGCGCATCGTTGATGTTTGTGAAGCTGAAATATCTGCCCTCATCACTGCGTGTCAGACTGGTCTATGAGCAGTGAGGGAACCACGCTGCTGCGTCGCGACGCTGCGCTTACATTAGCGGGCATTGCTCTTGATGCGTATTTTGTCATATATTGGATGACTCTATTTGTGTAATGTGTCTGCGCTTTACGGGGGTTATTGCAGTAGACCAGGAAGTGGGGGCTTTGTACTGACGTTGTTGGCTGCATGTGTGTGTTCTGCCTACATGTGGGGAGCAGCGATATAATAAATGAGAAAGTGCTCGCAATTATTTTTCTCCATTTGACTTATTTACGTGATTCAGCGTTAAAACCTACAGAGTGAGACTTCGTCTTCTTTTACCATCTCTGCTGAGTTGCACATGCACATTAAAGTCCACTAGGGGAAAAATATGGCGGCCGACCAGGGAACAAAACGGCGGCAGAGGACGTCAAAAGTCTGGGATAACTTCACGTTAAACTTACAAAATAAATTAAATGCATGTGAGATTTGTAAAGCAAACCTTGCGTACCACTGAAGTACGTCCGCAATGCTCGAACATTTAAAGAGGGGGCACGAATTACATAACAACCTCATGCAAGACTTCAAAGCTGAAAGGGAAATAAGAGCCATTTAATAATTATGAGATGGATAATCCGATTGGTTGACTAGTCTTTTTAATAGTCGGTGACTAATCGACTATCAGAATAGTCATTAGTTACTACCTAAATAAAAATTATTGCAGCCGGCAAACTTATCGCGCTAACTTTTTCTTACCGTGCCTAGAAAGGACCAAAATATTATGTCATTGACTTTATAATATAGACTATAGACATCATAGTTCTGATTTAAATATTTCTATTAACTGTTATTCTGAGAAAATGAGTCTTTGATTTTATTTATATCAAACATCAAGTAAAAGACTAAGCATTTTACCAACAAATTTGTAAGCCATTAATAGTTCTCTTGTCATCTGGGACTCTGTCGAAGCAAAGCCTTCAGAGTGTGACAGCTCTCCCGTGTTGGATAGTCATTAAACGTGTCATCCCATGTAGGCACCTGGGAATCTTGTGTTTGCACCATTACACCTGGAGGGAGGCATCTTAAACTGCATCAGCAGAGAATACAGTTTCTGCACACTTGCAAGAAAACATAAATATGGAGAGGTATATATTTCTCTCTTTTGCAGGAGTGTCATTTTGCACAGGTGTTCAGCGTGGCAGACTGTTTAATAAAGCAAAAGATTTCTGGTGACTTGGTGGAAAATGAATGCTGCTTATTGGTCCTTTTGGTGATGTTGGCATCACAGATAAACAGATTTTATAGTAAAGCTGTGCCAGAAAGAACGTTAAGACTCTGTACCAGAATCTGACGATCTTGTAGATGATTTACTTGCCTTCAATCTGTAGTTATTTCTAAAAACAAAAAAAAGGCATTTACCTTAATTCACAAGTATGAACCAAAAGCAGCTTTTTAAAAAAAACCTACAAAAAGACTACATTTGAAGCAAGAAAACACCCCCAGTTTGTGTGGTAGTTATGTTTAATTTGTGTTTGCGGTTGGTGGAAACAGACAGGATTATTGGACACAAAACCGTAGATGCGAGGTGAGGCTTAGTGAGTGACTATGGCTTTGAACACTAGCATAAGGACAGTCACATGCTATCTCCAGTCAGGGGTATGTTGGCACAGGCGTGTGGATGTGAATATTTGGATGACTTCAGCACATACACACACACATGGACACACTGATGCAGGCACACAGTCATGGGGTATAAAGTAAACATTTTTAAATCTCTTACTAGTTTTTAATGGCAGATAATAATAAAGTCGATTTCCATACATCCAATAAACATATTTAGTATTTGAGGTATTTAGCTGCATGATGTGGTTGATGAGAGATGCTATTTCCAGTCCACAACAGCAATCAGGCTCACGAGCAGTGCACAAACATACAACATGCCGGCAATAGATATTTTTGCACAAGCGTGTGCACACAGGCTCTCAGCATCCGTGCCCTGACCATAGGGAGTTTGTGCTGAGCTGGTTGGGATGTCAGGATGAATCAATGTGAGGACAGCTGACTGGACATGCCTATTCATCTGCCAAAGAAAAGAGGGAGGAAAAAGGGAGTGAGGGACTCTAAAAGAAATGAGTTGAGCCTAGGAGCAACATGTTTGGTTATATGCATTACTTCTCCGATCCTCCAAAGAACAGTGAGTGTTTATGGGATAAAATCAGAGGAAGTGGAAAAGATATTTGAGCACATAGAGGATGAAGAAGCAAAGAAAGCTATAGGTTCCAAAATGATCTTGAATTGAATTTTTAAGCAGATAGGCAGCTTCGACAAAGACACAAGGTCACACTGAAGAGGCAGATAACTCTGCATTGATGGCCTGTTTATACCCATCTGTTGCCTACAGTCCCTGACTTTATCCCCATTGTGTTAACTCATTACATTCGCCTTAACCTTAACCCCTTAATTGCCACCCTCCAGTTTCTCCTGCATATCCTCCCCCTCTTGGAGACAGTGTGCCACATTGCCCATGCACTAATCTGATAGCGTCTGCCTACAAAACACCTGCCATATCCAGAAAGACCCCCTAAACTCCTCCATATTCAGGATACAACACCCATTCCAGCGTGAGCGGATCAGCACACATGACTGCAAGCAGGCAGGCATGCACATAGACAGATGCGCCTGTGGGTGCAGATACAGATAATTATACACACGTATTCTCTAAAAACCCTACCAGTCAGGCTGTTTTTCTAGACTTTATGCGTTTGTGCACCTATTTTTTATTTTTTTTTTCTCAGATTCAGGAACGGACAACACAAACAAGAGTAGTCTTTTGTCCCGCCTCTGTGCCCAGACATGCATTTGAAGACAGTGACGTGTAGACCTAGGCCTCTTTGGTTCAACAATAAATCTGTCGACCCCCTAATGAGGGCTGGAAGGCCAGACATGAGGCAATGTGACAGTTCTGGTGCGGCCAACACAATAGCAGGTTTTTCTTTTGACTGCCTGGCTGGCTGTATACCACAGAGTTTGTTCTTTTACCACGACAGCTTAACAAATTGCAGCATTTGCTTCAGCAACATGTTTGAACATGCCTGTTCCATGTGCTATTTTTCATGTGGAATATAATAACTGATGTTGGGCTCCTGAGTGATTATCTTCAGGTTTTAACAGAAGTTTCAGAGCTAAAAGGGCTTCTTTTTTAAAAGTAATCTTTCTGGCAACTGTACTTTGCCTTGTAAGTAAACATTTGAATCTGTGTAATTGTGGAGTTTCCTTTCGTATTAGAAATAAAAACATCTAAAATATTAGGGTTAACATACCTTTTCAAGCACAAATCACTGCTTTCAACCATTTTTAAAGCTAAATTTAGAGATGTACTTTTTTGCTACCACAACTATCTTTGGTTAGCACTTACCCAGATTCAGAGCTCTGCATGTGCCAGTTTGTGAGTTTCTAAAATGAAGTTTGTTGATAATGGATTATTGATTGTGAGTTAGAGTGGATGGCCCCTAAGGGTTCATCCTGGCTGGCCAGGAATGAATACATCTCTTCATGCTTCAGCTCACACACTCAATTTAGGCATAGGCAACCAAAGGATTGACAGACACATGCATATTGAGACACTGACCCGCACTCTAATATGTACAGACAGGCGTCGTTCATCCACTATAGGACAGAGGTTACTCCAAAATCTGTGTGATGCAGATTGCTTCAGTAGGTTCTCTTTTTGTTCTTTTCTCTTTTTGTTTAAATTTTGTGGTAACCTTATGTGGGAGGAAGGCAGGAAGCATCACAAATTATCTATAACGTTCTCCATATATTAAAATCTTATATAAATATTTAAAAAGATTCAAAACAAAGTTAAAAGTGATATTTAAGGATGACCTTTGGAATATAATGTATCAATTCTTCCACAGTTTTAATTTTAAAGCTGCTTATATAGTGTGATGACACGTAGAAATCTAATAAAAAATTTAAACCTATCCTGATCTGACCTCTTTAAATTTAAATTTGTGTCATTTGAGAGCTTTGACAAAAACTGAATTTACATCAGTTTCTTTTCCTTTTCTATTTCCAGGTATCCCTTTGAAAACTGCATGCAACGTCTGGATAAAGTACTCAGATCAAGCTCAGAATGGAGACTAAATTTGTGGCTTTTTGCCGGTTTTTGATGCCTGCTCTGAGAACTCAGTAATTTTTCTTTTAAACACAAACTCTGCATTGTGGGAAGATTTACTAAACAACTAGGATTGTTGACGTGCCATTGCCTTAGGAAAAGTAATGGAGACAGAGGAGAGGGAGGATGTTTCAGACAAACATGCAGCAAGTATAAAAGTGGAGACAGAGGAAGATGTGGTATCATGCCACACCTGTGAGGTGTGTGGTCGGAGCTTTCCTCTTCTCAGCTCTCTTTCCCAGCACATGAGAAGACATACTCGGGAGAAGCCGTACAAGTGTCCCTACTGTGAGCACAGGACGGCTCAGAAGGGCAGTTTAAAAGCTCACATCCGAAGCCATAAACTGGGTCTGTTCAGTCATAACCTCAGCGACAAGGTGGTGGAAGGAGATCAAGGGCAGAAAGTTGATGCCAACACATTCCCTAAAACATCTGACAAAGTTCATAATGTCAATGGGAAGGTAAAGAAAAAAGCAACTAAGAAAAAAGTTAAGGGTAAAGATAATGTTGAAGGTGGTGATGGGGCTGATGCTGAGCCTATCTCCTGCACCATTTGTGGGCAAGTTTTCCCTCAGGTATTACTTCTTAAATCCCACATGAAAAGACATCGTGGATCCCAGGATCATGGATGCCGAATCTGTGGACGTCGCTTCCGCCAAGCGTGGTTCCTCCAAAGTCATATGCGCATTCATCGGGTCAAAGCGCAGATGCAAGGCAGCAAAAGCAACGAACCGCCTGCCACCATCAATGGGGTTTCCATGGACGCAGCATCACTGACAAATGAAGAGTGCCTCTATGAGCTTTGTGCAGGATGTGGTAACTTCTTCAACGACCGCAAGACTTTGCAAATTCATGAAAAGCTACATAAACCCAACCACACTCAGAGTCAACCACATCAAGGCACTGGGGACTCTGAGCTGCATATTGATAAGAAGCGGTTTTTGGAAAGTCTGAACCTCAAAAGTGTTGAATCCAAGGAAACATCTGAGAAAGATGATCTAGGGAGGCGAATTCCAGAGCTGGACCCAGTTTGTAGTTACCAAGCGTGGCAGTTAGCCACAAGAGGACGACTTGTGGAGGCCTCTGAAAAATGTCTGGGATGGGAGGAGAGACTGGCTGATGCAGAGGTTGCATACGACACAGAAAAGGGAGAGTATATACCACTGAAGCAAGAGAAGAAGAGGAAGCAGATTGACAACTCAAACTCAGGCATCAAGAAGAAGAAGGGTGATACAGGCGTTGATCACACATCAAACACTTTGGCTCACACTAAAGGTGGAGACAAAAAGATTTGCCAGAGGGACCGTGTTCTGTTAAACGGACTTGGTCATGCATTTTATGAGGCGCTGCAGACAAAAAAGGTCAGAGATGTTCAGCCCTCATCTAAGCAGAACAAGAGTATCAGGAGCCAAGAGCAGGAAGGTGAGCTAACAAACACCACACACTTACATCTTTGACAACACATTGAAAACATTTCATAGAGTTATTTTATGTTATGGCTATGCAGATGTCTAAATTAATGTGGAATTTTAAAATTCACACAGACCTGATGAATGAAGTCACAATTTTTTATATTGTATTATGGAAAAGAGAGACCTCTAGTGAATTTCTAACTGAATTACAACAACTGTTGTAGCACTTGTGTGGACATAAATGTTCTAAAAATGTTCACCAATGAAGACAAAGTGACTTAAGTGACTTAAATCATATTTTAATGGCTCTAATTCATGTTAATAGTTAACCAGAATCTTTGTGGGTTTTTTTAACAAGGGCCTTATTGGATTAAGACCAGTTAAGTTTAGTAATCACTGTTTTATGTAAATGCATGTAGTGTTTTATTCCAAGAACAGTTATAATAATACTGTCCCAATATGTTGTCATTCATACCATCTCCTCTGCTCTTACCTACAGATAAAAAATCCTTCTTCTGTGAGCACTGTGATTTCCACACTCCTCATGCCTCACTGCTCAGGTCTCACCTGCACACTCAGCACCTGGGTTCCTACAGCAAACCGAACACTATTGTAGACAACATTAGCAAAAGTGGTTCCAAAGCCTCAAGATACATGGACTACCTCAGAAGCAGGAGTGTGCTGCTCAGTCAGCCATACTGGACTCCTTACACACATCCTCCTGGTCAGGAGTTCACAGAGGCAAACATTAAGAAAAAAAAGTCAAACTGGAAAGAGGTAAAGGGGGAGGGACATGCTGCGGCTGAAGCTGGCAGTCTCCTCAATCTTTCTTCAATACCCATAACTGATGGAAATAACACTAATAAATATCCAGTGAAAACAGAGGGTCTGGTGAGACATCAGTGTCCATACTGCTCCCACACTACCAACTACCCAGAAGTACTGTGGATCCATCAGCGTGTTGCACACAGGGTGGATGGAAATAGCTCCATGGCACCCAAATGGGCACCCTGCATAAACAGCCTCAAGAGCTTAAAGACGGGTGCTTCTCAGTGGAGACGAACTGGACCACCGCCTTTCCTCGAAGGCAAGGACTGCCCAGCTTTGCCAGCCCCGAGAACCCAACGCACACAGCCTCCAGGTTTCACCCCTCACGGCAGCAGCAAGCATACAACCCCAAAGACCGAGTCAGGTACCCCAAAGTGCAAGTATCAGTCAAAAGACACACGTTCTTCAGATGGGACACAGTACAGTGGGAAGGTTGGCCTCCACACTCAAAGGAAGTCCGGTGAACATAAACGAGCAGTGGAGGGTGGAAGTAAAAGCACGGGTGTCCAAAGTACTTCTTCAAACAGTTCTGTGCACAGCAAGAGTCTTCACAGTTTACAGTCTATAAGCAGTCCCAAACTCAACAACAGAGCTGTGGTGGAGGGAAACTTCCCACAGGAAGGTTTGGGTTTTATGCTAGCAAGAAATTCAGGTGGGACGACTTCTAATGTGGCTGCAGACAGATTACACTCCCGCAGGCAGTCATGTGACATTTCCTCAGCTCCAAAGGGGCCTGATCTCTGGGCTGCCATGAATATGTGGGGCCTACATGGTGGCAAAACATGCTTAGATCCACTCCTGTTTGCTCAGGGAAAGAGTGAATCAACAGGAGAAACACCAATGGACATGGATATTTTGAGTCTCTTGAAGAACTACAGTCCCCATGATCTGGCAGCTCTTTATCAACACTGGGGCTTTGTTGATCCCAGACTTGATCCACAAGGTAAGGAATGCACTTGCTCTGTGTTTTAATTGGTCAGAAAACTCAATGCAATGGGCTGCACGGTGGTGTGGTGGTTAGCACCGCAGCCTCACAGCAAGAAGGTCGCTGGTTTGAGCCTTGGTTGGGGGAGGTTTAAATGTGGGGGTGGTGGCCTTTCTGTGTGGAGTTTGCATGTTCTCCCTGTGTATGTGTGGGTTCTCTCTGGGTTCTCCAGCTTCCTCCCACCGTCCAAGGACATGCAGGTTAATTGGTGACTCTAAATTCCCCCTAGGAATGAGTGTGTGAATGGTTGTTTGTCCCTATCTATGCAGTCCCTGCAATGGGCTGGTGACCTGTCCAGGGTGTACCCTGCCTTTTACCCGATACAATGCTGGGATAGGCTCCAGCCTACCCCGCGTAATGGATTAAGCGTTACAGACAATAAATGAACAAAACAATGACTTTATTATTTATTTATACAAACTCTTTGTTAATACGTGTTAATGAAATCCACCAAGTTTCTAGAAAGGATGTCTCTATTTAAATGCTGTTTTAACAATTCTACTTTTACAGCAACGTTGCAGTTAAATGGAAATTTTGGAAACGAAGTCCATTCGTCATCTGAAGGTTCAAAACAAGTAAGTTTCTAATCAATTTTCCCCCACAAATTCTAGATCATCAGTTACTGGACTTCAGGAATAAATGTTAAAATGCATCCATACACTGTAGAAATTTATACACTAAATAAAACAAAAACAACAACAAAAAAAAGGCAAGTGATATTTAAAAAATCTGGCATGTTTGTCTTTCATCCAGTATATGGTAAACAACAAAATAATATAACAATATTTTTTTAAATGGATTTAATAAGAGTTCAGCCTAAATTACATCAAAACACCAGACACAATAACAAGTGGTAGTGTTATTTTTTATTGCAATGTGAATAATTGCACGCATCATTGTTGCTGAAATTATAGATTGTGCTCAAATTTGAACTGATTTTACATCCATCAAAAACGTTTATTACTTCCACAACCTTCAATATCCTGAGAACTGCCCCACTGCAGGCTTCCTGCCGCTGAGTCAGTGTTGCCAGATCTTTTGACAAAAGCAAGCAGCCTGATTTATAAAACTAAAACAAGAAGGTGTTCTTTTTTTTTTTTTTAATAAACAACCTCAATTTTACTCAGAAGAACCAGTCTGGATAACTCTGGAGTCTGGTGTGTGATTAAGGTGTATACATGCTTATATAATGCAATGAAGATCAGTATACACTACATAGATTAATTCAATTATTGCTTTATACATAATACATCTTTGCACCAATAATAATGCAATATTACGTGTATTACACATAACAATACACATGTTAAAAGTCCTGTCAATCAGCAGGTGATGGAGCAGAGATTTTCTTATAATTAAATCACCTATCATGCTCCAGTTATAAGAAGCTCAAATCAGCTGACTGCAGAACAGAATAGAAATCCTTCCTTCTCTCATGAGTGTCTGTACCAGCTGTGTGAGCGTGCTCTCCTGTCTGTATCTCCTCTGTGTCCGAGCACACTCTGTCATTTCTGTGCACACGTTTGTCTGCGTACGTTCTTGCGTCTGCATACACGGCTGTCAACTCTCGCAACCTGGCTGCCTCCAACTTCTCGTAGTTTTAAGAGAGGCTGACAAGGATGAGGCGAGCAAATAATAAAAAGACATTGTTGTCCCCCTTGGGGTAAAACTCACCCAGCATCTCCATATGGTGTGTCATCAGCCTGTCAGTCAGGCCTACCCTGATCCTACCAACAACTGTTCTTGCTTTCTCCTCTTTCCACCTCAAAGTTATATGTAGGCAAGTTTTCACTTTCTCAAGTGATTTTCAATATTGCAGTCAAATGCTGAGCTTACACCAAACGATTTAAACAGTCGCAGACTAAAAAACTGAAGTCTTTAGAAAGATCTTAGGAGTCTCACTGGAGTCACAGCGTGCTCCCGTTATCTTGATCGTTCGGTTTAAGCTGTAATCTGCGCTGTTTCATGTCAATCTTTCCCTTGTCTTGAGTCTGCGACAATATCAAACGCAGTGACGAAACACGATTACCAACCGATAGATGAGCTCTGAGAAAAGCAGAAACAGGAATCCTGACAAAACACCAGGAAAAACAAACAAACTAACAAAACAGCAAAAACGGACGACAAAAAAAGGAAAACAAACAAACAAGCAGTGATTAAAAGTTGTAGGTGAACCATCCAGACAGAGGAGCGAATGGTTATTAAGTAAATGTCTGCTGTGGATCATTTATGTGTTACAGTATAATGATCTAACAAATAAGAGAAGAATAAAAACTCATTCATCCCTCCAGATGCTGATGAGTCTGTGTAACACCTGGTGGAGATGCAAAGCCACACTTAATAATGATGTGTAATTCCCTGTTGATCCTGGAGGGAAACTCTCCCTTGTTTGCTTTGCTGAGGGCAGATCAGCCCTGTTACATATCAACTGTCCAACATATCACAAAAAATGCTGAAAGAATCTAGTTGGAGTCTGTAAATAGTGATTCTTTGTCAAATCTCAGTCTGAGACCAGGCTAAGACTTAAAACTCTAAACATTTGTCTTTAGATGTGAGCAGGTGTGAGCTGGTAGTTTTCTAGAGTCTTTTGCAAATCTTTTCAGTCTTCTCATGTAAACCCAGCATAAGTGAGAGAAATCAGATTAAACATATAAGGTCAACAGGGGTGAATAAAACAATCAGTATGGAGAGGTTTTACCCTTTAATATTTTTTCTAGTCCTTTTTTCATAATAAATTTGAATTTGAGTATTTTACTACAACCCTCTCATACAGTTCAATAGAAATGCTCTATATAATTTACTAGTTCACATATAGAAACGTGCACATATATATATATATATATTATATCTAACCTGTGTTCTACATGCTTCCTTTCTGCAGATGAACAGCCGCTCCTCTTCATCCTCAGGGTCTCTCCATAAAGGAACGTGAAGAAACATTGTGCTACTGTTTGTCCCAGCTTGCACAACTCTTAACTACTGAACAAAGAACCCTGCTGTTCTTTAAAGGACCCAGCCATGAATCCTAAAAGAAAAGGACAGAAGTACAGGTTAATGCCCGATATATGCAAAGCAATGTGGTGGACTATTATTTTTCAATATGGTTGTTTAATTTGAAGTGTATCGCATGCTTTTTGTTTATGAAAGTAGCTACACTATCTAACAAAACACACATGGAGATGTGTTTTGAAATGTTCTATGAAAGTGTGGCAGAATTACTGTAAAGATTATCAGAGGATTTTGTTTTGAGTGCCACAGTCTAGGTGGAAATAAACAGAGTTCAGATACACAGGATATTCTCTTGGCTACTAAAAATAGATCAATCTAAACAACATGAAATACTGTAATGATGCCACAAATCTTTGACAAATACAAGCCATGATGCATATGTGTATTATCACCAGTTTGTACAATAATGTTCTGATTCCTTTTGTTTAGTTTCTTGTAAAATATCTTGTCTTTATTTTTAGCTTTTGATTGAGTTTGTGATTTAACACATTCATAATTGCAGGTGAAATAGTGTCACTTCAGCCCGTCATTCAGTTCAGTTATCTATAGTACTGTAAAGTATGAACAGGTATAGTCCTGGTACTGTATATAGATGGGAGGAAAGTGTTGTGCAGTCAAAGTTGCTTTTTTTAGGATGCATTAAAACCATTTTTTTCCTTTTTTTTTTAATCTTCAGCACTTATAGCAGCACTCATTTAGAGTGAGACAGCGAGAATATTCTGTATCCCCAAACTAAAAAATGGCTGTAACTCAGCTGAGAGGAAAGCTCAACTTTAAACAATCTTTATATTTTGATGCTGAAATGATTTCTCAAATACACAGCGTTGAGTGAGAGAGCATTCATTACTCCACAAGCAGTCTCTGATCATCTAAATTTACCCAACCGTATCATTGAAAAACACCTAAATTTCAAGAAATTATTATAGTACAGTGCAAAAGAAAGTAATCTGTGACCCAGTTCATTTGTGGTTTAGCTGTTTCCACTGAAATCTGCAATGCCAAGACCCAAGTTCAGCACCACAGCAACTGTGAGAACTGTTTGCCATCATTGTGTTAAAGAGGTGTTGCTACAGCCAAATTTGATGCCCACGATCTGAATTAATCTCCTGTATTGTCACTAGTTTGTAAAAATTTGTTAGAAAAAGTGCTCTGCTCTGTAGATTGGAATGAAAAAAATTGCAGAATTTTGTTATGATCGGCTTTATCCTGTAAACATCTGCTCTACTTTCACAATGTGCTAGTGATGTAGAAATGTAATGCTGTGATTCTTTTTGATTTAATAGAAACGGTAGTGTTAATTTCTACTCACGACTTAAACCTGCCAGTTCAGCTATTGGAAAGACAGAAAAAGATTTGTTTTTGATATTTGATAATTCACCTCATTCTCCATTTGTTTTCATGTGTTTCTGTTTGCAGATTTATTTAGTATGTTTACATTTTAGTTCTACTTATTCATTGTATTCAGCTTCCATAGAGAAATAGCCTATGCATTTGACAAAAAGCCATCAGCTTATGATTCTTGGGAGATCCAGAGAATACATAATTTATTACTAGAGTATTGACTTTGATCTGTGATCTTTGTGGAATATTTTTTTCTTTCTTCTTTTGATAAATATTGTAAATGATAGTTTTATTTAATGGTCTCTTTTGGTTGTTTTCTAAACGTGGAATTTCAGGACTTATAAGTAAATATTTGTAGTAGAATATGTTCAGAAATGAGTTTTTCAGTGACAGGGAGGTCAGACTGCTATGGTAGTGGTAGCTCTGAACCTGTTATTTTGTTTTGCAGCTGCTGCACACAGTTCAGCACGAAGCATCGGGAAACTGTGAGAGTGGTTTTTATGCAAGCCTGAACTTTTATGCAATCTTTAAGCTCAGACTGGAAGTCTCACTTGTTTCAAATTTCTGACTGTAAAAATGTTTCATAGGTGATGAAGATGTTGGTATCGAAATTTATATTTTCACCAGGTCCACACTTTGATTGCAAAGTTACTCAAATAAAGTTGGTCAATGTTGAGTTATATTTAATGGTTTTCACTACATCACACACCTTGCATAATCATTATTCACAAATACTGACCAATCTGCAGTGACACGGAATACTAGCTTTAAGAATAAATTCTTTGATATAGCACATCTTAAACTTTTAACAGCTAAAATGTCAAAATATAATTTATGTTTAAATTGAAAACAAGTCTGTAAACTAAAATAGACTTCCACATTTTTTATTTTGAGCCTTAAAATGTTCATATTTAAAAAAAAGCACAACACAGGATATAGTGTAAATTTTACTTCTATTAAATGTAAAAAAATATTTGATAAAATTCTGATAGTAAAATTTAGTTGCTAGAACAAACAAATATAAACATTTCCACATGTTCTTTTAAGTGCATCTTGCAGACAATTACTGTATCCATGCTAGACCAGTATTTTCAATTTGAATTAATACTAAGCCTATTGATCATTGAATCAGATTGAGGTCTTGTTAGACCCCTAACTGATACCAATGGATTCTTAAAGTTTTCTCTAAAATAATTCAAGCATTTTAATTTTTATGACCCCTTCACTCTACCTGTGAATGAGCACATTTTTTAAATGTATTTATTTATTTATTTATTTATTTAATGTGTCTACTAACTGAAAAAGAAACAATTCCAAATACTTTAAAAGGTATTACAATTTTTGGATGTACATCTTCACAATCCCCCCACCCTCCCTACTCAAAATAAACTTTCCATTTCTTTTTGATTTCTTAAGCATCCCAATTTATGTTTAGGGATATCAAACACCAGTCCTCAAGGGTCGCTATCCTGCAGGTTTTACACACCTGATTCAAATTAAATGGATCTCCTCAATAGCTTGTCAAGTTCTGCACTAGCCCAATAATGATCAATTAAATCCAATCAGGTGTGTTGGAATGGGGAAACTCGAGGACTGGAGTTGGACTTTCCTGGTCTATATAGAAACAATGATAAAAAGCAGTACTTTCTTGAAAAATGCTTCACAGTGTAGATTAAAAATGTGTGTGTGACTGGTTGTTTTGTTGCACATCTTATCCATAATCTCTAATTTTAAAGAAATAGTTAAACCTTGGGGAAAAAAAGAAAGAAAACAGGCCTCACCTCTGCTGCAGTTTTGCATCTACCAGCAGGTGGCATGCAACATCAACAAATGAAGGAAAAGTTGCTGTAGTTTTAGATTCCACATCTTTTGGTCATTTGACTTGCTGTATCTGTGACTTCATATAAAATTGTACAAAATTAATCTTTTTAACCACCAACAAATGAATATGTTTGCCCTGAATTTTGCTCTACATGCTGATCATGGTAACGTAAAGAAAGCTTCAAATGATTTTCTTTTCTCTAAAGGTTTCATGAAGACAGTTGTATGTGGTAAATTTTTATACATGTCTCTAGTAGATAATCACCAGTTGTTATAAAAAAAATCTATGTTACTTGGCTTGTACTTGAGCTGAAGAAAGGCTGAACATGTGATAACTGATGTGTAGCACATTGCGGAGACGTGAGCACTTGTACGACTTGTACATTTGTGTGTTTGTGAACACACTGGTGTGCCTGTATGTCCTTGTCCCACTGTGTTAGTCAGTGAGTCATGTTATATCTTGGTGCAGTGACAGCTTCACTTTTACTGCCTGTGAGACATCAGAGATCATGTTTGTCGTGCCACCAGCAATAGGGCTGAGACTTGGTGCTGGCCACAGGGTCTGGGAGTAGATAATGTCAGGCAGCTTGGAGCAGGAGAAACGCAGTGGCATATGCTGTCTGACAGGGAAACGCCTGGATCTTGTCAAGCTCAGAGGGAGATGGTTTGGTGGCTGATGGGAGTGACAGCTGTCAGGACCCGCTCAGCATGTGTGTATTTTTATACTGCCGTCCTTAAGAGAACCAGTTTTAGATTGGGACCTTGCAGCTGAAGACAGTGTATTAGTCTTTCATTCTTGTAGTTGGACTTTATTTTATAACAGTTTTGCATCACATTTACATCCAACAACAATTTATTTGTTTCAATCTATCACAATGTATTGCCAACTCTCAGTGTTAGATTCAGAGACCCAACTGTGACAGTAATGACTAAAACGGCAGGCTAAAATACTGAGCGCTGCCTCAGACAGGTGGACAGAAATGATAAGAAGATTTCCCAGCATTCACAGCAGGTGCTGGTAAATGTTGTTCTGTGTACCCCAATTGTTGGTGCTTGGCTGGGTCAAAGATGTGATATTGCCCTTGCAATATACAGATATGTATAGGTTTTTTAATGCTTAATTTAAATATTCACTTTAAATAAAAGAAACCAACAAATCCAGTCAATGAAACAAACACAACTGGAAACAACTTATTACTGGGTCCATTTGCCTTAGAAGAAGGTACTAATTGAGAATAACTCTGTTAAAAAAAATTAAAAAATTAAAAGACTTTTCCATTATTACCAGTATTATGAACACAATTTAAAGTAATTTAAAGGGTGCACTCTACCCTGCTGCTGAGAAACAACATAAGGACACAGTCTCCTCTGCCTGAAGTGTAATAAAGTGCTGTGCAGAAATTCAGTTTTTATGATAGAATAAGTGATATAGTCAACCTGATTGGGTGTAACTTCACATTATCTCCTATTCACTGATTATATTAACGGCTAAAACACATAAAAACACATAAAAAAGTCACCTAATAGTAATAATGATAATAAGAATAAGAATAAAAAAGGTGGTAATAGCTAGTTTGTAGTGTGTGTGAAGAGAACTTGGATGTTCTGGCATGTTTTCTAAAGAGAGGTGGATCCTTGAAGCATGGCCGAGAGCTAACAGGTTACTTGAAAATGGACATGGGACCAGCATTTCTTTACCATCAATACTGTCATGATTCATGTTTTCTGTTATGGCTTCTTGTGTTTTAGATTTTGTCATGATTTTGGTTTGATCTTGGTTTCTTGTATATAGATCTTGTTTTTGTCTGTGTTTTTTGGGGTCTGCTCATTAGTTGGTCTGATTTGTTCATTCACCTCACCTGTGTCCCGTTAGTTCCTCAGTGTGTATAAGCCATTGGTTTAAGTTCCTCCTTT
This sequence comes from Rhadinocentrus ornatus, assembly GCA_037177495.1. Classification (NCBI taxonomy): domain Eukaryota; kingdom Metazoa; phylum Chordata; class Actinopteri; order Atheriniformes; family Melanotaeniidae; genus Rhadinocentrus; species Rhadinocentrus ornatus. The sequence continues at coordinate 16,305,328 of JBAMHW010000019.1, forward strand.
GCAAGTTCATTGTTTGCTCTTGTTTTCCTGTTAGTGCTGTCAGTTTAGTTTGTCTGGGCCATCGCCACAGTATTTGTCACCATAACCTTTTGTTTTTGTAAGTTTAATTTGTTATTAAACCTTTTACCTGCACTGGTCTGTTAACAGTGCGTTAAGGATTTTTACACCAATATGCTTTGACCTCATAAGTATTTACGTGGGCTTACAATCCCCACAACCAGTGAATGACCATGTTTCACTAGCACTAAGCAGGCAGTGAACAAACAATTATTGATTGGCTGTGAATTACCTCAGAAATATAGACAGTCTTCAAGGGAGAAAAATAAAAGTATCAAAGAAAAAAGAAAACTCTTAACTGGAGAAACAAAAAGTCTCAAAAGTGTTAAACTGATAAAACTGTTGCAAGTTTGGAGTTATTTTAGAAAATTTGCTCTTCTCCCGTGACTGTTTTTGGAATAGCAGCTAGCTTAGCTTGCCATTTAGCCCCCTCCACTTCTCCAAAGTAAGAGTGCTGTGACAGCTGTCTACACCAAGCAACACCCTGAGTACTCATAACTTATTCATGAAAAATCTTTTAAAAATTAGACCAGGGGTGGCAAACCAGTTCAGCATAAAGAACTAATTAAAACCCAACATCAGCTGCAAAGAGCCGCACAACAAATAGATTCCTACACATCACCAGTGATTTACAGATTAGTAACATTAACACATGCTTAAACAGTTATTTTTCCTACCTTAGTGTGACATCTGGCAGTCTTTTTTTTTTTTTTTTTTTTAACAATTACTTTTAGCTTTGGCTTGTAATCTGTTGTGGCTGCTTGAAGCAACTCCTTAACATCAGTCTTTCATCCTCACAAAGTTCAATTAATGCTTCCTCTGTCACCAAGGGGACCTTTAAACACTCTGACTCTGCATCACATGGGTTGATGAGAAATGTGATCTTGGGTAGTTTTTGTTTCAGGTCACAGAACCTTTCCTCAAAGACTTTCAATCAGTGTTGCATAGCTTTCTGTTGTCACCTCTAATACCGGCTACTTCAATCTTTTTGGTAGTGTTGGTTTGGTTGTATTGGTAATAATAAATCTAACAGCTCCTGGATAGTTCTTCTATTTAAGTTTCTATTACTTGAATTTAAATCACTATGAGTTATTATTTAGTTAAGTATTAAATTATAGATGTTTTTTTTCTGGAAGATAGGTAGAGAGGAGATTGTGTGTGTCATTGTGCTTGGAGGCACAGAATGACAGAACACCATAGAAGAAATCTAACCTTCATCACTGTTTTATGAAACCACAATTTTTAAAAATTATTTAGCATTGTTTGCTGAAGAATAGACCGATATTACCAGATAATGCAGAAAAATAGACAATTTTAACTGATTTACAGAATTTTTCACCACACTGCTTTAAAAAAAAAAAAAAAAATCTGTCCGCTGCTAAAAAGTTTACCTCGGGTTGCATAGATGTTTACATTTCAAGCTGATCCTGTAAAAAAATTATTCTAATGGAAGCTTTGAAATAAAAATCTGACTAAATCTATTTCTGCTAACCTCACGAGACTGAACTCAGTCAAATATGTTATAAAACATGTCTATTTGCAGCAATGACAGAATGTGACAGTCTAGGTATAAACACGCAGGAAGAACAAGCCACATCCATCAGATTAACACACAGTAATGTCTTCCTGGTCTGGCTCTCAGCATCAGTGATTTATCAATGCAAAGCTAATAGCATCAGTATGAATCTAACTAAAAATCAATGTTTCATTATCTAATTGTTAGCAGGAATGAAGAAGGATGATTGTGGGAGACAGCGTTTGAGAGCATCTGGAGTTCAAAGAGACATCTGGAGGACAAACTAGTGCAGTAACTCCACTTTTATAACACTTTTAAACAAGCAAAAAGCAGATTACAGAATGAGGAATGGGCATAAAAACAACAAATGATATGTTTCCATGTAATACTCCTACTTGGTTAAAGCAGTGTTGTCAAATGTAGCGCACACAAAAAGTTGAAGTCTGAGTCAACTAATAAAAATAATGATATGAAACTGACACAATCATCCCAAGCCTCCTACGTCCATCACTTACATGTTGGCAAAAGTCAATATGATCCAATTTGGTAACAAAGATGCGTAAAATAAATTTTGTTTAATCCCTTCAGCTGCTTTGACACTGAGCCACAGATTCCTCAAGAATCTCTCAATTACTAAAACCAAATATTTACGGTTTCAGTCAGTCCTGGAAATGCTTTAAATTTCAACATATTGCTCTCATGTATCAGGTGATTTCACTGTTCTCACTAATCCCTAGCTCAGGAGAGGTTTCTATTCCTTTGGACTTTATTTTTGCTAATCATGTTAGATTTGCACCTGAGACACAAGGTGAACACAGGTTACAGCAGTAATCAGTCAGTGAATAAAGGGCTAATAGCGTTCAAGCCCCTGTGAAGGACAGTGTTATTGATTCTATATAAATTCTTGACCAGTTTTATCTATATAAGACTTTTTAGTCTAATTACACCTCTATTCTGCTACGGAACATTTCCAGATGTGGATTAATACACATTTGATGAACGTGCAGGATTACGTATGTGGGATTAACTAAGAGCAGTGGACTTGTTTGTCCTAATGATATCATCTTGTGCAACAGTGAGGCTCTTTGTAACATCTTGCACAGAAATTACATATGTAAGGCTTTAAAAGTACGTATGTCTAATGAATTAATTTTCTCACAAGAATCCTCTTACTTTGTACAAATCTTACAAGAAGCAGCTGTTAGCAGCTCTCCAATTGGACAATGAGACATTTTGGCCAAAGTTGCTTTTTTACATTGTCATGTAAAACATGTCATTATCTGTACTGCTTATTCCTATAATGGGTCGCAGGGTAAGCTGGAGCCCATCCCAGCAGTGTTTCAGGTGAGAGGCAGGGTACACCCTGGACCCATCGCACGTACTACATATATAGGGACAAACAACCAATCACGCACACACTCATTCCTAAGGAGAATTTAGAGTCATCAATAAATTTAGCATGTCTTTGGACGGGATGGGAGGAAGCCGGAGAACCCATGCATACACACATGCAAACTCCACACAGAAAGGCCACCAGCCCCCTACAGTCGAACCTCCCCCAGCCGAGGCTCGAACCAGCGACCTTCTTGCTGTGAGACTGCGGTGCTAACCTATGTATGCCCTATATATGGGGCACATGAGGGAATAAGAGGGCATCCTTATGTCAATGTGATAAATACCAATTAAACCCATGTAACACTTGGCTTTATCTATTGTTTCACTACTGGTGAGGACACATACCATTTTTTATTAGATTTCTCAAAATCTGAAGTTTATTTAGTTAGTTATTGCCAATGTTAAAATAACTATATAAATGCAGAATAATTTAAGTGTTTGGTTAGACTCGTCTGCTCTGAAACTGCTGTGACATGCTGTTACCATGAACCAGTTTGGAAATTAATTTCATCACGTTCTTGAACTGTAATGTTGTGTCATCCACCATCCTGCAACACATTACAGTTCTGTCTCCTTCAGCGGATTCTGCAAAGGTAGGACAATGGACCAGTTGCAAAGAAGCTCCTTAAGTCATGGACACAAGAAAATTGAACAAGTGTTGAGAAATGAGACACTGAAGTGGAGTATAATTTCTCTTCCACAAATGCCAAAGATAAAAATAGATTATAATTTCATTGCTTTTTTTTCACATGAAGACACAAGGAACACAATTCTAAATGTCAGTTTATGTTTATATTTTGCAAACTGAGAAAGCAGAGAACATTAGATGATGTTTGCCAGTTTTATGTGTTACTGAGTCGACTATATTAAAGTGATGATAACCTGCTGACATTCTTTCTCCTGACTTTGTATCATGCAGGAATATCTAAATATTAAACAGCTGGTGGTTGCAATTTGGAGCACTGGCATGAGGCTAACAGAAAATTAATGTCATGGTTACATTTTCTAAAGCTGCTTTAAACCAATCAGTTAAACTGCACAGCAAAGTTTACTCCTTATACTTAAACTTAGATGTGTGTGATTAAATCAAGCTTACCTTGACACATAAATGCCAGTTAAAAGTATGGACACACTTTCTCTTTTAAATATAATGGAAAAATACTGTATGTGGGTGTCTTCAGTAACACTATATTAACTTTATTCCTTACTTGCTGCAACAGAGTGGCATTGGCTGTGCATCATTTGGCCCTTAAAGGAGCAATGAGTGTAGCAATGGCATATGTTGCTAACTAAAGAGCATCCTTACAGTGGGTGTGAATATGAGAAAGAAACAGTGTTCATTAAACAAGACCTTGAAGGTATCACAGCTATATACAACAACTGTTAAAAAGACCTGGAAGGTGTCACAATAAATCTCTGCGATAAAGAGATTATTTCTTATGTCCAAAGATTCAGTTGACACTTGTTAATGCTTTGTAATTTATGAAATGGTTATTTACAGGCTTTGAATCTGTAGCATAGAGTGGAAAAAAGGTGTTTTGGTTTAATTGCTGTGGAGCAAAGTAAGAGACAAGACCCGGGAACTGGAAGGAAGCCAGATTTCTCCACTGTCGGGCACTAATAACACATCATGTTGACAGAGACGCACCTACTACTACTACTTTGCTTTATCGATCTCCTATCTTGCTGTTAATAGTCCTGTTAAACACCAGCTCTTGGCTCTTAACTGTGTCCAAGCCCACTTAACAATCAAATTCCCCCTCAGCTTAGTTTTTAAAGGTAGGCAAAACTTTTGGCTTTGTTGATTGGAAATTCACATATATTTTGTTTTTGCATCTATCTATCTATCTATCTATCTATCTATCTATCTATCTATCTATCTATCTATCTATCTATCTATCTATCTA
>JBAMHW010000019.1:16318307-16331294 GCA_037177495.1 Rhadinocentrus ornatus
CAGCCACTGGATACTAAATAAACCATTTAAACTTGCATCACCGCATTTTGGGTCCTTCCTCCGTAGACTCATAACAGACCTTAGTTTAGCTGAAGAACAGGCATGATGGACCTGCACTTATAATTTTATATATCTTCTTGAAATGGGTCACTTGCTTGAAACTTATGGTTTTCAAATTAATAATTTATTCTTTCGGTATCCACAAAGTTTAAAAGCTTTTGGGGAGAAGCTGAGGGACCCTATTTCCGATGTTAAGATGATGGTCAAATGTTTGCCCAATGAAACAGAATGGTGCAATTGCATAATTTACCAATTTGGATTAAATAAACTATTATTCTGCTTTACGTGGAATGATGCTTAGGCTCAGGAAGAATTACCAATTTGATGAGAGGACCACATACAACAATTAAGTTATTTAGCTTAGTGGCAGTATGTTGAGTAAGCCCCTGAGGGCAGGCAGCACAAATGTCATTCAAAGTTAATGACATAATGTTATAGAAATGTTAAGGAATTTCTGAGACAGACATGTTTTAAAAGTAAAAGCAATAAAAATTTTTGCTTATTTATTGTATTTTTGTGGAAAATTCTTCAAAACTTAAGCCATGGAAGACGCCAACATGATTTCTCCCGTTCTTTCTGCAGCAAGATAAACGGGAAAACAGGTCAAATCTTGAAGTTCACTACCAAGAACATATAGAGGCGCAAAATTCTTATTAAAGGAAATAGCAGGATGCGAATCCAGATAAATATATATATGAAAACTCCAAAACAACCTAAGTGTTAAAGGATTTAAAAAGAATAGACCCTTGTCTGAAAAAAACCCCAAAACTCTGAAGATATACATCAACCAGTGGAAATGAGGAAGCTTGAGAGACTCAAGAAGTACGCTGACGTGAAAATTATTAGCACAACTAAATTCATATAACAGGCGCGAGTGAATAAAAACATAAACTGCTTTTTTCCTATGATGTCGGTCAGGAAAGGTTTTCCAATTGGCTCCAATTCACAGGGAAGTCACGGGGAAGCTAGTCTATCCCAGCAATTAGCAAGGCACCACTTGAAATGGTTGCTAGTTTATCGCAGGGCCTACCGCTGAGCTCTACCTGTAGTAATAAAGATACATACCAGTGATTCTCAAACTTCAATCCAGTGACAAGGCACCTACATGCCCCAAATCAGCTTCTCTCATGACAGTCAAACTCAGATTTTAAAATGGCATGAGTACTAACTTTGTTGTTAATGTGTTAAAAAGGAAGGTGCTATTTTCAAAGATTTATCTCTTTATTATTGGTTTAATTTTGACAGCCCAGGTAAAAATCCCAAATTTATTTGATAAATGTAGGCTATATATATTTTTTAATTATTTGCTGATCCCCTGAACTTGTCTCGTGACCCCCATGGGGTTCTTGACCCCTAGTTTGAGAACCACTGATATATACTGACTGAATTTTTCTGCAGATAAATGAGTTTTTATTAGCATTTGTTTGGTTCCTTTTTTTGTGAATTTTCAACCAGGGTTCACGGCAATAGTGAAAACTAAATCACGCTGAATTATTTTTTACTGTGTGTGTGTGTTTGTTTTTCAGTATTTTATAAATCAAAGCAAGTCCATGTTCAGGAAATGTTAGTCAAAACAAAAAAAAAGTACTCAGGGGAGGTTTTAAGGAAACAAGAATGTTTCAAGAAGATATTAAAAATGACTTGTGTTTTAATTACTATTTCAAAGGCAACAGTGCTGTTCCTGCAAGCCTTTGCTAAATAAATCTATTCTCAACTTCGTGACCACCGAAAGCTAGGCTGGGATTGAAAACTCACTCAACTGTGTAAAAACAGTATTTCCTCTATCCTTCTATATTCTTTGCTAGTTGGTTTATTTAAAAATGCTGCACGTTCCTTCAACAAAACGAAACAAATCTCTCTTAGATCCATTACAGTAACTGCCGAAAACGTTCCTCTACTCTTAAGAAATCAAATTTTACACTTAACAGCCTCACAGTGATATTTAGCAAAGTTGGCATTCAAACGCAACACGCTCAGATTTGATTTTAAGTTGGCACTCAATAAGCATCCACGCTGAGACTGATTGAACTAATAAGCTCATGCCTGAAACCCTAAGCGACACTGTAAAACAGCAACTGTGTCATGTCTCCAATAGGCGACGCCACACTGAGGCAGTGATGACACAAGCATTGTGTACAGGGGGTGAAGAGTATGGTAATGTTGTCAGTGCTCCCCGAGGCTTCAGAGCCATCATACAGCAAAACAAGAACCACTGCGATATACTGTCTCGTTATTGTCTGGCACATATTCTGTCAGTCTTCCCAACATGAGCCTGCTGTTCTGATTACTTCCTCTCCACTTCCTACATCTCTTGCAGACTGCTTGACCTTTTCTAATTACGTAAAATTATTTTTATTTGGCTTTTTCTGGAGGGTGAAATCTCTCTTACATGAAAACTTGTGATCGTGATAGCTAGAGTTTCATGTGATCATCATAACTATAGTCTCGCCGGAGCAGGATTGCCAGTGTGTTGATAGCTGAAGGCAGCTTGTTTTCTTGCAAAAACAAGGCTTGATGAGTTTGACTCTCAGCCAGGAAGAGTGGACCTTTAAGTCAAGGGACTCTGTGTCTGCCAGAAATCCCCAAGAACATTTCAGACAGTATGTAGTTAAATTGCTGCCTGTTCTTTGCACTTCTGTCAGTGTGTGTTCAGAATGCTATTCTTTCGCACATTATTTGTTTTTAGCATTTTCTACATTATAAAGAGAAGAACTAAAAGAGGAAGGGGAAGGAAATGCCAAAACAATAAAGCAATTTACAAGGGAACTGTTATAATTGCATAAATACACAGACTTGTACTGTAGCCCAGCAGCAATGCATGAACCACTGCAGTGTGCCTCAGGATGCTTGATCTGAGTGCATATACCCATGAAGTTACTAATATCAGTGTTGTGTTTTTGCACCATCTGAAAGTTACTAAGATGGTTTAATTAAAAGACACTTTATGCCATTATTTCCTAACAAGCAGAGGAATACATTTCTGTACACAGTTAACCAGGAGGCACTGATACAATGCAGCCAAACAACCAAAACCAAACAAAGATCAGGAACACTACTGACACTTGGTTAGAGGAAAGACTTTGCAAAAGTGCTACAGAACCATTTCATGCTCATACATGGGAAACTTGAGCACGGCTTATCCAAGAAGGTAGTATGCACAGAAACTATTTATAGCCTTAGCACATGCGTAGCAAACGGTGTTAGCTAAATTTCCTCTCTTGGAGCATACTGTTAACGCTTTGTGGGACATCTGTGTTTTATTACAAAAAAGGTGAAAATGAAATGAATGAAAACTGAGGCATTGTTTTCGCCTAATTTGGTCTTTTCATGTCAATAATCCAAAAAGTGCAAGAAACTATAGTGTTAGCTACACTTTACTAGTAATGTGTTGGACCTGTTTTGGTCTGCAGAACGGCCTTAATGCTTTGCAGCATAGATTCAACACAGTGCTGAAAATAGTCCGCAGACTGAGACTCATCAGACCAGGCAACATTTTTTTAATCTTTGCTGTAACCCATCTGCTTCTAGGTTCAACATGCTTTGTTTCGAATTGGTATTCTGTGGTTGGTTGAATCACTGTTGCCTTTCTATCATCTTCAATCTGTGACTCACTTTATATTTTCTCTTTTTTGGACCATTACCTGTCCTGTGCATTAAAATCCTGGGAGATTAGCAGTCTCTGAAACACTGATCAGCTTGTCTGGCACCAATAACCATGTTTATAGTCACTTAAAGAGGTTTCTTCCCCCATTTTGATCCTCAGTTTGAACTTCAACAAGTCATCTTGACAGTATCTATATACCTAAATATATTGCTGCCATTTGATTGGCTATTTTGCCATTTGTGTTTGCAAAAAATTAAACGAGTGTAACTTGAAATTTGTCTGGTAAAGATACATGAAAACACTTCTCTCTTCAAGAAAAAACAAAAGAACAGAAAATGTACCAATATCCGCTGCGTAATTAAAAGATTTAATTAATTAAATCAAGAAATTACCATGAAAATGTCAGCGTAACCAAAGGGCAAACTGATGCACATCCACTTTGGGTTTATTTTTAAATATAGTCAGTCTATATACAGTAATTCCATCAATATCTGCAGTAAAACACAAGTGTTCACATCTTGGTCATAAAAATAGACCCTACCCATGAATATAAACCCACATGCCCACAAACAGGAACAATGAAGAAATCTGTCATGAAACTTAATCACAAAAGGTCATGTTGTTGAGTGAGAAACAGATTAAATTAACATAGTATTAGATATGGAAAATGATTCCTGTCAAATCAAACTGTAGCACAATTATACCATGTTAATTACTTATTTAATTAAAGAAGCTGATTGCAGAGCATAGAAAAAGTCATGCGGGCACCTGGAAAGAGGTGATGAAGCTTGAAGCTCTTGTCCCTCTGCTCATTTCCTCCCTGCATCACTTCTCATGTATTCACACTTTGGCTTTCCACGTTTATGCATTAATTGCCAGAACATGCCACACAGAAATTGTTTCAAAGGGGAGAAGACTTTTCATTTGTTCATCAAAGAGGGGATGCTGAGTAGTTTGAGATCATATAACCTACACACAATTATCCTCAAGGGAACTGAGCAGGAGAGACAGCCAATAGAAACACAGAAAGGAAACCAAAGACAACACTGACAAAGATTTTTCACTACACAGGCTAGATAATTAAAAGATTATTTTTGACCATATAAGGATATTAAAACACAGAACAGTTTGTAGTAGTAGAAATGGATCTGTGTGTGTGGTCTCGGCTTTAAGTGCAAAAGTTTAAGATTACATATTCAAGCCCTGACTGAAGAATTTGAGATTTTTATCTCTGGATTTTTCTGTTTCATTGAAACTTTCAGCTATAGGCAAACCCTTGTGTGGACTGTTGATGCCTTGCATGGTTTGTGTACTGAAGCATACCACAAACATTTGTACATTGTAACTTTTCTCAATCTTTTTTTTCTATAAAAAAATCTTGAATCATGAATGAACTGAGAAACAGACACATTTTAGTGCATTTCCAACCACAATACAGCAATACAAGCAGTGCTTTGCTGAAGATTTTGTGCATGGTGCATGTGTCTTCTGTGCCTTATGGTTAACAACGTACTGCTAACTGATATGGATATTAAACCAAATTAGATGCAAAAATCTTAACCACCTAATACCGTAACAGGGTGGTTGTCCCTTTGAAATATTTGATTGAAGGATCAGGCAGGAGTACACCAAAGGAAAAGGGTGACACATATAAATGACACCTTTTTAACAAGGGTCTAGATTTTAGGAAGTGCTGCCTCACAGCAAGAAGGATCCTGGTTCAAAGGAGAAGGAGCTCGAACCATTTAATTCTGTTTAGTTTGCATGTTCTCACTGTGCATGCATGAATTCTCTCCAGGTACTCCCACTTCCTCCCACAGTCCAAAGACAAGTATGTTGGGTTAAATGGTGTCTCCAAAATCTCCGTAGGAGTGAGTGTGAGCATGAGTGGGTGTTGGTCTCTCTCTATGCTAACTCTGTGATGGACTGGTGATCCTGTCCAGGGTTTACCTTGCCTCTTGCAGCTGCTGGGATAGGCTACAGCCCCTCATGACTCTAGATTAGATTAAATGGGTACAGAAAATGGATGGATGGATTGATTATTACAACTAAAGTGGTTATATAATGTATATGTATAGCAAAATGTATAAAAACAGTCAGTAGTGATGCTTTTATTCAACGATTGTTTACTTAGGCTGATCCTGCACTCCATGGCTTTAGTCGCCGCTGTGCAGACTTATACTTCTTTGAAGAAAAACTTGCTTTATGCCAAAGCATACATTTTTTATCAGTGATTTAGCTTTACACACTAGAGAATACTCTAAGAAAGCCAGAAATAAAATGTCTCACTCATCAATAAGCCAATGTGAATATAATTTTGACTTAGCTTGTGACAAAAAGGTAAATAGAATGGTAAATTTTCATAAATTGTACTGAGAATAATAGGAGTGAAAGTAAAACGTGAGGTAAAAAGCTGGGAAAATAATCCCAAAGCCCCATGAGGATATAATGCACACACCAAAATAAGCATGAAAGCAGAATTCAAAACAGCCAGCAGTGACCAGCCCATAAAGCTTAATGTTACTACAAAGCTAACCCCATCGGCACAAAATCAAGACATAATCTCAGCACATACATCCTGGAACAACAAACACATTTACCTTGATGATGAGAAGCAGTAAAGTAAATCCCACAGGGTGATCTGATTTAAGTTTGCAACAAACAGGGCGGCAAAACCCCACTGCCACTAGGTGTTCATAAGGGGATGTATGCACAAACATGCATAACTTGTCCCTCATGAAGTTACAATAACATCTTGCAGAATTCAGATTTAACATACCTGCATTCAGCTCAGCAGTTGAATGGATGTAGAAATGAGCCGGCAGGACAAAGTTAATCCTTACCCTTAAATTTGACATTTTCAGCCATAATCACACAATACTTATGAACAAAATAATGTTGACTCAAAAGGCAGCGATCCCCAACTCCAGTCCTCGAGGCCCCTCAAGGCCCCAGCTCAGTTCCTGTTGAATCAGGTGTGCTGCAGCAGGGAAACATCTTAAACCTGCAGGACAGTGAGCCTTGAGGACCATGATTGGGGATCGCTGCACCAAGGACTATCAACATGTTGAAATATACACATTTTGCGAATCAGGGACGCAGCGAGCTAGCTTACATGGCTTCATTTGCTTTGCAGCTTGTAACTTCTTATATTTGGTCTGTACTGAGTGCTGAGTAGACTCATCCACTAGACCCACACATTTTCAACCTCTGGACTATAAATCATTCCACAAAGCCTACATATTTTGCCAAATTGGATACATTTCTGGCATAATTTATTATCTAATCAGTGGCCAGAAAAGTTTAAGCTGATCTGAGCCCTCTTTTCTTGATTGAAAGACTGACACGTCTTATGTGAGTTTAAGAAAGGCTGTGAGATGATGGCAACACTAAGTGACACTTGCCGCTGACAAGTGGCAAATGAAGAGGATTACCATAAGCCAATGAGCTACAGAATAAATATATGTTCAAACCTCATTTGAAGTGGCATCTGTGACATTGCCATGCCAATTGAGAGAGAATTCAATCTGCTGGCATCAACTCTCTAAAACTGTGATTGGACTTGTGAAGAGACCAATTTGTTTCTAAATGCATGCAGTCAGGCCTCTATGTGATTATGATACCATATCTGCATCTATTCTTGAGCTTCAGCTGTATTGTGAACTCCATCAGCACTGAAATTAGCTTTTCCTATCAAGTATTTGAGGAAAGATTAGAATAAAATACAGTCTATCATTTTGAGAGGCAGGGTTAGTGTTTGCTAGATGGTTTGAGAGGTTATCAGCTGTCAGTACAAATGGCTGGAAAGTTGATGAAGTCTGTGTTTCATTTATGACCAGTAGTTAATCCAATGTACAGGCTTGTGTTCTGGGATAATTTTTTTTTTCCTTTTGATGAAGTAGACATTCCTTTATTATTGATTTCATGCCTCCTTTAAAAAATTAACTGTCACTGTGATGTTTTTATTGGTTTGGTATGAATGGGGTCACTTTTGAGTTGAAAGATATGCAGTATATGCATTCCTCATAGATGTGATTATTATCCTTTCCCCTTAAGGTTTCACAGATAAATGTCACTTCTGAAGCCAGTAGCCAATTAGCTAAACTTGGCATTTAAGACCTCTCTTTACCAAAAAACAAAACAAACAAACAAAAAAAACAACAACCAAACTTTAGGTTTCAGGCATACAAGTCACATATTGATGGAAAAGTGGACTTTTATTATAGTTTTTGTAGCCTGTTCTTGAAGATTGTTACATTTTGAAATGAATTTTAGTAATGTTTTCATTTTTATGTGAGGATAAGCTCTCATCATTGGCCATAACTGCTTCATCCTTCAGGGCGTCATTAATATATTATTAGAAGAGTAGAGTAAAAATGTCATTGTTTCGAAGCCACACTAGTGAACGCTGATTTTTGCACATGAGCGCCTCCTAATGAAACCTGATTTGGCATCTGTCTTGCAACCACTCACCAGCCTGTAACCACCAATGTCCACCTGGTGCGTGTGCTGTCTATGATACCAGCCCTTTATTTACTTTATTTACGGATTGATATCAAATCGTGTATCGGTGCCATAAAGTAAAACAAAGCTGTCACGTGATGCCCTGGGCAGGAAAGAAAGTTGTTAAGTGCAGTTTCTCAGCCCAGGAATGTGCATATGAATGTCAGTGGGCCATCGTAGCAAAGGAGAAACTCAGAGTTTTAATGTCGGAAACTTATGTCATATTGCTTTAAATTATGTGATTCCCTTTATGGTACTGTTGAATTCTGTTTCCTTATCCCTAAAAAAAAACCTTGTGGACTGACTACTCATCCACAGTATACCATGCTTGCCTGATGGTAGCTGGGTATAACCCTGAATAAGAGAGAGAAGAGATGAAAAATGCATGAATGAATGAGAGAATGAAAATAAAGAAAATTAAGCACAGTTCATTAAAACTATTTGACTTATCTACTTTTGATGTCACTGCTCTCTGCTACTTAAAAAGTATCACTTACAGGGTTTAAATGTTGCTTGAAGCTGAATTAACTCCTGCATGTCTGTCGCATGGTTTGGTTATTGTAATGGATGATTATCTCTCTCAGGGCAGTGGAGCATAGAAATTACCATTTTCTTAGACTTTCTTTCATCTGTTTGTGCAAATGGCAACTTAATGCTTCAGAGATGTGTGATTTAAATTAAAATAACTGCCTGTGAAAGAGGAGGTCCACTCTGGTGGGGCCTGCTTTTAAAACAAATTGTGTGCATGAGTGTGTGTGTAGCAGGAGACAGGAGTGCTGGGAGAGTGCGTGTGTATTATGTGTGCAGGAGAGCTTGTGTACGCCATGTCATATGATAAATGTTCTCTCTCTTATAATCTATGTGCTTCAAAATATGATGTATGTGAGGATGAACTTTGAATTATAACCTAAAGAGTGACTCATTAATCTTCTGACTTTGGTGGGGAGTGGACCAGAGGAATCCATTTTGCCTGTTTATGTTTTATGAATAATGCAATATTGCAACTGGCCAGCTGGATTTAGGCAATGACGTTCAGATACACAGAAGACAACATACAAGCAAACAGCTCTGTTTGCAGGAATCTAAAGGAGGTGAATGTGTGTTAGCTTGTGCAAGGAAGGTCAACATATTCTACTGTTTCCACTACATTTGACACAAGACCCTTGTGTGCTGTAGATATCCTCAAGAACATTATCATTCTTTCACTCTTTAGTGTATTATTTACAATTTAGTACTATTATTATAATTTAAATCCTCCTCCTGTTTTTTTTTCTTCTTCCCCTTAGTGGCTTCTTTTTATCTTGCATCATTGCAGAATGACTTAGACTCTGCTCTGAATTTTATAATGGACTTTTGGATATTTAAGTAAATATACCTGCCACGTTTGTTCAATTACAAAACTGAAGTTTGCAAAACATATTTGTTGAGGGGCTGACTGAGAACACATAGAGGTTTATATGAACGGTTGTAACTTGTACAAGTGTTTAGATAAGGGTGGACTATTGGCAGTATATAAACCATCGGTCAAGCAATAGCTGTGATAAGTTAGCTAACCTGGTAAATCAAACTTAAACAAATTTTTCAAGACTATCATACATCCATTAATGCATGCCACTGTTCCTTTTGTAGAAATTCAATCCCTCTTGTACTTCTTTTGGGAGCCAGTGAATGAGATACATCAGTACCACCTTCTGTGGTACAGGCCAGTTCTTCCTCAGTTCCTTTGTGTTTTGCGTTTTCTTTGTTAAATCATACTCCATGACTGCATATTTTATACTGTCCCCAAGCTGACAGCACTCACATAAAGCACTTAAATAGCCTCTTCTTTATTGGTTTTGGTTAAACTGTCTTGTTGCACTACTGTTGCCTCTGTCTGTATTCAAAACTCTGACCCCTGAGTTGCTTAATGGTATGTGTAACTTCACGGTATCTCTAAGCAGCTACTCTCATGAATAGTTTGTGATGATTTCTTAATGATGATTGATTGATAAATTCTTCATGATTGATGAATGATTGTGATGAATTATCACCACCAAATTGGTAGCGAATTGTGCAATATTGACACTAGGAGTGGTTACCAGACTATACGTATGGGGGAATGGGCCGTCATCATTTATTCATATGACTGGTAATTTTAGGGGGGTGATGGGGCCCTCAAAGAGCATCCATCGGTATTGTTAATGCAAAATTAATTCTCTCTGGAACTTTTTTTTATTTAAACGGACTTTGATAATAATATTAATTCATTAGCAATTTTAAAATCGAACACAAAACATTTATTTTAGGATTTTCAAGGGCCCCCACCCTGCAGTGGGCCCTGCAGGAAATCTGGAGGCAGTGAAATCTGTAATCTGGAAATTTGGATGTAGTAGCATGTCCCACTAGGATGACACCCCAGGGAAGACCCAGGATGTGCTGAAGGGACTCCTTTCTCGGCTGGCATGGGAACGCCTTGGGATCCCACCCAGATGAACTGGTAGAAGTGGTCGGGGAAAGGCTAAGTCTGGGCTTCCCTGATTTGTCGGCTGCTCCCACAACCCGAAGAAAAAGGATGGGTGGATGGATGAGTGGTGAACTGACACACGCACTCACAAAAAGATGTTATTAAAGAGCAAAACTGTATAGATAATCAAGAAATTGTAACTTCTTTCTTATATCCTTCATTATTGAATGCACATTATCTACTTTTCTGCCTAAAACTATGGACAGGATGAAGCAATATGCAGTTTGAAGCCTTGAAAATTCTCTTTTGATTATTAGCTTGCAAATCCTGCAGAAAAAGTCTAGTGAATAAATAAATAAATGGACTGAGCACAAAGATTAATATTTCCAAGATCATGCTAACTTGTGAGAAAAAGAATAAAAGTCAGTCAGTAAAAGGATTCTAAATTATCCTCTTCAATCCTCTTGGTCAACTGCTGTTTTCCACCAGGATACCGGATTGCATGTGCTTCTGGTTCAAACAGTCATTAAAGATCCTCAAGTAGAGTGACAAAATTCTTTCACTAGAAAATGTAAAAGGTTACCAATTTATCAGGTGAGTCCAGACACAATGGTAGAGGTGTTTTTCTCTGAACGCGGTGCATGTCACAAAGGATTTCTTTGATTCCCTGAGGTCTGATTTGACCTTAAATTGCCTCTGTGAGGACTTGGGTCTGCTTCTCTTCATGATAACCCCCTTACTGCTCAAATACTGGGGGCCCCATGTGCTATGGTGTACTGCATTCCCAAAAGGTAATGTCCTCATTGGACATCTATTACTACTATATAACATCTGCCAAACTGAAGTGGAAGGTGTTAAAAGTCTTGTTACCCAGCTCATGAAGCAGCTTTGAATTGTTCAGCCGCCTCCACTCATTTAGCTTCCCTGTCAAAAGCATGACAAGGATGCTCATTAGACAGCTTGACTGCTTTATTTTGCCACATTAGTTATTACTTATTCTGATTTTCCAGGAACAAAAAATAGCACACCTGAACACATGCAATATCAGAACTGTGCAGCTGGCTGACCCCTTACCATCATGTGCAACAAGATAAAGAAGGATATAGCAGGCAGGAAAGTGTACATTTACAAACTTGTAACTGCTGGCATAGTGCCTCTCACCCTTCTTAGGAGCAGCTAGGCAGCAATAACTAGACGCATCAAGCACACATTACATCCCTGTACCCTGTGTATTTACTCTGCCATCCAGCCAGAAAGATTAGTTTAGCTGGAGAGTTGATTTATGGACGACAGAAAGTAATCCCTTCTCGTCCTGTGTGCTGTAGTTGTGCCTCCTCCTTTGCCATTGCACCGAGCTCACACAGTCTGAAAGCCCTTGATACCATGTTTGCCCTAAGGTGTAATGTTTGATAATATAACTACTGCTTCTGTCATCCAGACCCCCCACCCCATCTGCACCGACAACAGAGCCTCCACCCCCCACAAATACATTACAGCCCCACAATGCTTTGAGATTTATGAGGGAGTAGTGGCACAGGAGTGAGGAAGAGAGAGAATATGCATTGATTGAAAGCCTGAGATAGTCCCATCCAATCCCGCCCCAAAGAACATCAGTTATTTTGCATCCTGACACGGCGATTGATAACTCGTAAATGTGTGCAGGGATGACAAATGCAGATGGAAACTGACTCTGACAAAAATGATAACGGCATCGGTCTCGAGGGGGTGACAGAGGTGGAGGTGGGATGCTTCTTAAAATATTTAATAATTGATACAGAGGCAGCGAGATGTTGTTTGACCCTGGAGGAGTGTGAATGTCATCAGAAAATTGCCAAGACTTTGAAGTGAAATATATTAATGACGTGTGTGTGCATGTGCACATTTTTTCCGTGTTTGTATATTTCTTAAGAAAGACAAGAAAGTATCCTAAAAACTGTATCTGCTTTACTGTTATTTATTGTAAAATGGTTCATGCCATGCAGCTGTTTTTCACAAGTAGCGATACACTAACAAGTATTTTTATTATGATGCATCATGCTTTCCATATATTCTATGAACATAGAAACACAACTAGATTTAGAAAGATATTTCCTGGTTATTTGATATTTTAGATGGCAGATAATGATGCAATGAACTTTATTACCAAAACTGGAAATGAGATGTGAACCATGTTGCAACATTGATGTACTTTCACAGAAAAAATGTAAGGTCAAATAAAATAACTATTTGAAGCATAACTGGTTAAAACCCACAATATAACATTTGCTCAAACTGCTATGGTTTATTTATTTATTTATTTATTTATTTATTTATTTTTATTTTTATTTTTATTTTTATTTTTATTTTTATTTTTATTTTTATTTTTATTTTTATTTTT
>JBAMHW010000019.1:16339446-16365133 GCA_037177495.1 Rhadinocentrus ornatus
TACACATATATGTGTATATGTGTGTGTGCGGTTAAAACTATATCTAAAACAAGAGAAAACAAAAACCTTTTTTCATTTTTCTTTTTAAAAGGTTGAAGAAAGTAAGACATTGTCCTCCTACCACTTTGTGTCTTTAAATAATTCAAATAAAAAATGCTTTTCAGATCCCTTTCTATTTCCATCACTCCCACAGATGGCAGCTTGGCTCCTCTGACTGGCAGTTAGGCTCAGATGACATGACAGATGTTATTTCATCTCTGTTTCTTGTTTTTCTCTGTTTGGACAGAGAATAATAATTGGCTCTATTGAATGCAGTTCTTTCAATTTTAGCTCCATTTTGCTTCCAACTTGCTTTAGTGCTGGCTTGCTTTTAAGCAGCAAACATGCTGCCATGAACACGAGAAGGGGTTTGAATGTGATTTGTTCTCAATTCAATATTTTTAAAACAAGAATGCAGTACCTTAAGGACTGATTGTTGGCCATAATCCTACATACATCACACTTAAATTAGTATTTTTTTAAAAACTAACTTCTAATCCTCCATCTGTCAGGCTCAAAATCCACTGAATGCCACCTTATCTGGGTTCTTTGGGACATCCCTGCAGCACCTGCAGAGTGCAGCTAATTCACTCTATACTGCGTTACCCAATCTGTTTTTATTCTGAGGGTGGAGACAGAGCACTTTCTGACACATTTGATGTGTTTGCATGTCTCTTTGTGATATGTGTGTACATAAATAACACAACTCCGAATATCTGTGTGTAGTGAGGATGGGTGGGGATGAGGAGGGAGGGGTGAGGATGCGGATGTTCCTTCTGCAGTGCTGTCGTGTTGCCGCATTTCTTGCTGACAGGACTGATCAGAAAGTGATGACAGGCTATGATTGTCAAAACGCCTGTCGCTGAGTGGCAGATCGGCTTTGGCTCTTCCTTATTTCCCACTTCCCTTCCCCCTGGTTTTGTCACATCTCTCTCCCAGCAGTGGGGTTGGTTTAACTCAGAGTGAAGGTAAGAAGAGACGAGCACAGGCAGCATGAGGAACTCAATCTCGGAGTGTTGCGTTCAGGCCATTGTAGATGTCATGCGTTAGTACTCCCACGGCTGTGGAGAAGCAAGCCAGATAGTGACAGTGTGGGAGTTAAACCAGGAGTTAGAGAGCTCAGTTTGGTGAGAGTCTTGACAAACAAAGCAGAGCTGCTTCCTGTATTGTGTGCTGGACAGGTATGACGAGAGTTATGCATGTTTCTCAAGAAGAATTCTTAAACCAGCCTCAAAATGTGTACCAACGGGTAAATTTTCCAACTTCCTTGTTTTAGAACACAAGATGCTTACAGAAACACTGTCGTGATGAATAAAATATGTCAAATCCTCAAAGAGTGCCAGAAATTGAATGACAAGAACGCATCAATTTGAAAGGGAGATTTTGAATTGTAGGATTTCTAATTCCATTCAAACAGGATGAGATTTACAATGAAGTCTTGTTGTCAGTTGAACAGAGCTGAAATTTGCCAAAGCCTCTCTTCTGGACTTTCTGAAAAGTTTTCTTTTTTAATTATCAAACCATAGACTGCTGCCTTTTGAGGGGCAAAACGGGTGAGAGGTATGAGGAGTATGGATTTTAAATTAAATAATTTAGCTTTGTGCCGGTTTGTTTAAAAATCTCATAATTTAATTTACTTTTTTTTAGTGAAGTGAACTTCAGCCAAAACCTTATAGAAGCCTGTTATGCTCGCTGCATTGCTCAACTTGAAAGACCAAACAGAATTAGGTATATTGGAATAAATTTTTGCAATGAATAATATAAATGACAGTCAGATACACTGTTTGCATCTGTGTTCTGTAAAATACCAAATAGTATGGAAACAAGGGAAGTTTGAATTTAAAAAACATTTCTCTTTGTAATCAGTTAGCAGGAAAGATTAAATTAAATTTCCAACTTTTGTGACTAATATGCGTTTTCTGAGATGGGGATGCTGATGTCAACTAAGGTGTCACATGCATGTTTGCATGATGTCGTCACAAGTTTTTTGAGTCCAAACAGTGTGTTTTGAACATCGAGAACATATCCAGATAAAACTCATCCAGGCCTAAAACGTCCTGCTCCATAGATTGCTCTCCATGCTCCATTGGTCTTAACAATTTAACAAAGAGATAATCACAAATAGATAAAACAGTAGCTACAATAGTATGAAGATTGCGGTTTAGCCAATACTCTTCAGACTGCAGATGATAACCACAAGTTATCATCTGTACTATGAAAAGTTTGAAAACCTCATGCCTTGCCCATACAGATTTTGCTTATTTATATGTGGAATAAACAAACATGAGTTGGAAAGTAAGTTAAGCTGTTTCATAACTAACACAGCAGTCTTAGACACAGTGTCAGTCAAAACCAAATATGCAACAAATCTCATCACTTTGTCCAAGCAAAATCACTCTGAAATAGAGTTTTCCAAAGTGAACTAATGCACTTACATACTGCAGCTGGGGGTAAAACTCTCCAGCATGTAGTCGGGGGGACTAATACTGGGATACACGTTCTGAGCACAGTAAAGAGCTCCTGCCCCAAACTTTGACCTGGAAGTAACAGAGAAAGCAGGTAACATAGAATACCCACAGAGGTGTGAAATGTAATGAAGTGAAAAGCTGAGAAAAGCCCAATACTAGCAGGGTAAAAGGCAAGATATCCCCACCTATAATAGCAGAGGTGGGCATACTTGACAAGTTGATTTCCCTCTCATATCTGCACCAAGGACAATTACAGTAGTCCAGTAATATAATCGAGCTGAGCTACAACCAATGTCTAACCAAGTTATACATGTATAGAAACATACTGATACATGAAACATTATATATCAAATAAATTTGTACATGTTCATGGCATAGATCAAGTAAAATGTACAAAACTTTAACAGTGTAAAGATCAAAGATCAAAACTGCACCATTAGCAGTGTTAGCCTTCAACTCCAAAGATAAAGATCTCTGTAGTTGGTTAGTAATAGTCTCAGATTAGATTTCCTCAGATGAAGGCGGCCTTTTCTGTGAAAACAGCTGTTTGGGAGTGTTTGGCTCATTAGACTAACTCGTCATATTAATGCAGTTTAGTGCCAAGTCCACACTTGTCACCATCTCAGCACTCCTCCACCGCCCTCCTGTTATTTCTCTGTCACTCTCACTCCTACTGTGATCATGATTGTTGGATAACTGTTAATTAATGACATGTCAAACTTATGCTAATGATAGCGACTTAATTTGGGGCTAGAAAATAAAACAGTGATATGCTGTGTGGAGTGCCTTTAATACAGTAATGACAAGAGGTAGCCTGTTCTCACTTTGCAGGAAGTTGGTTGTGTCAAGGACTGAGGACATGGCTCATGCTCAGTGGGGATGTTAGGCAAGGGAAAAGTGACAGGCCAACATCCATCCGCCTCCTCATCTTGTCTATTTATATGTATATTCATATTCATGAGCTATTGGACCATGTGCTGTTGGCGATGCATTTAGCTTTATTGGAAAACCCGAATCTCAGTCCTTCCCCATGGCAACTGACAGAGAAAGATTGCAGTGCCCAAGTGACAAAGGACTGGCAGGACATGGTGCTAAATCATTATATTGACGTGGGCAAAGAAAGCAGAGGCTCTTCTTCGTAAATGCAAAAATTACTTTACCTTCTGCTTAAGGCATTAAGTAGAAAGTTTGTTTTTTGATTAACACATCTTAAGACAATAAAGTTGTCGGACAGCTGTTTGAAGACAGAGGAGAGAATAACAAATGACCACATTATTTATTATGACTCCCTTGTTTCAAGACTTGCTCAGTCATTTACTTCTGTGTCTTTACATGCAAGGAAATTTTGACCTGAGAGCAAAGTGCATAAGTATCAGATGGGATGACAGTTAACCTTTTAGTCAGGCAATAACTTCATACACACAGCAAAATCAGGACTTTGAAATGATTGGTGTCAGCTGGAATAAAACGGAGCCTCGCGTCTGTAAGACAGAGGAGTTATGTTCAACAAAGCACTCTGGAAAGATCATATTTCAACAAGAATGGCTCTTTCTTAGACTAATTCATGTGTACAAAGTCAAGAGAAAACTAGAGAAACACTTTCAAACTAAAGCAATAGTTAAAAAAAAACAAACAAAAAACCCAAATAAAACAAGAAAGCCCTTAAAGATTGTGACATTTGCCAAACTATATAACAAAAAAAGACTCAGTATATTCATAAAAAAAAATTGTTTCTAAAAGTCTAAGATATGTAGAATTATGCAGAGCAGATTTTCTCAGTTAGTTAACCAAGTTCACTGCTGCCCTAAGCGGTGGGGAAGTGAAGGAACACCAAAACTCACTTGGATGGATATGATGGACATGAAAATCTTTCTGTTGTAACAGACAAAAAGCTGGTTTTATAAATATATATATATATAATCCACAAAATTAATAAACTTAGTAGTCAAACAGATATATGGTTTGTTGTGTTGTTATGTGCATTTCTAGTTCAGTCTGTAGTTAAATTGTTGTATCTGAAGATATCATCATTTTGATGACACTTATTACAGTTACAGTATAAAAGGTACCAACCATAGCTTTGTTATACTCAGAAAAAAAGTCAATTTTTTAAATTTTGAATGACTTTAACATTGCATCCAGTAAACACTTTGTGGGTGTTGCGTAGTGTAGTAATGTAGTGTCTACAAGGTTAAAAAATATTACATAATGTTTTTATAAGGTTTTCTAAATTTATTAATGTGTTATAACACTTTCACTGTTATCTTCAGTTTGTCTCTGTCTTGGTTCAAAAAAAGGTATGGACACAAAAAAAACACTTCAGACTGCCTCAAGATTTTACTGGGACATGTACCGGAAACCAAATTTCTAATGGATGATCAAAGAAATAAATAATTATCACTTAAAGGTGAATTTTCATCTGTTAAAGAGACATTCTTTTGTATGCGGTGTTGTACATGAACAAAGTGAAATAAGCAAATGCATGAGTTGTGAACATATTTCCTGTGGATATTGAAATAATTGAAACTGGTATTAAAAAAACATTTACAGAGATCAGCTCTTTCAAAAAACAAACATTAGCAACATGTTTTCTTTTTCCTTTTAATTTATTTATTTCTACATTTCCATTTATACAGATTTCAGTTTATCATTTAGAGCAATAAATGTTTATTTATTTTAAATTAAATTAAATTAAATTAAATTGCACTTTTCATAAAAAAAATAACACAAAGTGGTTTACCTTAAAACAATTTTGGGACATTAAATTAAAATTGACTAGGATTGAATAGGACCAAATAAAAGCAACAGGTATAAAATATAAATAAAGGGGTTGATAAAAACAATGCACTTGGGTAAAACAAAACATAATTAAATAATATGTAGAAAAGAAATCTATAAAATGATGATAAAAAAAATAAGATAAAGTTAAATACACAAAAAATCTAATAAAATTAAATTAAAGAGATATTTCTTAGATAAGATAATAAGAATGGCATGAATGAAAGTGACTTCAGAGGGCAAAATGGAACTTATCTCTAATAGACTAGCGACCTGTTCAGGGTGTATTCTGCTTCTCACCTGGCATTGCAGGTTAGGCTACCCCTGCAACCCTATGGAATAAGCGAGTATAGAAAATAGATGGAGAACTAACTGATGACACAATGTGAACAGTGTAGTTGACCACATACACTTACCAAACACTGAAACAAAACTAGCAAACAAACACACTTCAAAGTTTTTAGTGGTCTGATCAGGCAGACATCAATTGTTCAGGACTCTGTAACTCGCACCATAAGATCAGTCATATAAAAGTAGGACTGCCCCATCATATAACAATTAGGAACTTTTGTTTGCATGCAAAACAAACAAAATTATCTTAACCAGTTTTGTTATTTAGAGAAAATAAGGGTCAGTAGAAGATAGTTATGACTTGAAACAGATTTCTTCACTTGTCTTATTGATTTGCAGCTTCTCTCCTTCCTGTTCCTCCCCCTCTTTCCTCCCCCCAGGCCCCTGCACTTCCTCCCTTCTTCTTCAAGCCTCTGACAGTTGCGCTGCTCATATAGACACGGCTGCCTTTGCATAATGCGGATGCACCTTCTGTAGGTCGAATGAAGCTCCTTCGACATGTGTCAGAAGCTTGCCGTGTAGGCTTGGACTAATGATGGCATAATGGCCAGCCCACTGCCCCTCAGCACATGCCCACTCTCACAAATGCATGTGTGTGTGAACGCAGGGGGTGGCAGGTTTCGTCATGCTGATTAAAAGCAACCCCCTCCTCCCCATTCACAAAGCCCCTCACAAAAAGACAGCAGGGAACATGAACCACTGTCAGGTTGGCCCAGATGAGGACACAGGATCCGTGTCACCTGAATTTACCGGCCTAATATGACAGCCAAGTTGTGATCCCCTGTCTGGGACGTGTCACGTTTGCAGAGTTTGGGCTTATTCTCATGCAAATGATGTCAGGTTTGGACAGAATGTGAATGAGACTCGTCACACTGTCCAAGAGTCTAAACCCAACCACATGACAGTGGTTCCTCGCACAGCTCAAGATGAAATAAATACGACATTTGACATTCAAACCTGGCAACCAAAACCTGGAATAGTTCAAAATAATGAGGAATTTATGGGAGGAACCACAGCACCATGAGTGTAACCTATTTACCTTTTCTGAGGTGCTAAATAGCACATGTTCAGTCTCCAGGATGAACATGCAGTCTGTTCGCAAACACATAGAAACACACTCTGTGTTCCTAAAGTTTCCAGTGGAGCTATTAACATGGATTTACCCTTTATTCATCAGAGCAGATTCACAATCAGAGTATCTCTCAGATATGATAATGCAAATTTTTACATAAAAATAGGGGACACAAGAAGATGATGACATTTTTTAAAAAATGTCATAAAAGACAAATAAAAACAAGAGTGATAAAGAAGTGGTAGTAACGCTAATCACACATCTTTCTTGTGGTGTTCTTACTTCTTAAAGGACTCCATTATTTCATTAAGTAAATGCTAGATAAATTACAAGGTCCTGCCAAAAAGACACACAACTGTCTCAATATTTCAGATACTTTGACACAGCAGTGGCTTGTGGTGCATCTCACCTGTGGGCTTTGCGGCATTGGAAAAAAGCTTTGATAGATCCTAAAAGACACTCCATCCATTCAGAACGGCGGCAGCCATCATTATTCTCAAAAGAATCCACTTTGTCACTTCTCCATTCTTCAAGAGCTTCTGCCTCGGCCTGATGAATTATGTCGTCTGTATCTTCCAAAACAAGGCTCTTTCCTGACAGGTACACAACACTTTACAAGATGTTTTTGACTGCCTGCAGATCTCTGCAGGGACAAACGTGTCAACAAGCAATCGGATTCAAGTCTCTGTCCATGATGAGATGTCTCAGGTGATTTTAAACCTTCAGCTTCTCTTCAAATCTGGCATTAAGGCTTTAAAAAACAAAAAAACAACAACAAAAAAAAGCTTAAGGTGCTATATTGTTTAGCTGTCAGAATGCCTCCAGCAGAAAGAATTAGTCTGACACCTCAGGTATATTTATTTGTTATGTGAGAAGTATCTGGGCACAGCTCTGATCATCACCTCAACTTGTGACAACATTCAGGATGAAGCAATTATTTATATTTATACAAAAGAAAAATTCTTTATATGCTTGGAATCAAAAACATTGTCAGGTAATTAATTTAACCAGAAGGAGACAGAACGTAATGGTAACATAAAACAAAGTTAAAGACATAGTTAGAATAGAACAAATATTTTCATTGCTGAATTGACTAATTTGGAAATTTGATTTAAAATTAAATTAACTGTGTTTGATAGCATTTTTAACTCCATTGTTACCAAATAAAAAGGGGATGGTTTCAGTGGTTAAAATGGGTTACAAAGCTGCTTATTTTGTTCTATACATATAACTATGGGCGGCTGTAGCTCAGGTGGAAGAGTAGTTGTTTATCGACGGGAGGGTCTGTGAAACGATTCCTGGCTTCCACAGACAACATGCCGGAGTGTCCTTAGGCAAGACACTGACCCCCACGTTGCATCCCGATGTGTGAAAATAAAAAGAAAAGTGCTATATAAATAAAGTTTCTATTAATAGTATTATAGTAAAATAACAGAATGTGTGTGTGTGTGTGACTGGATGAATGTGACATGTAGTGTAAAAGTGCTTTGATTGGTCAACATATGAAAAAAAGTTCAGTCCATTTACCAGTAAAATTTGTCTAAAAAGTGCAAAAGAAGCTCTGATGAAATAATATTATGCCTAAATAGTCAACAGAGTATAAACAGACCAAAATTTTATGTTAAAAATTTTACTTCACTGTTCCACTGTTAAGTCTCACTCTTGCTTTCAAAAGGAACCAAGAACATTGAATATGTCTTCCACTGGCACAAACTCCGGTTTAGTCACAGCACCATAGAGGTGAGAGATTTTTCCAGACACTTGGCCTTGTTAAGGGTGTGTGTTTTGAAAGTGAGGTGTTACCGTACAAAAGCCTGATCAGCTCAAAAGTGCCCCGAAAGCAGCAAGAGAGGATGAGGTTAATTCACCAAATCCTTGCTGTCGGCATGAGTACACATGATATGCGTATCACAGGGATTCAAACTACACTACACTATCGTGTGCATCACGCTGACATGTAATACTTCATGGATGTACAGATGTTACTGCTCAGTATGAGAACAACATACTGCGACTTCAAGCGTTCCGTGTTGATTATTATAAATGGATAGCAGGCTGCACCGTGACGCCTTTTGTCATAAACAGCCTTTTGTTTAATGTCAGGTTTGCACTGTTGTCTTGTGAGTCTCTGTTCGCCTGATAATGGTGATGACAAGGAGCCAATTTATTTTATTTATTTATTTTTTCTTAAAGCAAACAAAAGTCATAAGAACAATCAAAACATTGTCTGCCTGACAAAGTCATATGTGGATCTTTTGTGTTTGTAGTGACAAGAGGACTTGTTTTAGCATCTATAAAGGCAGATATCTGTGCTGTGTGTTTACAACATAATGATGAATGCACTGAGTAAATAAAGCTGAAGTGGACACAGCACTGTAGCTTCTCTACTCAAGCATGATAGGATTAAAACCATGGAAACATAAAGTAAATTCTGTTTGTAACTTTGTTTATTCATTATCATTATAGAAATCTAAAAACAAAGGAAAAAAAAGAAAAAGCATATTTCTTACATTTATTGCTTGATAATAAATTAAATGAGACTGGATCTGGATAAAGGCAGGAAGAGGTTTAAAAAAACAACAACAACTATATGTGATAGTTTGAAAATCAATGAATAATAATTCATAAATTAATTGCAAAGTTTATTCTTTAGAATTCTATGTAACTTTCAGAAACTCTATATGATCAATGCACACATCTTAAAATTAAATTAGCTTGCCGATTGTGCTTTCAAGATTCACAACTTTGATGGGCATTCATTTAAAAATAAAGAATATATGAGTAGAAAGTTCAAAAGATTTGTGGCTTGTGTAAAATTGGTTAAATATTAGGTGGGAGTGGCAGCCTAGTGGTTACAGAGGTGGGTCTGAGTTTGAGTTCCCAGTGTGCCAACAGAGGTAAACCACTGTGGGCCCTTGATCAAGGCCGTTAACCTCTCCCAACTGCTCCCCAAGTGCCAAAATATGGCAGCCCACTGCTCTCGATTACAACGCCAAATTTCCCAATCTGGATTAATAAAATAAAATAATTAATATAAATTGCTATTGTTTCAATCTGAGAGTATGAAACAAACAAAAAAATTAATTTGTAGTCTGTATTTGGACTACAAAAGAAACATGTGAGAGGCTGAAACAGTTGTTCAGTTTATATATATAATATATTGTTCAATAATAATACTTGTAATCCCGTTATTTCTTAGTAATGCTAGGGAACTTCTCTTTAGCAGAATTATTCTGTTTGAAACACTTTGCAACATCTTTAACAGGTAGCACAACCCTGCCGGCATTACGCTGGTCTCCCATCACCTGCGACATCTGCTGTAGTAAACTTTGAGCTAAAAGCTAAAGTTAACAGGTGCTTCTCAGACGTGAAAGAAGCTTCTTGAGTTACATAGTGCCTGAACTAGCTGAAAAATTAGCTGTTGAGTAGCTGTTAGCCTGCTAACTCACACCCTTTTAACACAAATTAAATCAAATCAAATTTTATTTATAGAGCACTTTCATGCACAAGTGCTGTACATAATAAAAACAAATTCTACATATTAAAAACAAAATTTAAAAGCCTTCACACATCAAAGGCACAATCGTACACAAACTCGCACACATACTAACAAAGCACTGCACACACACCCCTCCCGTCCATACCCCATTCTGTACAAACTTGAACTCCCATCACTACTAACTACTTGCTGTGATCTCGAACGTGTCTTCCGGTATGATGGCACCTGTGTTCGGCTTTGCCGCTACCGGCAGCATTCTGTCTTGCAAAGTTGCGGTACTGCTGTGTTCTGCACTACTGTTATTGCTTAGCTCCACTAATGTTTTGCTGCTATATTCATGACACTTTTATCTATCGGATCTTATATGACCGTAAAGGATAACTCATCTCCCTGCGCTGGTGTTCTCCATTCTCTACTCCCAGAGGCCGGTTTCTCATCTGGCGTTTCAGGACCACGTAGACCGCGGAGGAGAGGAAAAAGAGAAGGTGTCCAGGTCATGATCAGGCTGCTTTGGAAGCACGAGTGTCTGGTATTTGACGTTGAGCATTTCTGGTCAGCTGTGCTCGGTCGTTTTCCGTGGGTGAGACTGTTTCCTCCGCAAACCTGCCTGGACATGCAGGGCCCAGATTTCTGAGGCCATGCTTCCTTCGGACTGCTCTTCCAAACTCGTCATTTGCTTGGTCTCATTTTCCCGCTGTGAGTGGATTATGTGAGAGTCAAGGATCTAATGCACAGCTCTTGCAGCCCTTGACTCGGGCTGTCTCTGTTAAAGATCAGGCTTCTGCCCCTCTGAACATGGCTCTCCTTAATGCCCGATCTGCATCTAATAAAACGTTTTTGTTGAAGGATTTCATTCTTTTAAAAAATCTTGATTTCCTGCTTCTGACTGAAACCTGGCAGCGCATCCTGAACTCTTCATCTCTTATTGAACTTTGCCCAGCTGGTTACTCCTTCTTTGGTCAGCCTCGGACATCTTGGCGAGGAGGCGAAGGTGCTGCGGTTTTTAGGACCTGTCTTGCTTGTCGCTCAGTGAACGTCGGACACTTTGCTTTGTTTGAACTGCAACTGATTAAAGTGGGAGATAAGAACCCCTTTTTCTGCGCTATTGTCTACCGTCCACCTGGTCCAAACAGTCATTTCTTTATTGAATTTAGTAACTTTTTATCCTCCACTTTGAAGCTGTCTAGCCAGCTTATAGTTGGTGATTTTAACATACACGTTGATGATGACTCTGACCTTTTTGCCAGAGGTTACATCAGTGTCATGGATTCTTTTAATTTTACCCAGCTTGTGTCTGTCCCCACACATGCCAAAGGCCACACATTGGACCTTTTTTTTTCTTTAGGTTTGGATATTGATTGTCTTTTTTCCGAGGACATTTTTATTTCTGATCACCTCTGTATTCTTTTAAACTTGTCCTTTCCTTTGTCGATCTCTCCTGCCCACAGAGAGGTGAGCTCTCGTATCCTTGATTCCTCTACTGCTGATGTGTTTTCTGATGCTTTTTATTTGGTTCTATCCTCCTCTGATGATGTTTATCTCTCCATTAATCTTTTTAACGATTATAGTCTTTCCATTTTAGATAAAGAATGTCCTGTTAAAACCAGTTAGCTTTTGTTGCTAAGTCATCCCCTTGGTTAAACGATAGCATTCGCTGTTTAAAGCACTGTTGTAGAAAACCTGAGCATTTATGGACGAAAACTAGTTTGCATGTCCAACTGTTTTACTTGAAGGATCTTCCTTCAACGGTGCTGTTAGAGATGCAAAGGCTGCCTACTTCTCAAATTAAATCTCAAAAAGTCGTGGTAATCCTAAAGTGTTATTTAACACCATTAGTAAATAAATTACTCCTACTGCTCCTGCTGTCCCCCAATTGTGCTTCAATTGACGATTGTGAAAAATACCTGGCCTTTTGTTCTAAAAAAGTCAAAACGGTGAGAAGCTCTCTCTATCAGCTGTGTTACCGTCTGTTCCCAGTCGAGCTCGGCCTGTGATCATAGATCATTTTCACCTGTTTCTTTATCCGAGTTGGTAACATTAGTTGGCTCAATAAAGGCATCTGGTGTAACATTTGTTGACCAAGGATTTGATAATTAGAAACAGTAAAGGAGAAGTACCTAACATTGAGTTCCACAACTAAGCTAGTCAAACTAACATTAGCTGAGAAAGCTAATAGGCTTATTTTAAGGTAACAACAGCTTGTTTTCCTGAACATAGAAACTCTTTATACCATTTTCTTATTTGAGCTAACTTTAGTGTTAATTTGATTAATGTTTAGATTTATGGGCAGATCATAGTTTTTATGTTGGGTCTTTAAACAAGCACTTTCAGAAAATCTGGCAACCTCTACACATACCACAATTAAAATAGATCTGGTTAAGTTTAAACTAAAGTTGTTAGAGAGTTTTAATACGTCATACCAGATTGCTGTAACAATTCATATAAGCATGTCAACCCACCCCGTGGGTGTATGAAATGTAGGCACAGCTAACAGTCAAGATTTGCTTTCTGAAGTCATGTTATAAAGACATTTAGTTTGTTATAAAGCTAGTTTAGTAGAACAGAAGTTTTAAAATTATACAGAAAAAAATGGTGCTTACTTAGATTGGATGAAAATTGAATGTCACAAAATGTTCAACTCTTAGTCATCAATGGAGAGAGTGAGTAATACAGGCCCAAAACATTTTTGCAACCAGACTGCAAACAAGTTTGTTTCTGCAGGGCCATTTTAGCTTCTTTTGGCTTTTTATTATTATTTTTTTGCTTGGGATGTAGTGACCCTATAAATATGAAATCTCATACACTAGCTAACTTCCTGTGCTTTACACTTCAGCACAGATATCAACTTTTCTCTGTATTCCTTGTTCCTCGCCCCACACAAAGCATGCTGCAGGGCACTGGAACTAGAATTGTTTCGTGAGAGAAATGCCTCAGGCTAGTGTTTAAGAGCTGTGTGGGGTGAAAGCATGTCGACTTAAATACCTTCAGTGGAGACATGTCATGGTCTCTTTTATCAGGTGCCTCTCCAGCTGAACTATAAAGCTGAGCTCCATGTTAAACTATGAAGTCAAAGCCCTTTTTTTAAATGTTGTATTCTCTTTTTCTCTGAAGGGAATTATGTGTCTATATGAAATTAGTCAGAAAACTCACATTTATTTAATACTTTGAAAATAGCGTGTCATACCTGTCATGAATAGAAGAAAATGTTGCTCAGTTGTCTTCAAAAGGCACTAGGCTGATTTTCCATTCAGTAGAAGTATTGTGCAGAATTATATACCAAGAACCATGAATGGACCACTAAATGTCTTTGGTTCAATGACAACTTGTATCTAAACAGTTCTCTTTATCATCTCTAAATATATAAATACCATTAGACCAGGACGACAGCAAAAAACACCACAAGCTAACGAAACATTTAAAAAATAAATACTGCTCAAAAAAAATAAAGGGAACACTTAAACAACACAATGTAGCTTCAAGTCAGTCACATTTTTGTGAAATCAAATTGTTCATTGAGGAAGCAACACTGATTGACAATAAATTTCACATGCTGTTCCTGCAAGACAAAGGCATATGGACTGGCCAGCCTGTTCCCCAGACCTGAATCCAGTTGATATCTGGGACATCATGTCTTGCTCCATCCACCAACGCCATGTTGCACCACAGACTGTCCAGGAGTTGGCGGATGCTTTAATCCAGGTCTGGGAGGAGATCCCTCAGAAGACCATCTGCCACCTTATCAGGAGCATGCCCAGGCATTGTAGGGAGGTCATACAGGCATGTGGAGGCCACACACACTACTGAGCCTCATTTTGACTTGTTTTAAGGACATTACATCAAAGTTGTAGTGTGTTTTTCCACTTTTATTTTGTTTATTATGTATTTTGGTCAAAATAACAGTGCAAATATCCCTTATCCAGCATAAATTTACACATCTATTGAAACCGGCTGTTTTTAGGGTATGGAGTGATCCATTCCTCTTAACCCTTCTCTTCCAGAGTCGGCCTTTTTTGAGATGGGTTATACAGTACTTTTAACCCTTGAATCACACTCTTACTATTTAAAAGTAAATAGTTTAAGAGCTCAC
Source organism: Rhadinocentrus ornatus (assembly GCA_037177495.1). Lineage (NCBI taxonomy): Eukaryota > Metazoa > Chordata > Actinopteri > Atheriniformes > Melanotaeniidae > Rhadinocentrus > Rhadinocentrus ornatus. Next base: position 16,353,741 of record JBAMHW010000019.1, read on the forward strand.
ACTATCACTCATCAAGCTGACAGAAAATGACTTAACTGGCTGTTTTAATCTCAGATACTTTTGAATTTTGCACTTCAATTTCGCCATGGATCGTTCTTTTAGGCACAATACCACTTTGAGTCATATGTTGAACTAGTGCAAGTTGTAAAAATACTGCACTGCAGACAGATGTATCATTGACTTGATACTATATATTATTTATGTATCAGGTCCAAGGGTTAGATGACTGGTTAATAACACCAGTGAAAAATTATATCATAAACTACTCACAAAAATGTAGGGATATGCAGCCTTTGTGTGATGTCAGAATGCACCTAAACGCTACTGTAACCTTCACTGGCAAATTTAATTAGACCTCTAAACTTTTAAACTATTCAATGTTAAAGGACTCTATACTATTCATTCTGTTCACATTTTGATTTTCATATGGTGGGATACACACTGCTTTTAAGGTTTTGTTTCAATAAACTATTTGAGTTAAAGAAATGAGTTAAAATAAACAGGAAAAACTGTAAAATGTATTTTAATGAAAATCACACCATTCTTAAATCAAACAACACAATAGTTTAATCCAGGACATGAAATTTATTTAACAACTGAGGATAAAAGAATACCATTCAGAATAAATTGATTAATGACAAAACCTGAAAATTATTGTCATTAGAGAGCAAATCTTTTCAGTTTTATGTACAGCCATAAGCATCACATCAGATGCCAGTAAGTTTATTTTATGTAAACCACACTGAGGGACCGACTTTTCAGTGGTATTTTTGGTCCAACAATATTTTGTAGCTTTATACATTCCCCCCATTATTGGTTTAGAAAATAACATTGTAAAAATACACATAGTACAAATAATATCGAACTGTAAAGAGCAAGATATGCTGACATACATGTACTGGATTATTCATACAAGCAGATTTAAACTTCATTAACTTTACAACTGTAGATTCACAATAATAATGTTGGTGACCTACTAACGCAAATACTGTACATATTGAGACACCTAGGAAATTAAATTTTAATAGAGATAAAAAAAAGGGATTAAAAACATTTTAAAATGTTTTTGTGATTTTAATAACAAACAGAAACAAATACTATATTTAGTTTCCAAATTTGAGTTTTATGGAACAAAAACTAAGTGTCCTTTTTACTCTTACATTTATTCATCAATTTACACTCACTGAAAGTGCTGAAATCACTCTAACATTTTGAAACACAGTCTTTCACCATCGACGTTTTACAATTGGCTGAGTCCAACTGTTAAACAGGGACATCAGCTTTGTAATCATGGCTGGAATTTAATTATACATAATATTACGAACTGCTTTACATGAAAACATGCACAAATTGCTTCATAAATAAAATGCTAAGTGTGTTGAAATATTTTCATCCTAAAATAATTAGTCAAAAACAGTGGTCAAAAGAAGAGCATAGACCAGTTTTAAAAGAATAGATGAACTAATTCCTAAAGGCTCAGATAAAAATGCAGTGCATTGGAGAAGCAACAATCAGTCAGTAACTGTATAGTGCCATGTCTGTCGCACCAATCTGGAATAATTTTGTCACCAAAATTTTTATTTTTACAGAATGGCTTTGAGCCTCTGCACTGTAAGTTTCTTTCATTTATGACCAACAGAATAATAACAGTGTAAGGTATTAAATATCCTGTTATTAATACAGCTGTGGCACTATGTGTGATGACAGATTGTAGCTTACATTTTTAGTGCAACAGTAATCTGTCATGCTATCAGCTGTCAGACTCTACTGCTTATCAAACTTTTCCAGCTCTTTCACAAAGATGAGGTGGTCCTCTGGTGGCTTTCCATGTGTTTTACAAAGATGCAATTTGATTGCATGTTTGCTCACAAATGTCCGGCTGCACATTTTGCACTGATATAGTGAGCCAGAGTCCTCTTCTGTATGCTCAGAACTAAATGTTTTGTCCTCTGTTCTACTGACTGCCTGCTGCTCTAGTAAGTCTATGGAAAGCTTTGAGAGGTCTTTTAGGGTGAACCCAAGGTGAGACTCCAAATGATGAATGTAGGACGAGGGAGTCCTGAACTGGGAAGCACAGTCACTGCACAAAAACAGAGGCTGGCCAGAGTCAATATTTTTTAGGAACTTTGTGCCTCCTGTCCGCTTCAACTGGTATTTTACATTGGCCAGCCAATGTGAGATAGTGGTCAGAGAAAGACCAGTGAATTTACAGATATGGACTCGTTCTTGAGGTCCCAAGTCACTAATCACAAATTTTCCCTCAGGTGTCTCTCGAAGACTTGAGGCAAACTGGGCCTGGAGAATCAGGAGGTGCTGAGGATTCCAGTTTGACTGTCTGCCTTTCCTTCTTTGAATAGGAGACAGCTCTTCTGTGCCGTCCTCAAAACTACAGCCATCGATATCTGATTTTTCAGAGACCGAAGATGGGGTTGTCGATTTTGGAGTCAAACGACCTGTTAGATTTTTCACCATGTCCGAAATATCCATCAAAGCATTCTCCCGTAGAGGCAGGGGTGATGACTGTGAGAAATTTTTGGAAGTTGGTTTTCCATTGTTTATGTTGTTGGGTCGTGTTGTAGAGGTAGCCTTAGCTGTACTACCATTGCTGTTTTTGGATTTCGTTAAATCCATGGGTTGATTATCGTCATCGTCATGGTACTGACTCACAGGCTCTGCTTGTCTGTTCTGAGCAGAGTTGCTCATGTTATAGAGCATTGAAAAGGGTTCCATGAATGGGGTGGCCACCTTTGCAGCTTTCCCCAAGTGGTTGTTCATGACAGACTGCAAAGCACTGAGAGGGCTGACAAGCGGTTGCTCAGGCGAGTGATCAGTGATGATGTTCAGGTTACTGCAGCCATTGCTAACATTTCTTTTCGGTGATTCACCCTCAGTTTTTATCTGTATATCTATTTTAGTCTCTGTCTGCTCTCCTTTACCTCTTAACTCAGTCTGATCCTCTACTGTAGTGTTTTTCACAGTCTGTGAGAGGTTTTCTGGATTGGGTGAAACTGGTTTGTCCTTAAGATTAGGCAAAGGAGACTTAGCAGACTTACACTTATTCTCTGCAGGTTTTTCCTCCTTTTCGTTCTTCACTGAACTTCTTCCTGTCACTTTTTCCACTAGCTCCTCCATGGCCATTACATTGCTTTTGTGACTCGGAGATGAAGAAGGGCTATTTGGTGAATGGATCAGAGAGCCTATATCAGTGGACATTAGCTTCAAATTAGTGCTGCTGAACAATGGCTGAACCTGTGCACACAAAGGCACCGTTGATTTTAAAGGTCCATGCAGCTGATAGGCAGCATGAATGCTGGGGTAACCACCCCAGGTTGGTGTTCCTGTTTGGGCCTTGCTGATTGCACTTGAAACCGTGTTCTCTAAAGACTTTAGGATGTCTAGGCCCCCTTTAGGTGACTCCTCTAAGTCTTCCTCTCGAAGATATTGGTAAGATCTTGCCTTTGCAGGTTTATCAGCTTTGTCGGAGGGGTCTTCTTTCTCCTCTTTAATTTTTTTTTCTGGTTCAATTACTTCTGTTTTCTCTTTCTCGTAATCTTTCTTTTCCTCATGTCGTTCTTCAGGACTGGAGGGCTGCAATGGAGAGTCAAGCTGTTGCTTATCATTAGGTGCAGGAAGTCGTGTGGTCGTAGGAGGCAAAGGAATCGATTGAATTTTTTCCTCAACTACAGGGTCAAAAACTAACTGCTTACCCTTTTTAGTGGCTGAATTTGTAACTTTAAGAAAGTGCCCTGTAACCATCATATGGGCTGTCAGTTGCTGCAAGGTGTCATGTGAGCTGCCACATTCCATACATTTGAGAATTTGTGCCTTTCGTGCCTCAAACTGCCAAGTGTAACTGGCACCGTTTTGGTAACCATATCGATTGTTAGGAGTGACATAGGGATTGGACACTTTCTGGTCTTTGGGAGACTCTCCCAGGAGTATGCCAGATGAGACAGACTCTGGTGAGCTTGGAGACATCAAGTCGTGAAATACTCTTTTTTTGGTTGGGGGTACCAGCTTTGAGGTGAGGGCTGGCATTGGTTCTTTTAGAGGCACTTTCTGATAGTGTTTTGTTTTGATCATGTGAACACTAAGATCCTGCAAGGACTCAAAAGAATGACCACAATACATGCATTTGAGAACCTTCTGGGCATCTTCTTTGCCTTCCATCTCTAGCAAAGAGCGCTTGCGTGGCTTGGACCACTTCTTGCTTCGATCATCCTCTGAATCCTTGTTGTCATCGCGGTAGTGGCCTGTTTCATTCATATGCACAGTTAGGCCAACCAAAGTGTCATAGGCTGCACTACAGTCCTTACACCTAAACTTACTGGCTCCAGTAAACACTGGGCCATAAAGTTTATTGTTTTGTCTGTAAAGCTGCACAGTGCTGAAAAGGCTGGGCTCAGGAAGGAGTTGGTAAGGAGTATGCTGCAGAGTTTTAGCCAAAGCTGCCTGATGCCAGTCATAGGCTAATCCTCCTGTGCCACCAGAGTTTACATTGATGCCACTGTTACTGCTGCTTGACACCATTCTTGCAGTGGCGCTGCTGGTGGTAATATTAGTGGTGGCTGGGGTGTTGTTACTGCTACATCTGTTCTTAACATGGACGTTGCCTGAACCATGACTGTTCAGGAACCCATTGCTCCTTTTATGATCGCTTCTACTGCCATTGCTAGCTGTGAAATTGTTCCCCTGTTTACTTTTAAGCATATCCAGAGCAATGCTGGACCAGGAGGCATCTGAGATCAGGTTTGCATAGACAGCTTTCATTTTTGCCAGACTGTCCTGTAATGAGAGGCCATTGATGGATTCAGTACTTTCCCCAAGCTTCTCCTCTACCTTGTCTTGCTCACTGAAGGAGGAGGGGGTGGTCTTGAGGTCTACCAGTTGATCACTACTGGTGCTGAGGGGAGAAGCATACCCAGCGTCTGGATTAGTGCCATTGCTAATTGGAGAGTTTTGGCAGCTATAACGATCTCTTGCATCCTCTTCATCATTGAAAAAATAGTCTGCATCTTGACCATCGAGGGAAAGGCCATCATCCTGCAGATGTTCCTCTTCATCAGTCTTTCCCACTTTAAATTCATCTTCAGGTCCATAAGCTAGAAAACAAAATAGATAGAAGAGTAATATTAGATACTTGTCTAATAGTATTGTTATACACTTGGCATACCATATCACTTCATTGTATGTGGGTGGTGGATGCAATAATACTAAAGAGATTTTTGTCAATAGTCCCAGCAGAGGACAAGGGTTTGCAATAATAAAGTGGCAAACATCCACAGCCTGACAGTGACAGATTGTCCTCCTCACTGCTCTGCCTAATAGAGCTGTTGAACACAACAGGTCAACAAGGGTAAAGAGCTGAGATCGGTGGAGGAATGTTTCCACTTTGTTTAAAAGCAAAAAACAAGCACATTTTTAATTTATGCGGGGTACAAAAGTTTTCCCAGTAAATGATACACAAAAAAGACGAGTCATTTGTTTCTTCTTAGCAGAAATGAAGATGTTTGTTTGCTATATGTCACACTTGAAAAATTGTAGAATATGGCTTTGATTTATTTTCTTAAATAAAGTTACTAAGATGTACTAACAGTAAGCAGAATGCAAGTATTTTGTTATTTTTATTAAATATAAAACCTATGGTATTTCCTTGTCAATACATTAATATCTGAATACAGCTTACACGCATACAGTCTATTTTTCAGCTGTATAGTAACCATATATGTGTTTCTTCCTCCAATTTGCTCAATTCTCTCAATGTGTCTTAGTTACAGTGAATTAACAAGTAAGAGATAGTGAAAGCAAATGCCAGCCTCGTCAACCTTGCCAAGCCACGGTTGGCTGGAGTCGACTTGGCATCGGCTGTGGAAGTCCTCACAGCGTGATGTTAGGAAGTGGCCAGTGGACAAGACAAGCCGTGTTGTTACTGCCTGTGCTGCCCGAGTACTCACAGCACCAAGCGTGTCATTTTAAAAAGAAGGAGGAAAATTTGTTGTATCAGTGGAAAATGGCTGGCTTCTTTCTTTCCCACAAATTTCATAAAAAATGATGACACTGGACATAATATTCACTTTGACCAGTGGAATATTAAAAATCTAAATGCAAAAAAGAAAATGTTGGATGTATGATGCTGGAGGAAGATAAAGAAGGAAAAGTGCAGGGTTAAAAATGCTAAGGCATCTTCCTCAATCCATCCCTCATAAGATACTTGTCTGATGTGCCAGAATCAGTCTCCAGCGAGGAAGCAGATGTGCTGTCAGCTTCAAACAGCATGTAGCTCTCTATCCCATAATCGAAATGGACATAATACCTGATGTTTGTAAGGTGCCAGTTAACTGCTGGGAAAGGCTTGAGGTGCTACACCTGGCTATGTGTGCGTGTCAGATGAAACGTTCACACATCCTTCCTTTTCTTAATTACGCTTTTCCTGTGCTAGTTATGTTTACAACTGTATGCTTTTTATTAAACAACCACTAAATTAAAATGTTTTAACCTTTTACCAAAGCAGCTGTAATACTTTCTTTCTACCTGCCTCATCCTCCTCATCAAATTGCAGCTCGCTGTATTGAAATTATTTCCAAACTAAGCTCATTCAAAGTCAAAGTGGGGCGAGTAAATAACAAAATAGCTTCACAAGTGAGAGAAACCTGACAGCAGTATAAACACATGGAAAGCTCAACAAAAACTAAATCCTAGTCTTTCCCTGCCATCATCTGTATGTTGCCTTGACAGGCATCAGTGTCAGGAGTGTGTCAGTGTCAGCCTGAGGTGTCAGTGTCCACACAAACAGGCCAGAGAAGTGGTGGGAGGGGGGAAAGTAACAACAACAAACACAAGTCAGCCATTTTTCTCCCCCCCCCGCTCGAGCCTCCTCCTTCACCATCTGTGTTAGAAAAGCTGCGGGTGCCACCGCCGGCTAATAAGGCAATCAGAGATGGAAAAGATGCTGACATGGCGGCTTTCGAGCGTCACTCAGAACAAAAGAGGAAAAGGAGAGGGAGGGAGAGAGGGATAGGGAGGGGATTAAAACAGGAGGCTGGAGGGGAGGAGAGGAGGGGGGAAAGTGTCTGTTGTGGTTGTCAGTCAAAAACGTAAGCCCACTTTGTGCTGTCAGGGAAGATAGGCAAAAGAGGGGAAGTTCTGAAAAGAGAGGAAAAAAAGCTGTTTAGGCCTACGAACAAGAGCAATGCGTGTGTATGTGTGTGAATGTGTAGCTGACAGAATAAAAAAATGGCACAGAAACAAGTTGAACAGCGCACATAAGGTACAAGGAGAAAGAAGTCGTAATTATTAAATTTCCACCATGTTTGCGCAAGGTTTCGTAGTGTATAATACTAGGTGTGGCTGATAAGTTGTTTATGTGCATGTGTTTGTGCACGTCTTAAGTGTCACGGTGTGTCAGGTGCAAGCAGAGATGCAATGTGGCTGGTGGGGGGAAAGCGACGCCATCTGTGTCTGGAGAGGAACCTGTCACTATTGTTGTGCCCAAAGTCCAGGATTTCCTTCTGCAGACAGGTGACACCACAGTAGGACATCCCCATATCACACACACACACAAACACACAGGCATGCACTGCACTCCTTCCTTCAAACTGCATTCCTCCCCAAAGGAACAAAGCTGTGTGAGGTCCACTCGCGCAAAATGAATTCCTTTTATACACATTTAAAGCAAGCAAATGCAAAACTGAACTGATTGAGTGCTACTAAAAATACTGTCTATGTAAAGTGTTCTGTTTCTAATTCAGCCACCCAAATCTACTCTAATCAGGACACGTATTATCAATACAAGTTCCCCTGAGAGTCCGAACAGTGAAAAGCTTTTGTTTAATTGGTTAATTTTCATTAAGAAAAATAAGAAAAAAAAGTAACCTTTGAAATAAAATAGGGCAATCTTAGATATCTTGGCTAAGACATGGCACTCGGATAATCAACCCAACTTTTTTCCCCTCCTCTGACTTTCAAATATTCACCCAGCACACACACTTTCCCCTTTAAACCTTCTTCATTTATTCATGTTGTCTGAGAGAAGAGGGCAATCCCGGCTCTCATTTGCAGTGCTAATGTCCAATTCCGCCAGCTTTCACCCTGCTGATTTACCCAGCGTGCCGAGCGCGGCATCTGCAGCAGGGCGGCCGGCGAGGCTCCCTCACAGCGTTTAGCGGCCCTTCAAAGCAGGAGCTCCGGCGTGGCAGTCTTATTTCTCTCTCCCGTTTCGCTTTGTCACCGGCCCCTCCATTCGCTGCCACTCACCTCTGATGGCTTTGGACAGGCCTGATCAGTGTGTGTCATTGACCTGTACGGTGTGCATGAGTGTGTGTGCGTTTCAGTAGAGAGAAGGCTGTAAATAAAATGACATTATTATTTCCTCTGTCCTATCATGTAGAAAAGCCAATTATGGTAATGCTTAATATGTCAGGCAATCTCTGTCTCTCTGCACTCTCTCCCATCCTGTTCATTCTTGCTCCTGTTTTCAATGCGAGAGTCGCTGCTGTGGTTTCATAGAACCTGACACTCTCTTTGGACTACTCTGACAACAGTGTAGACTGGGGCAAGCTGGCATGGACCAACAGCCTCCTCTCAACTACAGCTGGTGGCTGTCGTCTTGCTTCATCATTGTCTGAACACAAAAATTATTTGGGAATAAAAACAAAAATAATGGTTACATAAGGTCTATAAATCTGTAAAAATTTATTTATTGCCTTATATTTGTCCAATATTTGATGCTTTATGCGCTAAAATTTTTTCTCTTTGTTTAATTCAAGAGGATATTTGCATTGCTATTAGCATGCAACACATCCCAACGCTATGTTATTTAGTGTTGTTGCAAATAAACTGTATTAGCCATAATTATATCTGCAGCTTTCTTGACCAGATAAGTAAAAGCTTACCTAACAGCACCCCCACGGTTGCTCTCTCCTTTAACCCACATAGAGTTGTCCGCCATATGGCACAATAGCTCTGGGGCTTCTAATGGCTCATACAGTATGTCATACAAATTTATGTTCTCAGCATCCTCCGTTTTTAACATTCGGAGGTAACAAAGGGGGAGAAAAAAGGATAAATAAATGAGAATTCTGTGGGATTATTCTTTGCCTATAAAACACCTCAACCCACACAAATACATCTTGCATGGGCACTCTACTGGTTGGTTGTTTTAATCATCTAGGGTAATCAACATTCTCATTCTCACTTAGTAAAAAACACAAGCATACTTAAAAACCTTAATGCCTTAGATGCACTACTGACTACTCACTGTAGTAACACCCAAAAAAAAAAAGAAGAAAAAAAAGTTGCCATTGCTACAATTTGAGCTGCTGTCTTTGTTAGATGAGAAGCAGCAGGTAAAGAATGTTATTTTTACACCCCTAAAAGCACAAATCCATCCCATTGCAGGAATATTTCATCCTGCCTGCAAGGCGAGGACACATCTGTTTGCATCTGGAGGGAGGGGTCTGTGGGTTTTTTTTTAAATGTTTTGGTGACGTAGATAACATCTCTACGGAAGAGGATTAGGGCCACTGAAGAAAACAAAAAATTGAATTCTGACTTTAATCTCAGAATTCTGACTTTTATCTCAGAATTCTGAAAAAAAGTCAGAATTCTGACTTTTATCTCAAAATTCAATTTTTTGTTTTCTTCAGCGGCCCTAATCCTCTTCCGTAGATCTCTATATCACGAAAAACATAACCTGGTTTAACCCTGTAGAGGGCGTTATAAGCCATTTTTTACCCACAAAATCCCTTTTTTAAAATAAAAAATAAAGAAAAACAACCAAATTTTATCAACAGTTTATGTGATTTTCATCACAATTAAGTTACACTGTGTTGTTTACAGCTCTAAAAACACATTTTTGGGTGCACTAGCCTGTTAAGAAAAATTACATGTAGATAAAAGCTTACTGTCCTTATTTCATATTGGCATGTTTAAAAATGACACAAAAGGTATGGACAATGGAAACTCGCCACCATTCTTCTATGTATTTATACTGTTTCAGAGTTACCAGCCTATTTGATCAGTGTACCTTTAGGAGCCTTCCATCTATTGCAGGTCTCCTGGTTCTTCTAAAAGAAGATAGCTTTGAATGAGTTTGAATGGTGTTCCTTTTTGGGTGTCATCACTGCCACAAAATGAACATGGAAGTTATTAACACCTCCTTGGTAAAGAACAACAATGGATTTGGATGGATTTATTAATTTGTGAATTAAGAAGACGACAATGTCCATAAAACTCAAAAGATCATTGATAAAAGAAACTGCATTCCCATTTCTTTCTTGAATTGTCACCCATTTTTGACACCCATGCCAATGACTTTGGTCTATTAATCACTCTGTCCCTGAACTGTCGGTCTCCACTGAGATAAAATAACAGACGTTGGATCATTGGCGCAACAGATTTCAGCCCTTTCTGCTCAACTTTCCTGCCAAGCCCCCCACACCCAACTACTGAACATTGTTCTGGTGCTGCACAGACATTTTAAACCATCTGGTTTGCTTTCAGGCAAAGTATGGATAAAGCATTACTGCTGCTAATTAACAATGATATAACAGACAGATGTAATTTATTAAACTGTTTCTTCACCATGTCTAATATGTTTGTTATGAGCAAGCTGCCGTATTGAAGTTCAGATTAACACGTCTATATTGTCCTAATCTCCTGTTCTACTCATATCTATTCTGGTTAAATCAAAGCGGATTGTTATTAAACAGAGAAGCGTTCTGTTTAAATCTAAAATGAATTAATCTCGAACCCAACAAACTAACAAAATTATACGGTTTCATACTTTCTGCATAGATGCCGTCTTTTGAATTCACCTGCATTACCCCTGACAGTGGAGCTTCCCCTCGACTAAACAACAGCTGCTCCCATCGCCTAGCAACAACCACTTGATGGATGACCCCAAAGATGGATAATTACCATAAATCACTATGGTTGTGTGAAGAACAGAGGCAGAAAATCATTGCAGAAAAAAAAGGACAGAAAAAGAAAAAGGGATGAAACACAGTTTGAGTTGGTGTACCCAGTGTTTAGGTTAACTTCATCTCCAACACCAAATGTGGTTGATGGGTTCTTCTGCAGGCACAGTTGTATTTTAGAATCAGCATATATTAGTGTTTAGGGTAGAGATGTATGAATAAGGGCTGTGAAATTAACCTTGGTGAAATGACTAATGGGATAAAATCTGTCACGAAGGAACACTGACAAACAAAGTGGGCGGAGGAATAGGCCTGTCGCAATAAGCAATAAGTCAATTAAATGCCGTCCACGATGATTTTCATTATTTTTTCTCTTACTTTACCATAGACTGTGTATGATAACAGGTTTCACTATGGAGTATCTCGACTGAACGCTCTCGTTTCTTGCGAAGTGATCTCTCTAGTCTAGTGTCATAC
>JBAMHW010000019.1:16365233-16393833 GCA_037177495.1 Rhadinocentrus ornatus
TTCTCACGCTGAATCATGTAAATAAGTCGAATGGAGAAAAATAGCTGCGAGCACTTTCTCATTTATTGTATCGCTGCCCCCCACATGTAGGCAGAACACACACATGTAGCCTACAATGTCAGTACAAAGCCCCCACTTCCTGATCTACTGTAAAAAAAACGTAATGCACAGGCACATTACACACTGGAGGACTCCCAGTGGGCTGCATTACTTTTGGGCAAGTGTCTCGGCATATGTGAAAAAGCGCATTATTATGGCATTATCATTATATTAGTTGAAAATGGTCTCAAAATGACAACATTATCGCTTTGGGCAATATTATCACTTATCACAATAATTTCTGAGAAAATTTATCGCACAGCCAAATTTGTTATCGCAACAGGCCTACCGAGGAAGGAAGAAAGGAAAGAGCAGATAAGGTAGGATGACAACAGCAATGAGCTTAGTGCAACAAAGAAGAGAAAAAAAGAGGAAGCATGTGTACAGCCTGCATGAACATGTATATTTATGTGTTGTGCATCTGAGTGCATGAGAGCAACAGTATTGGACAGTAAGATAGAAAGAAACGAGGAAAAAAAAAACACATAAAGCCAAGATTTACATTTAAAAAAGAAACTGAAATAGTCCTGGGCCAAAATACGGTCCCCAATTAACCAGTTTAACCTAGCTGTGTTCAGCTGTACCATAAGCTATCAATCAACCTTTTCTGTAATGTCAGCTTTCCCCCTAAATTCCCAGAGGCCATCAACTTTGTTCACCGCTAAGAAACAAAACATTAAATAGGAACAGACACAGGGGGTAATAAAAAAAATACTATAGTACATAAATGAGCAGGCACTTAACATAAACATGATCCTTTACTCTCAGCAGGAAAGACTCACCCTTATGCCCCCAGTAATACCAGAAAGAGGCACAATAAAATCCATCTGCTATTCTTCACAAAATATCTGATTCTTGAAGATATACAGCAAAGGCATAAAGAATGGGGCTTCTCATGAAGCCTTCGGATATGGACATTAAATCTGCTGTTCTTACAGAGTGAACTACTAGTTGTCACACTGTTCACTCTTGAAACCAGTAGTGCAACACCCTTGATTAAAATAAGAATGTAACCAGACGCTGTATTCCTTTCAATGACGATCGTAGCTGGAGCAGAAAAATATTCACGACTGCTGCCTGTGAATTTAATTTTTAAGCCAAACGTTGTGTTAAAAATGGCTTTATTGACTTTGCCTGTAAATTTAAGAATATTTTTTATTAAATGTCTCGTTAAATCTAAAAAGCAAAAAGCATGTTGTTGAAACAGATTAGGTTAACGTTTCTCATCTAATGGTATTTTAATCTACATGTCAATTGTGTAATTCAACAAAACAGCTGCCAAACATAAGATATCAACCAACCAGCACCTTTTTGCTGTTTGACCTGAGGTTGAAAATGTGGGATTCCTTAAAAATATTTAGAAAATAATCTTTTGAAATTAGCAAGTATTACTGCTAAGCTGTGGCCCAACTGTGCCTCTGAATGGAAATCCCCTAAATGTGGCACCCTCTAGAAAAAAAAAAAAGAAAGAAAAGATTTTGCTGTTTTCATGTAATGGCCTAAAACTACTCAACAATTTAGGATGACGAGCATCACACACAAACACACACACTTACAGTCATGATTACAGAGGACTTACTATTACATCTTTAAAAACATCTTTGCTTCATCTTAAACAATCTGGTCTAAAGGACTTGCTTTTTGTCCCCATAAAGATGACATCCACATAATGTGACTGTCTACGCAGATTTATGTACCCACAGTGTGAGTAATACCTGAATCACATACACCCACACACACATTATTTTGTCTAGCTGCATCAAAACATTTCTTCAGCTCTTCTCTATCCTTATGTTCTTCTCTGTGTGGCATTCAGAAACAACCCAAACACCATACAAGCAAGAAGACAATAATGTAGGCGACTTTGTAAGAACCAGACCTCAGAGACCAGACTTACATCCCTCCCCTAACATGCACACAGACAGACTAAGAAATAACAACTTTAGAAACCATAAAGTCACTTCAGGGAAATTAATTAGAACTGCAAACCCTCCAGGCAGGAGGCTGCTCGGGACAACCAAACATCCCCAAACATTTTAGTGCTTTTAACTGCATGTGTCACCAGGGAAATTCCTGCAATTGTGCCCCATCAAAACCATTATCCTTTATGCATCGCCACATTTGCTATTTCATTCTGCCTGCTCAGGTGATGACTTAGTGCAGAAGTTTGGCGCTCCATTAAACAAAGTTGCACTGTTTCATTTCAACACTTTGGCCCAGGACTTGAGCATGATGAATACCATAGAGGAGTAACGAAAAAAAATCTAAGTATAAACTGAACCCAACAGCAACTTGGTGCATGTGTGTGTGTTTGCTTGGCTGGACTTTTTTCCCCTTCCTGATGACCATGGCAGTAAAGTGACAAAAGAAGAAATGATCCAAGGGAGGAGGTTTTGGGGGCAGAAAAAGGGTCCCTGTAGATAGTCAGTAAATTATAAAGTGGGCTTTCGGAATGGACTAGTATCAGTAGCTATGTCATCTTAATTGTGTGTGCGTGTTAGTGTGTGTGAGAGAGTATGTGTGTACAAAGGCTATGAACAGCTTAGCAGTGAGAGCGAGAGAGGCAGGAAGAGAGGAAGCAATCCTTCAACAGAGCACAATATCAGGCTGCGGACAGACAACGAACGGCTGGAAGGTTCTGGAAACGAGAGAAAAGCCTGCCTCCCGCACATTTCTGCTCCCAATGCCTCCTCCCAAAGTGCCCTCCATCTAGCACTAACACACTCTCATACACGCACACACATAAATGGCACCATAACTCTATATCCGCAATCAATCTCCGCTATGAAGACGCATCCATCTTCAGTAATGTTAATGGGAGGGTTTTGGGGGAGGGAGGGGGTGGAGGACAGGGGTAAAACAGAGGGTATGTGACTGCAGAGCTTACCTCAGAGTAGTGTGAGGTAATTTGTGTGTGTGTGTGTAATAGAGACAGGGTAAATGAATAAAAAGTGCAAAGGGAGCTTTGTGCATTTGTGCGTGCATGTTAGCGTATTTGTCTGCATGTCGGGAGGTCAGGTGTGTGAGAGTGACTGATGGCTGTCAGCTTGCATCTGGCAGAGAAAATAAATTAGGCTTATGAAGACAAATGAAGAGGCTATGGAAAGAGTAAAGAAGGGTGGAGGGGGATCAGGACGGAAAGAGGGAGTGAACAGAAAATGAAGGGGAAAAAAGGTGTGTGCAGTATTTTAGCAGCTAGCGACTGATTAAAAGGGATGGGTCTCAAGTTAAAACCAAGGAAACTTTTCTTAAAATTTGCCTTGTTTTCAAGTCTCTTATGCAAACAAAAAGGTTTTAAAGTAAAAAGGAAACAATCAACCAAATTAACATTATTTACTAGATTCAGTCTTATTCTTATCAATATTTGGTTTTTTTTCGTGAGGAAGAATATAGAGCAGAAGACCTTTGAGTCTGGCAAGCAGACTGAAGTCTCAAGGGTTTTTTTTGGGAAGAAGAATATAGCGCAGTGGTCTAGTGGTCCGCCGGACCAGCAGACTAAAGTCTCAAGCGGCTGCGAGTGTTTTTAATTTATCGCCTATAACCTCAAATAATTTCTCATCATTTGTTATTTCATCCCTCAGCTAGAGGTCATCACAGCTGGTACAAACCTCCACAGGACTCCCTGTTTTCCACGGCAGTCAGTCAGGTTATCCTAAATTCTGTGATCCTCTTCACTACTTTCCTGCAGGTTGTATTCTTGTAATGCGTTTACCTTGCAGGATTCATTTACTTGGACAGTATTTGAGTCCATCTCTCATATATGAATTTTTATCAGTTCATGACCACTCTCTCTCTTTATATATATATATATATATATATATATATATATATATGCCTCAGTCAGTTAACTGGCTGTCATTGTCGATGCTGAAAAGAATTTTTTTTCTCCCAAAAAGTAGGTGATTGCGCATTACGTTGGTTCGTGATGGCTGCGCTTTTTATTTATTTATTTTTTTCTTCCCCACACAGGGAGACGCATTTAAAGCACTTTGTCCAAGTAAATGAATCTCGCGAGGTACACCTAATACAACCTGCAGGATAGTGGTGAAGAGGATCACAGAATTTAGGATAACCTGACTGACTGCTGTGGAAAACGGGGAGGAGTCTTGTGGAGGTTTGTACCAGTTGTGATGACCTCTGGCTGAGGGATGAAATAACAAATGATGAGAAATTATTTGAGGGTATAGGCGGTGAATTAAAAACACTCGCAGCCGCTTGAGACTTTAGTCTGCTGGTCCGGCGGACCACTAGACCACTGTGCTATATTCTTCTTCCCAAAAAACCCCCCACTACAGACCCTGAAGTCAAGAGGGGTTTTTTCTCTTCAGTGCTGCCAACCAGCGCAGCAGGACAGGTCTCCGTTTCAGCAGAAGTTTGTGAAAACAGATGGTTTTGTCCTCGGCCTGAACTCTGTAAAATTAGTTTTTTACACCAAGCAGCAATACAGTAGTGTCCCTCTTTGTTTTCTCTTCTGCCTTGGTTCATCAGTCTCCATTGTCCACTCTGTTATCTCTCTCACTTTAATGCGGACAAGGGGACTCTAAGCAGGACCACGACACCAACCAACCAACCCTGTGACGTCACAGCTGATACTACTGCAAGATGGCGCCACCCTTGCCACGAAAACTAAAACTGCACTACGTTTTTCTTTTATATGTTTATATTTGTTACGTTTTTTATATAATTATTGATAAGAATAATCTAGTAAATAATGTTAATTTGGTTGACTGTTTCATTTCCACTTTAAAAGCACAAACCAGCTTGGATGAAATGCAGGTTAGCATATGAGCGGGAAGTGCCTCTCAGTGTGTGTTTCCTCTGCTTGCGTGTTGATGTCAGCGTGTATCCATGTGTGTTCTATCTCGGCAGATTTGTCAGTGTCGATCCCATGACACACTCGCCTCGTTGTGAGTGGAGGAGAGCTCTTGGAGGGCTTTGTCACGCGGCGGTCTGTTCTTTTCCTGAGGCCTGGCGCCCCTCGTTTGATAAATGACACATGTCATTCTGTCAGCCCCTGCCATCCGGGCTGGGAGGCCCCGAGCTGATGTATGGCCGCCCAGGCTAAAGGAAATCAGAGTGTTTTGGCAGCACCCTGAGAACATGGCCTCTTATAATGGTGTCTACTTTTGCGTCTGTGCAAGTGTGTACATGTGTGTTTTTGCCTGTCTGTCTGCGGTACTGAGCATGTTTAATTGTGTGTGTGCACTTATAAGTGAGTGTCTGCATCTCCCCGAATGGTTGTGAGTACGTGTGCATGTATGTGTGTGTGTATCCTCTTAACCTGTCAGGCAGACGGGTAGAGGGAGACAAATCATCGCCATGGCCGACCCAGCTGTTTCCCAAATTTGGTGTGAGGAGGAGAGTGAGGGAAAAATCCTGCCGTTTGAGTTTTAAACGGCTGATGCTTCCCAGAAACAAGAATGAGTGAGAGGACAAGTGGCGCTAAGCACAAACATACACACACACACACTTACAGATGCATTACGTAAAACAAAACTAAGCCAGTCCCAGATGGATGCATCAGAGTATGGGCGGTTTCTGTTGCAAGCATATATGTCCATTTACACACTCAAACATGCATGTAACCAGATGAAAATCAAAGTATGTTAACCTTAAGCAAACTGAGAAGTTGACAGGACAGCAAAACAAAACCTCAGCTATGTTTACAGAACTGTCAAGTATGAAAATCTGCATTAACTCAGAGCAGTATGATGCATTTTATTCTGGCATGCTATCTCTCTCTCTTTCTCTCTCTCTCCCTTTTAAACCTTCACCCTAACTATAATCAGCTTTAATACAAACCCTTAAAATTCTCTTTCTTATTCACCTCCTGTTCCAGAGACCATTTACCGAGCAGCCACACACATACGCAAACACTTCCCTGGTGGAGGACGGTCCCACCTGGAGGTTGTGAACTCTGTACGACCCCCGTTTGATTGGGTGCGGGCCGAACTCCCTTCCCCCCCACTTGTCTCTCCCACGGAGAAGAAATGAGAGAAGGGGTAAAAAAACAGCGTCATTAAGCTGTGAGCGATGAGTGGCAGCCATGGGTGACATCCTCCCCTCTTTCTCTCTCCTCCGCTTTCCAACTGCTTTCACTCTGTTTTCTCTTCTTCGCTGCCTTAATACTTTTCACTTCCGCTTTATTCACCTCTCTCCCCTTCCCTCAAACCCTCAAGCAATTTCTCTTTCACTCCTCTGTTGCTTTGCCTCCTCTTTTTCCACTCCCTCATCCCTCCCTCCCTTGGTTCCCCTCATTGCTCCCTGGTTCTTTTTTGTCTGCTGTCAGTCTCTCTTTCTTCTCTTTTTTTTCACCCTCTTATGCCCCATCCTTCTATTGCTTCTTTTCTCACCCACACAATAGTGCTTTGCTTGGTCCTGTCTGGCTCTCTGGCCTCGGTCTTGTAGACATTCAGCTCCTCTGTACATAATTGATCCCCAATAACCAGAGGAGGGCTGCAGGATTTAAGAGCACCAACAGCACGGCTACTGTCTGTCACTGCAAGGCAAAAAACATCCAACAGCATTTCATTTTCTGTCTTTCCATGACAACTCAGATCCATTGAAATGTCCCTCTATTTGGTTAAATACAATTACTAATAGTTGTAAAGAATTGCCATAAGCAATACTGTATCGTATGAGATGCTAGCAGGGCTACATGATGGATAATTCAGAAGAAAACTACAAAATCTGTTTGTAAAGTAGTTAAAATTCTCTTTTGTAGATTAGGCTGAAGAGAAAAGCTTTGCTGCAAAAGAAACATAACAACTAGACTTACTTCTTGTAGGCCAAGAAAAATTAAATGAGCTTAGCCCATGCAGGAGTGCTCGCAGCCATTCCTGCCAGTGTGACCCCCCCTTTCAGTGAAATTTAAAAGACGGCATGGCCCATCCTGAGTACCGGTCTCAGAGATCACTACCACCCAGAGGGTGTGCGTCTTTGCGGCACTGCTCATGTTGCTACCAAGAGCACAGCCTGGAAGACGGACTAATCTGAGATTTGAGTCTTCAGTCTGAGCCCAAAAAGGGTTTCTCCAGTATTTGGTGAATACATTTATCTAATTAAGCTTTTAGCTCATTTTTATGCAGATGCAACATAATATCATGCACGCTGTTTGAGGATAATTCTCGTGAGATTGCTGTTTTGAATGATGATTTCAATCTTTTGCATTTTCACTAAGGTCTACGTTAATTAAGTCCGCTGCCGTGTAAAACATCTTTCCCCTGCAGTGTACACGGACACATGAACTAGGATTTTTATTTATTTGTACCTTGCACAACGTAACCACTATAAAAGAGATAAACTTTTCATGACTTACGCTCCCCTCACTTATCAGCTCACAGTGCACCAAGTCTTCTCGGCCAACTGAAGCAAGCATGAATGGCTGAGTTTGTGATTTCTGTTTTTATTTAAAATTTTTTTAATTACATCGGCTATTATAGAAAACAAGAAAACAGAATCAGATTGTGGAAGTAAGTGGCATGAAATACTTGACCAATCAGAAATGTTCCAGAGCTCCATCCAGAAGTACAACCTTCCTTCTAAGATATCTCCCCTTGAACTCTGTTTGGTCCACATAAACTTGAGGCTACTGAAAAAAAGGTTTAAATTACATTATTATTGCTTTAAAAGGAACAGATATATATTTCTGGAGCCTTTAGTTAAGTTGCTCTGAAACAACCTGCAGGGTCAAAAGGGCTTCTACGGGTGCATTGTTTTTCTCCTTAAAGAGTTTTGAAAGAAAGAGTTATCAAAGCATAAATCTTCATAATTCAGCGTGTTTTCACTTCTGCCTGCTGAGAGGAAGAGAAAATCTAACAAGGCGATGGGTTGATTGACTGAACGTGATAAATGTGATGTTAATCAGCGCAAACCAGTCTGCTCCTTGATCTTGTTTAGTTTGACGAAGTTTAATTAAACATTCCTGACGTGCCCAAAGAGCTCTGCTGAAAACATGTCTTTATTTCCCTGTCAAATATTATTTTTAATTAACATTATTTTTACAGTAGCTGCAGTCATTTACAGAAACCTGTGTGATTTTGTCAGTGCACATTTTGACAGATAAGCTAGTCTCAGCTGAGTTACAGCTAGTGTTTCTCACACTGATAAAGAGATGATTTTTTTTAAACAAAGCCTGGAACAAACCAATCCACCCTAGAGCTGCTTTTATTTTTTATATAACTTTGACTAAGCTGACAAAAACAACCTGTTGTTTTATTTTATGTTTTTGTTAAGCCTGGGGAAAATCAAGCAGCTGCACAGACTTGTTTCTCTTTTGATTAGAAACATGTTGAACATAATTTTGCCTTGCTCCTGTCTTAGTGTGCATGCTTTTAAGATCATGGATTACAGAGAAGGTTAAACTTATATGGCCTTAATATTTTTTTTCTCGTGCCAGAAAGAAAATGCATAACAATTAAATGCATTACGACACATCGGACCTCTGCAAAATAAAAAATATTTTATAAAATGTGAATGCCAAACACTTACAGCTGTAACTAAATTGAGGTTTTGACAGTTGATGAACTTTATGGGATCACTTTTGTAAGTCGTGATGAATATTTTTCACCAATTTCAGAGATTTAGTAGTGGAAATAATTAAAAGCCTGGATTAAATATTTCGACATATTGTAATGCCTCAAAATATTGAGGCATTACGTGGGTCTTCCGGTCCAAGTTTAATGGCATAAATTATTTTGGGCTTTTTGTCCGTAGTCTGAAATCTAACAGTAGCTGTATCGAACTCTTAACGGATAGCAAGTGTGAGACATGACATGAAGTAATAAATTTAGAAGATGGAGAGGAAAAACCATTTAATTAATAAGAAATTAAAACCAAATTCACTAAGAAATTTTTCATATAGACACACAAGATGGATATGGCAATGTGTGTATTTAAAAAATCTGAATGAACTGTAAATATACTACAATTATTCAGCTAGATGACATATTAAAACATGCTGATGAAATATTACACAGACCTTTATAGATCTTAAGCTCAAGTTTACAGTAAGATGGATTAATGCTACTAAATGGATGAGACTATTCATCACAGACAATACAATGACTAATCGCGTTCTTCTGCTTGGATGGCAGAAACTTTCAGGTTCTGATTTCAGTGTAAGGGCCAATGATAAACACTGTGCAGGGTCAGCTAGAGGTGTGTGATTATATGTTATTGGAAAGTCATACAAGTCATGACAGAGAGATTAATGCTGTTAATTATTGGGACAGTAATAATTAAAGCTATTTTAAAACTAGTGGATTACTGAATTAATTTTGATCATTTTTAGAGAGTTAGATGAAAAGAATCAACACCACTCTACTGTGGTAGACGCTTGATCCATTTGGAGCAGCTAGTTAGCTTAATGGTGAAGACCTCACTGTTAAAAATGTTCTATCTCAATAATTGACTATATAATAAAATATTTTTTGTAAGTCTTTGGTGATAGTAGGAATTCAGTGATTTTGCTAAACTGAAAATAAAGGTAAGTTTTACACAAAAAACTCCAGAACTCAACATCTCTACAATGGATTCCATTTCGCCACAGAATTGATTTCTAAATTTTGTTACTGGTGCATAAGGTAGTGAATGTTTCCGATTTGCTGACGCCATTCGAGCAACTGACACTTCATTTGGGTCAAGTTTGCTTTCTATCCCGAGAGTTAAAACTAAAGGGGGAGAATCACAGTTTAGTTTTTATGCTCCATAATCTGTAAAAAAAACCTCCAAACTCCAAACCTTAGTTCTTTTAAATCAGGTCTTGATAATGACCTTCCTGGAGATTTCTATCATATGTACTTCACTGTATGTAGTTCATTGTCTGTTTCTCTGTATTTTAGGTTGATCTGTTTCTATTTAATTTCCTTTATTCTTTCAAGTTAGTTTTAATTCTTCTATTTTATGTTTCTTTTGCTGTAATGCTTTTAATGTCATATGTAAAGCATTTTGAGTCCTGTACATTAATTGTGTTATACACATAAACCTGCCTTGCCTCCCCTAAAATCATATAGATCAAATCTAGAAGTCAAGCACTTTTTGTAAACTTGTAGACACGGCATTTCTCACTCTGTTGCATTTACACCAGTCTATGGTGTCAATGCAGACACAAACATTATTCATTGTTTGACAAAGTAGCAGTCCTGTCATCAGGGAGCTTTGTGAAGAGGCAAACAAGAGGCAGATGGACCAGAGAGGGACGACAGGCCAGTGTTTGGGTCATCATACAAACAGGGACAGGTGATCAGAAACAGATGCTCAGGTGGACATCCAGCCAGTGTGCCGGACAGACGGTTGAGGGATTGAATGATGAAAGAGACACACTGAGAAAGGAGGGTGTACAAGAGGCCTCCTGCTGTTCTCTCAGAGACAGACGACTTAGAGGGACGGAGCTGAGCTTATACCCCCCCTGTGACTGTCACTGTCTCAGACAGCACAGCGGCTCTGGAAAGATTTGGGAGGAATTTTCAGGGGCAACATGTGGTGTTGTTGAACTGATCCCGAAAAATTATATCCCCTTTCAACTGCCTATCAAGTGGAGCACTGAGGTTGATGATGTTTAAGTGATTACACTACGTAACCTCGAGCAAACTGGGGTCAATGGGTGTCTTTCAAACTGAAGCACCAGACAAAACTAAATACAGCCACACTATTAGGTGTGAACATTTTGATTCTTTTCCAGTGCAGCATACTTTATGGATAAACCGTCTGCTCAATGGGAGTGGCGATGGCTTTTGGAAAATATGTAACAGTCATGTGTTCAAACTTCAAAGACCATGACACTAGGCATCACTGCTCTGTGACCTTTTAGATTTTCATGACTCAAGTGGGACTGCAGGAGGTTGCTGAAACCAAACTATTTGAGAAGAAAAAAAGGAATCTTGAAATATGAGAACAAGGCCAGTGGGCCTGAAAGAGGAGAGTATTACACTCTCCTTTCAGATGTCGAGTTCATGTTCTTGTAACCAGTTCACTGCCTTTTGAGCATCCGGTGAGAGAACGATAGATGAGGGCGAGAGACAGGGAGGAAGATGAAAGAAAATATGAACAGGGTAGGGTGGAATTGAGTTGGTAAGATAGAGATTGATGACAGATAGGAAGATGAGAAAAGGCTTACAGGGGGGAGAGAGGAGGCCAGTAATCCCCCTAAAAACTAGCAGCGGGAGAGAGACAGAGGGAGTCTGAGATCGAGATGAAGAGGTAAAAGGAGGAGAGATGGCACTACGCTGGGCTGCAGTATAACCTTCCCCAGCGTCCGCTCTCAAGGACATAGTGTCATCTGTTAACTGTATCCATTCCCAGATGGCTTATCTGCAGTAAACTAGTGCCAAAAAAATTATATTCATTGCTTCTCAGCCCACACTATCAGCTAAACACTCCCTGGGGAATAAAAATTTCCACCCCTGACTTTTGCCCACTTGCAACGACTTCCGTTTGGATATGCTGAGACCAGCTTTTATCAATGGCAGTGTAATAAAAACAAATACCTGTCCTCTTGTGATATACTATACCGATCCTTTCCAGTTTTAGCACAGGATGCGCTACATACAACTCTCTTTAGAGGTGTGAGAGCAAAAGGAAGCGTAATCACTACTTTTCATGATGGAAGAGGCATTACATTCAAACCTTAGACCAATCTCATGCTCCATCTTTCCACCAACTTTCATTTAAAGCCATGCACATGTGTGTAAACTGGTTTAGAGCAAATAAGAAAAATCAAATATTGTACATCCACCTTGGCTAGGAATATCTAAACGAAAAATATTAGTAGTGCTGTATCATTATCTAGAGATTTCCTGAAACCACGTTAGGACTTTATTGTCCTTGTTCCTCCCTACATGTGAACTTGGCTCAACATATAAGGTTAAACTACATCTACCTGGTAAAAGTAGAGCAAGTGTATGTGTTTCATGCGCAGCGCAGGCACATTTAATCAGCAGCTAATAACACTACATTGGGAGTCCCCACCCTAGCATAAATCAATGGGCAAAATAATTGCTAATACACTGGTTATTGATTTGAGTGCCCACCATGCACTCATTTTCTGGGGTGACTGTGGCAAAGCGCTAACGCAATGACAAGGGTAAAGTGCTATTTCTCAAAAAGGCGCATACACAGACAGCTGGGCAGGAAAAAAATGACTACAGGGCCTCTGCAGTAATTCTTAATTGACACCTGTCAGAGCAATGGCAGCAGTCACAGCTGCTGCAAGGGAGCGTCTCCCCAAGTCTTGTTCATCTGTCACTTTTAATACCTTTTCCTCACGGCCCCTCTTGCTCCCGTTCTGTTGCGTTCTTCACCTCACCCACCCTGTTGCACGCCAGATGTTTGAGACCAGTTAACAGAAGCAGCGCGACTTCAAGGCCAAAAAGTGCAGGACATCCGGTGGCAACTCAGTCATAACATCGCTGTTTGTGATGATTTGCTTGTAAATCAGAGGCCACGTTTCAGTCCAAACTGACTGAGAAACTTCAAATTTATCATTTCTCAGTTATGATTACCATTTATTTGGCAACAAGCGCTGCCATTTTTAAGCCATTAAAAAGAGACAATGTCCAGCTGGTCCACATGGTTAATCATTTAAGGAAAAATACAACATGTGTAAGATTATGCAGACACACAAGACTGCTTTGTGCTAAAGACTTGAAGAAAAAACAAAAAACAGAAGAAACAATAAAACAAATACACAATGTGTACGGAGTAGTACAGCTGAGGTGGACAGTTGCTCCCCTGAGGACTAGGTGGCCTCTAAGCGCACCCTGGACCTCCTATTGTCTTGCCTTAAATCCCGACTAGCCAGGTGTCTCTCCTTTTCTCTGCATCTTTATACTCCCTCCAACAGCAAAACTGTGTTTAATGTTTGTGAAGAAGAGCAAATGCAGCTAGTCCACTTTGGAGGTCAGAAAACACAGCATTTTGCTGCTTTGCTAAATTATTAACTCATCCGCTATAGTGTAGAGTTTTTTAAAACCAGGAAACTCTGCAAACTACTTCAGGTGAGTTTAGCTTTCAATAAGACAGATGCTGCTTTAGTAAAACAACTTAATATGATAGGTGAGTAGTTGTTTTTTTGTTTTTTTTAAGTCATCAACAGTCTTTTCTTTGTGTTCAGGATGATGAGTCCCCAAGTAGCGTTATTACTTCTTTGGCTTCATACTGTCATATGCTGATATTTTAAGACATACAACACGCTGTGGTCTGTCTTCATTACCCACCATTGACCATTACCATTACTTGATCATTACCTGGTCAGGCTTACGGATGTAAGATATGGCTCATTATATTTTCTTCTAGTTTTTTTTCTGTATTTGAAATCTCTGTTCTTGATTTGTCATTGTTTGCCCATTGTTACTTTTACAAATTTGTCCATGTTTTCCTAGCAGTGTAAAACTATAAGTTTTATTTAGCCTTGCAAAACAAAATATGACAAAATACCATCCTGGTCTTCGTTTATGACATATTTTCATATTCACACATGATTATCAAGCATGGATGCTCACAACATGCTAGGTGAAATCTGTGTGTTTGTCTAGAACACACTCAGTTTGTCTGCACAGCAATAAATATGTTACAATCTGAATCTGTTAATTTACTTCTCCCCTTTCGATTAAATGCCTCATTTTTACTCCATCAGCAGGAAAACTCTCCCAACATGTGATTGCTTCTGAGTTTTCAGCAACTGGTGTCTTGACTCCTTCTGCAGCGGTTATACTTACATCCCCTTCACATTGTGGATTTTGCTGGGCAGCTATTTTGAAATGAGATGTTAGCAGCTCTAACACGGGTGCAAGATGTATTTGAGAAGGAATGATAGTTTAGTCTTGTAAAAATAACCTTGTTTTCTTTTCTTTCTTTCTCGAGGCTCCTTGCGTTGTGCTTAATCGAAAATCCAGGTTTTCCTGCTTCCTCTAAACCTCATTAAGCTCAGGGATAGTTTTACCTCGCGTTTGCAGCACCGAATGCTTTTACATCTTCCCTTGGCTGGCGGGTCTAATTCCCACATATTTTCAATCCGAACCTCTCTTTTCCATAAGAGCAGTCATCGATCTTCATTTGTCACTTAACCTCCACGACGATGAGGACAGAGAGTGGAGTTTTGCGTGAATGCGTGTGCACAGATTAGTGTGTTTGATTTCCTGAAGGCCTACTGGTTCCGACACCACATGCAAATGAAACTACGGGTGTAGCGGCGTGTGAGCTTTAGCAAATATAAATCCACCGACTCCTTCAGTCAATGTCACCTGTTAATGACACTTTACACACACTGCATTATCACAGGATCTAAATGTTTCATGCCCACATACACATGCACAAAAATCTTCACCTTGCTCGGAGATACACAGTGACACACACACACACATAAACACACAAACATGCTCTGTTGTCATCTACATTTTTCACTTCAAATGATATTTTTTCTCCCCTCACAGCGCTGCTTCACATCCTGACAAATGTCATTAAATTCTTTATCAGAAGCATCCTGATAAAACTAACACAAGCCTCTAATAGTCATCTTTCGTGCTTGCTTTTTACCTGACATGTGCCGTGAGCTAAATTCTTGCAGAGGAACACAATGCCAAATAACAACAACAAAATGTATTAACGCTTCTCGGCTTGGAACTTTGTTCCTGTTCTGTCAAACAAACCGGAGAGCTGTTAGCGGAAAGATCAGAGAGAAAGTACCAAGAGCATCTTTCAAGGCCTCATCCACTGTGAACTATTAAAAGGCACCTCTGCTGCAAACTGCGTGGCTACTTAAGCTGAATTACACATTTCCAAATGCCATGTGCCACTATGAGAAACCTCTGTTGTTGAGTTTCCGCTCAAAAGAAAAAAAAGAAAAAAAAAACTGAGGTGAGCACATGAGAAGTGGGTGATGCCGAGCTGATTTCATCAAGCTTGCAGCTTGCAGACTTGACACCTTGCTGAATTTGTCAGCAGTAATCTGTGGACCCGTCGCTGATCTGTCAGCTACCTGGATAATTAGGGACCTCGGCTAACGATGCCATCAGGAAAAAAAGAGAAAGAGAAGGCCCCGCCCTGAGCCGTAATTAAGAGACTCCTTCAGAGGTAGTGTTAGTGGCAGTTTGAGAGAGAACAGGCAGCCGCCGATGTCAGTTACGACGCTCAGGAGGCGAAGCGGTGTCGTGCATCCTGTTTATTCCACTCATTGCGGCTTCAACATGGACAAACACTGACTTAACGTGTCGGGTTTAGCCATGAAAAGGACACTTAAATCTGATACAAAATCATGCTAAGAGGGTAAAGTATGGCCTTTAAACTGCATCTGTAGACCACAGCTGTGATGTAATTTATGTTTGGATAGCTGAACTTGGTCATCAACCATCTCTAATAAGACAAAGGAAAACTACATTTCCACATGGTTTTGTCAGAGAGTGGATCTGCAGGTCATCTAATCAGTATAATGATGCACTGATCCATCTGATATAAGAGGATATGAGAAGGATTTCTATAAGTTTGGAGAAACCTGCTTAACCGTCAGAACAATGCAAGAGTATGTGGATCTGTTTCCTCCTCCACCCCGCTCTAGACTGATCTACCTCCTCCTCAGCACAGCTGAATGTTGTATAGAAGGTGTAATAAAACTGAAGCTAAAGCTTTTTAACTCTCATGGAACAAACTCCAAAGCAGCGTCACGCAGTAATCACAGCGACACGTAGAGTGATTAGTTGACAGATTCATTACTTGGAGTGACAGTGTTTGATTTAAGATATTGAGGTTGGCAAACTAAAAGCAAGAGCAGACATGCAGCTGTACCATTAATTTTCTAGGAGCAATCAGAGATGTGACCTCAGAAACTAGAAAATACAGACTTATGGGCTGCTTTGTGTATGTCAGTATCTCCCATCTTCTAATTAAACTGCAGTAATTACTTATTATCCTGCTGTAATACAGAATGACGCCATATTTTAACATGATATTGCTGCAATCTGCATAATGTAACCCTGTGATGGCTGCAGTTACAATCAAAGTCTTAATTCTTTGGTTAGGAAGCAGATCCTCTAATATGGATGGGGAGTGCAATTCTTACCATAGAGAAAAATATATCAATGGATCTATAATAAGTAAAAAAAACAACTTATTAAAACACCGCCACAGGCCTAGATGGCACCAGATCAAAACCTGGAGATGTTTAATTCACTGTATCAAACAAGACAAAACAGCACTTCCCCACTTCTGAGGAGCTAAATCTGTTCAGCTTAATCGATTATCAGAATCGTTGGCGACATGTAAATCATGGCATTAATTAATTATGAAATCATTTCAGTGCTTACTTGACTGCTTATAAATGAAGGCAAGACGTCCACAGTGGCATTGCATGGAGACTTTACTGCTGTTTTATTTTGAGGGGTTTTTACTGTAATGTAAAACATGCAGTTCATCAGACAAGTTGCACCTGATCTAATCCTGCTTGTCTAAACTAACTGTAATCTCTTCTTTTGTTATTATTGTCACTTGATATTAGTGCATTGTTTATGTCATTAATTACTTAGGGAAATGCATCAACACAACAGCAGTTCTGTAAGGAGGACAAAAGAAAATGACGACAAATGACTGCAGCAAAAATCTCCGCTGCTCAGATTTCACCGCACTCAACCCAACTGCCAAAACTAACAGATGCAGTAATGCGGTTCCAAACGAAAGAACACTGATGTATTGTCACTGGTCATAAAGTAGATAGGGTACAGCGCCATTACAGGCTCTAAAATCATCACTGTGACTGATGAAACAGAGCCCATTTGAAATGGCATACAAAGAGCTATTGAAAGCCCTTACCCTCTTTGAGGAGCATATGCAATATTTGGTTTTAGTGCAACTCCGAAGTGACAAATCTGGCCTGTGGAAATATCTGCTAATGTACTGTAAAAATAGCCAGCATTTAAAGGTGTGGAATCAATCACACAGACACGCACACTCACATCAGGTGTTGAAGTTTTTGGATTGACCATATGTCAGGCACTGGAAATAATGTAGAGACAAGGCCTGCCAAGTTGGGCTTGACCCTCACTGCTTGTGATGTATGTGTCTGTCAGAAAAACAGACAATCAGATCAATATTTAAAACCTGAGCTGGAGGGGGGGGGGGGGGGGGGGTCAGAACCCAGCCAAATGACCTCAAGTTGGTGGAAAAACAGGGAAGAAAATAAAAGGAAAAAAATGGTGGCAGAAACCTAAACCGACACTATTCATTTTCAGCATGCAGCCTTGTTCTTCAAACAAGTTTCTCTCCATCCATCACTAAAGCCTCACGTCAATTAGAAATTACAGCCCCACCGAGTTCAAAGTCCTCCCGTCACAACCTTGATTAAGTCTGCTTAACCTCACATTTCCACCGCCTGCTTAACATTCTACAGCTGTTTTATTCGGCTTTGGTCATTACCGCATGAACTTCAAAGGCTCGTCTTTCTCGTCATTTGGAAACGCGTGTCAATCACACACACTAGCACAGGCATTCACACACACACACACATCCCAGGGACATCAAATGGATTCAGGCAAACATGTGATTCTCTTGCTGAACTGTTCATGTGTGGTGGCGACAACATGTAGGCCAGACGATTAAAAGGCAACGAGTTTGCTTGGATTTAATTTGTAGCCTGAAGAAAAGAGTCTCTGTTAATAAAGGGGAAGTATTGTTGTAGTCATTAACTTTTTATCAGGCTTTGTGGGTTACAGAAAACATGAATTTGTGAACTGGTGCTTTATTTTTAACTCACTTAGTTATCTAAAACTCCTACAAAGGCATCTACTGTACATGCTTTTGGCCCCATAAAGTTAATAACTAGCAAATAATTAAGACAAAGCTGCATTTTTTTTAATGTCAGAAGGTACTAATCTTATTCTTATAATCTCAATTTTGTTTTGTGGTTTTGCACAATTTCTTTCCACAATCCTCTTAAAGATTTACACCACTTCCTGTTTCTAGATGAACACAGAGGTCAGGTCGAAACAAAGTGACCACAGCCTCTTCTGTTTACCCTGAGAAGTTGGAGGATCATCTCTGTGTGATCTCTCTATGCACCACCACCCTCTCAAAACCCCACAACCTCCTCCTCCCTTGTTCCCTCCCCCCTTGGGTATTAATCACAGGGTATTTATCCCGCTTGAGAACTTTTCTTTCAATTTGTCTTTTCTTTGCTTCCTTGGTGGGGGCACAAAAGTCTTTTCCCCCCTTTTGAGGAAGTCCATCCGCCTGACGCATGCGTGTCTCTACGGTGGACGATCTACTGATGTTTATCAGGATTGAATGGATCAAAGGCAGTCGCATGACAGGCGATCAATCAAGCATCAAATCAAGGATGACAATCCCAGAGCGGAACACAAGCTGAAAATACGCCACTTGCTTCTTTCCCTTTTCCCCTGTTTTCAAACATCAAACGCGTTTTGTTCGGTAAAAATGAGATAAGACGAGCTTTGTTTGGAGAACTTGGATTACTGATCCAGACCACTTGAGTACAGCTTTGAGCAGCGAGATCTCGCACAAAAAAACAGTTGGCACTGAAGAAAAGATGCATAAATGAAACAATCTCCTCTCAAGAACGATTGCGACTTGATTGAGGGTGCGTGGAAAGTACAAATCTGTACAAGTTGATTTCTCCCGTGTGTGAGTTTATTGTTACAAAATATTGACAAAAGTCTACAGTTTCCGGGAAGTCCCGCTGCTGTTTGGTCGTCCTACATCAGGCCTGTCAGCTGCTGTGTAAACTTGTCTTACATCCGTGGTCCTGGGGGTGCGTGTGTGCGTGTGCATGTGAAGCCCCAAATGGAGGCTGGGACGGCTAGGGTGGGTAGGTGAGGGGGGGGTGTTTGTTTGCAGAGCCGAGGCTTACCTGATGACCGTCGGGGGGCTTGCTGCTTTCTCCTCGGCATGCTGCTGCAGGACTTTCCGCTGGACTTTTCATGCAGAAATCAAAATAGCGGACGAGTTGGAGAGGAAAGCGGTGCAACGACGGACGGGAGGGGGGGTAGAGCAAAGCGAGCAGCGCTTCCTCTGCTCTTCAAGTGGGATGATGGCAATAAAGTGTAGATCCCTCGCAGGGCGAAGAAGTTTATTCTCGACACGTTTTTTAAAAAAATATTATAGATAATTTGGAGAAGAAAGAGGCTCGTTCGTTAACTTCTTCCGATCAGAAAAACTCATGGCGGGATGTTGTGGTGAAAAAGCTTCGGTTTCAGTCTCTGGGGCAGGGATATGGAGAGCTGCCACAGTCCTTTAAACGCGTTCCCACAAAAATCACTTTCCACCTCTCCTTGGATTAATTAATACCTCTTATGAGAATAAAAAGTAAAGAAAAAGGGAAGCTCCTCTTTTGGCGTTTTGTACGCGTTTGGTGGTGGCGTTGCGTCCAGAAAAACTGCGATGTAGCGTTTCTCTCCGTCCACCCAGGTGCCAGCTTCCCGGTCTCTCCGAGCTCCGCTACAAGGAAGAAATCTGTGAAGAAAAAAGGAAAGAAAAAAGAGGGGAAATAATGACACGTTAAGGAGGCTGGGTGTATGTCATTCAATCAAGTGCGACTGCAGCAAATCAGCTCACATCCGGTTAGTGAATCACTTAAATAAACGCTTACCTTCCCACTGTCAACACGGAGACTTGATATTTTCTCAGAAACTCATCACAAAAGACACCGAGCAGGCCCGCCCGCTGAGCCGCAAAATCACCCGCGATTGTTCTTGTTTCCTGTTGTTTTCTTGGATTTGTTACAGTTTGGTGCAAAGAAATAATAATAATAAACGCGTTTGGGAGCGTCCGCGGGTTTTCTCCGCAGTGAAATGTGCGCACATTGGTGATGCGCGGTGCGTTCAGACAGCTCCCACTGATAGACAGACACATCCAGCTGCCTTTCCGGCCTCTCCTTTACTCCACCCCTCCACAAGCGTCACCCTGACAGTCAGAGCCCACCTGTCAATCTGCTGCTCGAATTCCTCACCAGGATGCCTCTAATTTCTGCGCCCCTTTCTGCCCCCACCCCTGCACGTGCATGATTCCAGGAAAGGTGCGTGGGAAAGGTGGGGGGCGACCTCTCCGACAAAAGACTGAGGGGTGCCACTTACAAAAGAAAAGTTCTATTTGTATGTCGGGAAAGGGAGATGTCTCAAATCCAAACACTATCTGGTAAAACAGATTTTTGCGGTGATTGGAAGTTTACATTGACAAGAACTGCAGTTCGATTTTTATTTATAACTTTCTAACGTCCGCGTCACATCTTTTTGAATTTTTTTAGGCTTGACTGATGGAATAGATTATAACCTGAAATATTTACCACAACAATTAAAGCAAACATGGGTCTTAAAATCAGAGGAGGGACTGTTGTTATTATTATAATTATTATTATTATTTTGTCTTTTTTGCTATACTTGCCTGGTGTTCAGCTCTTTCTCAAAAGTTTGCACAAGATTGTGGATATTTTTGGTAACCCCCCTTTTAGTGGGACAAAGGAGGCTGCAGAGCGATTCGTTACACCTTTTTATCGAGGCTTCTGCTGAAGGGGAG
The DNA here is from genome assembly GCA_037177495.1 of Rhadinocentrus ornatus. Taxonomy (NCBI): domain Eukaryota; kingdom Metazoa; phylum Chordata; class Actinopteri; order Atheriniformes; family Melanotaeniidae; genus Rhadinocentrus; species Rhadinocentrus ornatus. Next base: position 16,385,844 of record JBAMHW010000019.1, read on the forward strand.
GGGCTCTGAATCCACAAGAGACTCCATTAATACCCTACTCTCCATCCAAACTATTATCCTGCATAAAGTGTTTATAAAGAGCGCACAACTGGGCTAATGTTATCTCAAATGAGGCAGCCTGATACCGCAGAATCTGCCTGTGAATGCTGCATCAGGAGGAAAGAGAAGGGGGATGGCTTCATTATTCTTTTCTTATATTATAAGTACAGAGGGTGATAATCAACTCGAATGGCATAAAAACTGGCAACGTGCGCTTTCTTCTGTTTCCAATCATCGATCGGACGTTTTCCCTTCTATTTTTCCTCTTTTCATTTATCCAGCTTCAGACTGGTATACAAGCAGAGAAGCAACTGGATTTTAAAACTTTCTGCAAACCGTCCTGGCTAAGCCGACTGCTGGTGAGTTTTTGTATTAATTACTCATAAAAAAAAAGAAAAGAACTTTATTTTGTCTGCGTTGTGTCTGAGCCACTACCTGTCCACACCAACAGATGATCTGCGCTGGCGAAGATGTCTGAGGTGGCTTATTATGTGGTCAAAAAAATACCAAAGTACCGCCCTAACATGCTCTGTCTGTTCCTGTCAGTCAAAGCGGCCTGCCCGCTGATTGACGGAGCCGCCTTACGTCATAATGTTTCCATCCAAAATGTCCAGACAAGAGAGCTGCAGACTGTTTTTCTGCTTTTATTTTAACAGTAAATCTGGAGGAGCTACAAGATTTTAAGTGTAACTCAGCTTCACCAGGCTTAAAATATTTATTTCTGGAAGGTTAACAGTTTTAAATGTGGCCATGAAAGGCAACATTTATCTTTAATGTTAACTTGTTTTGTTCCAAATCTAATTAATGCTCCTCCTGATCATTGGGCAAGCTTTTTTATTTGCTTTTTTTGTGGGTTTGTGCACACAAAAGACCTGTTCTCAGAAAGGTCTTTGTTATTACCGAACCCAGAAACCTGAAGATAAAAGGTTGGGTGCAATTATATCATGAATGCAGCAGTAACCTGCGTCACAGCTTCTGAACAAAGTTAGGATTTTATTATTTTACTCATTGCAGTGTCACAGAATGATCAGCTACAGGATTAAAGGTTACTTATTCCAGAAAATGGGAGTGGAGATTAGGGGAAACTCTGATATGAAAAATACATTTCAGTTAACTCAAGCTTGCTTGAATATCTAATTTTTTATTTACTGATGCTAGACTAGTAAGTGTTATTTGCTCCTCTTAAGGTTACATTTTTTTTTTTTTTATTACGTAATTACACTTGAGATATTTGTGTAAGATCTGATTCTGGACCAGCATTGTGAGCATCTCTGCAATGAACTGTGTGTAAATCTGCAAAATAAAAAGAAAAACTTTGCCAATGCAGCTTTCTCTTTCTGTCATGGTTTTCTCTTCTTTCTTCCAGCTAATTTACACACATTTTAATTTATATTTGGGCCCTCTGTGCTGATTCATAACAGTCTGTTGGAGCCAAAATCCCAAACAGTTGTTACCCACCAACCCTAACTTGTGCACACGAAGCCCCTCTTCCTCTTAACTGTGGCTGGTTGACAGCCTGCTGACATGCCATCCTATTGTGTGAAAATACTCCCCTTGAAGCGGCGAGAACATCCATGTAGTCATCGTGTGTATACATACATTACACTCGTCTCTTATTTGTCCCTTTCCTCTCTCTCTTCAGGTTTGACACGACCACGTAAGGATATGCTTGTGCCGTCTTATTACAAAGAAAGTCCTGCAGGTTGTGGAATTGGGTAAGGAAGAATATACAATCCTGGAAATGGTAAAATCTACAAAGCAGATAAAACAAGAGAATAAAGCCAATTTTATGACTCACATATCCTTATAATTGGCGCTGTGTTACTCTAAGTAGTCAAACACACAACACAAAAGAAAATGCAGCTCTATAAAAAGGTCCTAAAATCCTTGTTAATCCAGTCCTCCTTTTCCTTTTTCCTTCTCTTTATCTTTTTATCATCTTCACAACTATTTCACTTCTTTTCATCTCCTCAGTTATCGTCGTCATCATCATCATCACACAGTTCACTTTCATCATCCGTTTTTTGAACAAAAACCTTTTCTGTGGTGAAATAAAGCTGCAGTGCTACAGCCTGATTTAATTTATTTACACCTTTCTCCGACAGCTGGTAATGGGTTAAAAACTACTTTCAGTGCAGGTGGAAAATAAGTTTTGTTTGCTTTTGACACATTTGTGAGATTATTTAGTGAAACAGCACCCTTTCAGCTGAGTTAGGGTTAAAGGTTAAACGCCTTCCTCTTAATATTCATGAATGATTTACTTTAGTGTTGTGGATATCGACCTGTGGCTCACCACCAGAGTGTTTTGCAGCCCTCTAAAACTCTGATTTCAAATAGTTTTGGGTTGTTGTGGTATGCAATATATTTTGTGCATTATAAATTTGTCTGTCAGTGGTTTCGCATCTTTTTCTTTCTCTTGAAAGACAAAAACACAGTGTCATCTTTTCCCACTGACTCTTTCAAATAAGTTCACACTTAGAATTATGAAAAGCTTCCACCTTATGATAATACTTCACTTTATAATCTAAAGTAATCTTCAATCAATGATGGGTCCTATCAGATTCCAGACACTCATTGACAGGCTGAATATAAGAATATATAGTAAGAAATTAATAAAGAAGAGGCTCAAACTTTGACACGAGCTATATCTCCACATCTATCAGATAAGACTGCATAATTAAAGTGCCAAGTTTGAGTATGGAGAAGGAGAGAAAGAGGGGTTTTGATATTTTATAGAGATTTACTTTTACACCACTTGTTTAATGTGACTTAAGGACGATATGTTGCCGTAGTTTTGACAATGCAATTAAAGGTCTGTAATCCCTCCTGAGTTCTTTTTTTATTCTGTCAGTTTGGATGAAGAACGTGATGAAATGCCGCACAACAGTGACAGTTCAAGTTTATTAAAGGATTGGAGTCTCTGAGGGGCTTGAGGTATGAAACTTTAACTTGTTTGGGTGAATTATTTAGCAGAGTATTTCACAGTAAAAAAAAAAACAAAAAAACACTGTTTGAGTTTTTGCTTCTTTTTAACACGAGCTACACCGTAAACCAACACGGGCCAAATTTATATCAAGACAAATTTCCTGCTTTCTGGAGCAACCTTGCTAAAGATCCAGCTGGGCTGAGTCAAGTGACATATTTCACATTTAAAAAATACCAGCCTTTCTGACTTCACACATGCTTCCCTCTCGTCCTCCTCCGTGTCTTTTGTTTTCTCTGACACATGCACTCCAATTAGCATTTTTCTGCCATTAAGGAGGAAAGAGAAGCAGCCAAATGTTTACCAGTCTGAGCTTTCTTTTCTGACACGAGTTTCTAAAAAGTCCTTTTTAAAAGTGGAATGTTATTTTAATGTAAACCTGATCTTCTCCACATAACAAATACCAAAGGCTTCATCCAGGGAACTGAAGTGACAATAAAACTTTGTGTTTGCAAGAGTAGCTGACAGTCTACATTTAGAGCAGTTAAAATGATTAAAATGTATGAGAGAACATAGGAAATAAGGAACGATTTATTCTCTAACAATGTCCTGTAAATCTGTTAAACATTTTCATTCTCTAAATCTTACGACTTCTTAAAACAAAGAGCTCCCTTGAACGTTTTGCGACAAAACCCCACAAAAGTCTCATAAGGATAACACGCCCCAGCTGTATCATAATGCTCAGTTAAACAGTAAGACTGCAGCTAGGAATCAGGCTTTTTTGTCATCAGTCCTCTTGTGTGTTAAATTAGAGCATCCTAATCTTCAGCTTTACACTTTACAATTTAAATCTGCTGATCTCAAATTGCACAGATCCCTCTCTCTGCGGGTTTCAGCTCCTAAAATCTGTCACAGCCGCTGGTGTGCCGTACATTAAGGGAGAAAATGCTCTTAAAAAGGTGCTTTTCTGACATTAACATGACTTGTGTGCATAGTGCCGCTCGATCTGTGTAGTTCCAGGCATATATTTATGAATAGGAACCTTTAATTAGGGCTTGTGTTTCCTCCCTAGTCACATTGAGGGATGGTCCTCGCCGACATTCATTAATGATAATCACCAAGAGCGATGGCATAGCTACAGGCCGAGTCTCAGGGGACCCGACACTTGAAAAGAAGCATTAAATTACACAGAGGGACTCTTTAATTGCAAAAAGGAAAATATATAGCCATCATTGTTAAATATGATCTTTTGTAAGCCTTTACTGGTTCAAGGATTTGTCTAAGGGCTTTCTTATTCTTGCACTCTTTTAAATGCACAATTGTGCGAAAACAGACCGCAGACCACAGACCAGATCTCAGTTTCAAGCAGCGGATGAAATTCCTTGGTAGACCTGCACTGCAACATTTAGTTGAAAATTCATTCTCGCTAAATGGCAACAAATATAAATGCTTTTAACAAGTTTTACGCAACTTAAAACATAAAAATGCGTCGGATCTGTTAAGCAGACAGGCACCAACTCCTCTAAAGACATTTGGTCATCATGTTGTTTTTTGTTTCTGTTTAGCTGATTTGTTCTTGTTAGAGTAAAAAAAAAGAAAAGGAAAAAAGATGCAAATCAAGGAAAAAAAATAGTCTTCCCACCTCTATAAATTGTTTTTTTCCCCATCCTATTAAATTAAATAATTTTCATAGAAAAAAAAGTTATTCATGAATACACAATCATGTGCATACACACTTTTACACACCCAAACTACTGACCTAATTGCTCAGTCTCACTCAACTAATTAATCTCAGCTGACTTAACATGGTGACAAGGTTATGTAGGTGACATTCTCCATAAAAAACGGTCCTTCTGCTTCCACTCTTTTTGTTTTTTTGTAAGCTCTTATACTTTGTCTTCTTTCCATCTTTCTTGTCATTTCCATCCTTCTCTTCCCACTTCCTTTACTCTCCTCTGTTTCTTTCTTTGTCTACATTTCTGCTTTTCCCTTCCATCAGATCATGTCTTGTATGAAACCAAATGAAGAGCGTAACTTGGCCCACATCTATTTTTACCTGTTATTGGGGGTGGCTGGGAAGGTGGGGGCTTTGCAGAGGTGAGAGTGGGCATGCTTGGAGAAAGGAGGGAGGTGGGTGGGATGGGGGGTTAGGGGCGGGGTCACAATGCTCCATTAATCAAAAAGAATGACACTCATGTCGTCCCTGACAACCATCCTGCCACCCATACGTCTGTTTCCCCTCCTCTTCTTCCTTCTCCTCCTCCTCCCCCTCTTCCTCCATCTCCATCCCACTCAAACAGGACAACTTTAGTGACGGCGAGGGCGAAGAAGAGGAGAACAAGACGGGGGGAGGGGTGAGCAAACTTTATTAATCAAGCATCTCGGATTAATTGTTATGAAGTGTCACCCATAAATTCTCCATTTGGATTTAATAATCTTGGAGGTAGACTTAACAATCCCTGTCGTGATTTGAGTTTTATTGAAGAGGCTGCAGAGAAAGAGAGGCAGAGAAAGAGAGAGAGAGAGATGCAGTGACACAAATAGCTTCTCAGCGGACAGTCCCTCTCCGCATGACAGTTATGAAATACAATTATCAGCTAGATCTGCTTAAGAATTCATCAACTGCACCCCTGTCTTCCAAGGAGAACAGGGAAAAAAAATCCAACATACAAAGCAAGTCCTAACTGATAAGACTTCCCTTTTCCCTGCAGCCCTTAAACTATCATTTCAAATTCTCTGTCTCTGACATGTTAAGTCACTGTAAAGGTATGGCACGCATACTGCTTTGAAATTGCTCTGTGCATTATATTAAAGCATAAATCATTAGGTAATCAGGAAATATGGTAAATGACACACCACATGTAAATTACTAAGATAGCGAGCAGTTTGTCTGAAATGTATCACCCGCTGGTTTGCATTAGGGTCAATAACAGCAGTTAATCTCTGCATGCAGCGAAAATATACTGTCATCGAATCGTACAACATCCTGTCAGCTCTCAAAAGTAACTGTATCATAAAACGCACATGATTTCAATCAGTTGTCATCTAATTGCAGTCATAGCTTTTGAAATGAATGAAGAACAGCCACAATGTAAGCTGACAGTATGCATACCATTTGCATAGCTTTGCATATTTGCAATACCATTAATGTGAGTTTTATTAGAGGCTCCTGTTTTTCCTGCTTTGTTTTTTTTTTTTGTAGATTGTCTTGGAGGAACATTGCCAAATCGTATCCAGTCCACATTATAGCTTTAGAAATGGTCTGACTCAACTATCATCACAACATTTTACAAAGTGGAGCTAATTTCTTTATCAAAGAGTATAATATGCCCACGCTCTCTTAGAATATTATTGTTTTTTTTTATCTGGGAAAGCTATTTCCTCAGGAGAAGTAGTCTGACAAAAGACAGATCTAAGAAGCAAGATGGCTGTGTTTTTGTTCACGCTCATAATGGAAAGTCTTTAAGTGTCAACTTTTGGGAAATGCTAGAAAAGGTTGTTAAACATGTGCCTTTAACTCAACGTTCCCCCATCGCCGGATAACATCCTGATCAATGATGCCTCTGCGGTGTGAAAAACGGATATAGCTGTATCTGAAGTAAATGTTTTAGCTATCAACACTGCTTCATCCTCCGTCACCCAACACCATAGCCAATCCCTCACTGACACTGCATCCAGGCCTCAGCCTGGTTAAAGCCAAACCCATCTCCTCCCAACGGTAATTGCAGTGGTCTGCCGGCGATGTGTCACTTCTAAATGATTCCTTCACTTCAAACTCATCTGTTTCAGTGTAAAGAGTGCTAATTGAATAAGATAGAGAGAAAATATTTGAATAATATGACACTTGAGTGCTACAAAAAGCCATAACATAGACAGCGTGTTCATACACACATTGATATTGTAATTAAGAGTAAATTTGCAGAAACTGCAACAAGCTATGTTTTGAATAAGATTACATTATATTAGATTACATAAAATTACATAAAATTAAATTAACATGCTTGATTAGACATCACACTTTTAAATTAAACTTATCTTTTGATTACATTTTCTTTGTTCTTTGAGAATTTTCTTTAAACTTTAACCCTTAAAAAACTGATGGTTAAGTGTTAGTAAAATAAATAAAAGATAAAATGAAAGAAAGAAAGAAAAAAAAAGAAAATTATGTATTTTCCAATATACATATATATTTTAATATATCTATTTTGTTGAGATTTTACTATGAAAAACTGTTGGGCTAAAAGATGGGGGATGGCAAAAAACAGCAGAACTTATTCATAAAATGCCACTAAAATACTAAAGATCAATTAATTCATAAAAATGAAACAATAAGACTTATTCTATCTGGGTCACACCCTGGACTCTGTGGAAACAATTTTACTGTAGTTGGTAGAAACTAACTTATCATAAATTATTATTAATACATACTTTTCTATTGGCTTTTCTCCGTTGAAAGGATTTATCTTATTTTTCAATATCAGAGGATATCTTTTGTACTATATCTTGTATGCATTAATGTTTTATCCTATGTAAGTGCTCCATCTGGATCATAGACTGTGTGTGTTAAATTTTATTTTCTGTAAAGTACTGGTTGTCTTTGTTTTTAAAGTGCTTCATAAATAAAGTTTGTGACTATCATGACTGTGTATGTGTGCTGTTTTTTACAGCCTAGACTCAAGCAAAAGCATATAAATGACATATCAAGATACTGTTATTTTTTATTTGATTTTAAACACTCAATTAATATTCCACTATATCTATAAGGCAATTGGTTTGCTTTGTTACGTCCCTAAAGCAGGTCTAGGGGAAGAAGGCAGTAACACACTTCAGCAGATGCCAATGAGGAGACAGTCTTAAGATTGTGAGCCATTTAATGTGAGTAGATTGTGAGACAGCTATATATATATATATATAGGGTCACCCATGGCAAACAGGTGTCTAGGGGAGGGACCAGACGAAGTGCGGCTCAAATTACCCCTATGATGATGAGAATGCAAGGACCAGGGTTTCCCTTGCCCGGACGTGGGT
>JBAMHW010000019.1:16394496-16404880 GCA_037177495.1 Rhadinocentrus ornatus
ATATATGTACAGAAGGGCCAGTAGCATCAGGGAGAGCCAAGGCCAACACAACAAACGAAACCCCTCTACCTGAAAATGAAAAGAACAACTTACCTCCCCTCAGAAACAAAATAATACAAACCTACGTCTTAACTACCCAGACTCAACATAAACAGGAGAAAAAGAACCCACAAGGAAAACAAAATGGCAGCTCTCCCCTACAAGGTCAATCTGAAAAACTAAAGATAACTCCTACCACCAGACATAACCTAACCTGAACTTAAACAGACACAAGTTGCAAATGGCAAGTTGCCGAAAGACCCAGACGTGCAGATCCTCAGTCCTTTTATAGGCCACTCCCAGGCTAGGAGGCGGAAATCCCGTTTGGACTTGTCTTATATATTTACATTTACATTTTAGGGGCATAGAAAAAAAACACACATAATTGAATGGGGACCTTTAACATAAAATTCATTTGAAATAAAACTGAACTGTTCACTCAGCTTGCTAAGTCTATGTACGTATATCTAACATAGATTGCATTTCTCTTGGGGATAATTACAAAAAACTGGGATCATGCTGAACAATCATTCGATCAACAAATAGGCAATTTTGTCTTAAAGTTGTTGGAACTGCAACATAAGTCACATTTTGAATACATTTTGGAAATTTGCTTGTTCAGCTCATAAAACTACTTTTAAACCACTGTTCTTCCCCATCACACCTGCAAACCAAGCAGCTTCATATAACTGCATCCTTTCTAAAAATAAAAAGATCAACTCACCACACCACGACCACCTCCCCTGCATTTGCCCCCAGTGGTCAAGGACACCCATATCAGTGGACGTCAGGGTGGACCCCATCAATCAGAGAGCCGTGTGTAATGGAATCAACCAGTGACAATGATCATCAGCACTGCAAACAATGGCCCATAAACATCCCCTGACAAGTGTTCAAAAGCGAAAAAGGCGAGGTGGGGGGTTGGGTTGCATGCATGTGTGTTCACATGTGGGAGTGTGAGTCAGTCAGGCAGAGAGCGACTGTAACACAAGGTGAGACAGTCGTGTAGGCTAGAAATGGTGAGGAAGATAACTCCCCAGGGTATGATGTGCTGGGCCATCATACTACCTCTGAAATACAAATATCCCCACTAGGTCATGGTTCAAACAGGTTTCCATCTTCAACTTTCTCCCTAGATGAGTTTTTAATCTGTTTTTTTTTTTTTTTTTCATGCTTCTTACAGCGGTGACAGTAAAATATAACAGATGATAGGTGCCTTTTAATGATAATACTTATTTAGTTTGGGATATTGCCAAATGAAAACCTCTGACTTGAGAAGCGTCTTGCTTTTTAAACCTTAAAACTAAAGTCAAACACAGACAATCTTTGCTTCTCTTTCCCCAACAGTCAGCACCGAATAAAACCCAATTAGTGAAGTTGAGGATTTCAAAGAAAAAGGAAAATATTTTTTTCTTTTCATCTTAACTTTCCATCGCAAGAAGTAGTTGTTGCTTTTGTCAGACTGGGTGTTTCGTCACTCCAATTTTTTTTTTTTTTTTTTGTCAGCTGGTTTCTCTCTTTCACTCACACATTTGCCAAAATTAATTAGGTGCCATTTGTCCCATCTTTCCCTCTTTTCCTCTGTTTAGTCAAACGTCAGGAATGACACTGGCCAATTATGCAATGAACTAGTTTAGCCCTCTGTAACACCCGGAATGATACAAAGCAAGTGGGATATTAGCTTGGAGTTATAGGACAAGTGTGTTACATCTGTGTTCAGAGTGTGTCTTTTTAGGTTTGAGGAATTCAAAGAGGAAACTGAGTAGAGGCTCAATGGGTGTTTAGAAAAATATTATTTTTGGTTTGTTTGTTATGTTTTGCTTTTAGTAGGTCAATATTACTTCTATAATTTTTATTTGAGGTTCATCAAAGAAAAGGTGGGTGTGTTATTCACATAAAAGTATGTAATAGTGGGAACCGTTATTTCATTTTTTGTCATTAGTGGAAGGCTAAACTGACCCTGAGATTGGCTCCTGTTTCAAAAAAATTCTTAAATCCCCGGCAACAGCCAGATAATAGATGCTGCAGAGATTTACTAATTGTCTTCAGGACTCAAATCAATAATTGGCAAAGCTTTAACTGAAGTGCACATCTAAGTCCTCTTTATCATTCACTTGTATCACTTATATGAAAAAAAAATGCACAAAAGGCAGCTGAGACGAGATCATTAACAGTCTTTCCAAATTGAAACAGTCATCGAGAGTGTCTTAAAATGTCTCCGGAAGCTTTTGGTTGAGTGCAAATGACATCTCGCTCATTTTGCTGGTGGCTACATGACTGATGTGTTGAATAAGACAGTTCTTTTTTGACGCTTTTGAAGGATCCGGGTTTGAAGTTTATGATTCTAAAGTGCCAGCATATGCTTAGCGAGATAAGTAATTTGACACACAGACATCACAGCCTGCAAAATCTTTCGTCTGGCTGCCTTGAGTGTCCGCGTTGGCCGCTTTTTCAAGAACACTTTACAACTGTCACAACTGACTGTCAGCGTGCAAATGACACATGCAAACGAGCTCATTTTGAACACAGTGAGACAGCTGTCATATAAAAAAATATGAATCCAGACTAAAAATACCATTAATTTGATCTGAGGCCTTTTAAAAATTAATTTGCTATTTAAGAGCTGAAAATTACTCCTTTTTAGCATCAGTTTGTTCATTTAAGTCATTTAATTATCTACTCATGCTCAGGAGTGAAGCAAGTTTTAAAGAGGAGACACTGAAAGCAACACAGCAATAAGAGAATATCTTGTTATCGTCCTCTGTCTCTGAGTAAGACACATTTGACTGAGCCGCCTAACATAAACAGACACTGAATACCACTAGACACAAAAGACAGTATACAGCATAGATTCTTGCACCCAAACAGATGCACATTCGCAAAGACACACCAGGCGGGGTGGGGGTGGGGGGGTCAAAGCTGCAAACGAAGTTGCTGACATTGTGGCACTTCTTTGGCAGCGTTGTGCAGGTGTCGTCTGCACACAGGCTTCTGAATAAATGGATCTGAAATGATTTACCGAGGGTATCTGCCACCTGAGCACAGACACATGCATTACTTGCTGCATACACACATTGCACATATCTCCTCGTTGTTCATATGGAGACGCTGACGTAAAGAAGCACACCAACACCAAGGGGGGAAAAAAAAAAGAAATTTGGCAGCATCCTTTTGTATCATCATGACTCACCTTATCTAAAAAGCAGATTTCCACGTGTGATGTTAGATACAGTTTAGTTTGATTATTTAATGATTTGACTTGGTTTACACCCATTTTTTTTCCAACATGATGAATAATATGAGAGAAGCCAATCTATCCAGACATTTTCTGACCTTTGCTTCTGAAAGTCTGCAGTGTGAAAGAAAGCTTAGACCGTCTGAAAATTGCTTTCAATGAACATGATTACAAAGTCACCATTTAGATTTTAAACCTATTTTCAGTTTCAGTTTTTCCGGCTGCCCTAACCAGCATCTTGCTGGTGGTAGTTTTTTTTTTTTCCTGTAAAACATTTACAAGAACACCTTTTTCCAGCTGATGTAGTTAATTTTGTTGTCTGTTGTCTCATGATACTACAAAGCCTAGTTTGATTGTTCCAAATAAGGTATTGTGACAAGCAAGGTAACGAGCATGATACCCTTTTTTGATCCAGAAATATTTCCAAAGTTCACTTCAAATCTACTTGCACACAAACAGAAATATGTCTTTTGCCTTTATTATGTTTGCACATAACTTTGCCACCTCTTTGTAATCAGAAGTTAAAGACATCTTGCTACTTGAAACTATTTGAACCTGAGGGATGCAACAACTGAGTGAACAATGAAACCAACTATGCATTTATTTATTTTAAAGACTACTGCCTGTTGACTAAAGGCTGAAGGTCACATGAGACAAACTTACAACTTTCTTATCAAACCCCACCTGTGTTAGTTTCCCCTGAATTGATGAGATTTATCTAAAGTGACCACTAATTTAAAAAGAAAATGTTTTACTTGGGAAACCTCCATCGACACCCTTCTGACATTGATATGACAGGGTTCACACCTTAAAGTTACTGTCAGACCTCAGCATGAGCATGTTTAATTTTTTTTGTTTTATCATTTAAGAAAGTATCCCTGGTCTAGCCTCTAGTGCTTGTTGACCCCTCTTTCCTGTTTTTATCAACCCCAAATCTGAGGTATATGGCCACCTCGCCTTTGTCTGGTTCTGCTGGAGGTTTCTACCTGTTGAAAGGAATTTACAACTCTTCACTGTCACTTCGTGCATGCTCATAAGCAAAGATCAGATGTGATCAATTTCTTCACTTAGCCTGAAAAATGTGTATGGATTAGGTTTATGTGAACACAAAGACTCATTTAAATTTAAATTAATTTAATTTTGATTATAACTGGATTACAGTTGATCAAATTGTGTTATAAATGGATTGAATTGGACTGTATATGTACAGGAGGATATTGTGACTATTAGGTGGCTTGTTTGCTTTATCACTGTAGCTAACTATAGGGATACAAAGTTAGCCATGCCTTGACATTAAATAGTTGATACCTGCAGAGTTAATTTCTGTCAAGAACTGTAAATAGCATGATTGTAAATTGCAGCTTGGGGAAACATATGCTAATTAGCCACATGTAGTTCATTAGCAAAAGCATACTGCTCCAGTGAAAGCTAAAGTTTATATCACAAATATTTAAAGAATGTACCACAATACTTGCTTTCCTTTTATCAAACATAATGCTTAATTAATTGGAAGATGTACATGATTTAAAACATCCCAAACCATAGAAATACCATGAAAGAAAAATTATATTTATTGTTTGAATTCTGATGTAGCCCTTATGCTAGATTGCAGTTACAGATTTGAAAAAAAAGGATAATTTATCTGTTTTTTCAGCATTAATGAATCACGAATCACTGAAAAAAATGACTAAACTTGCTTCATGCATCTAAATTATCCAGAATTCTTTTTTTTAAAGAAGTGGTTTTTCAAAAAAACAAACAAAAAAACAACAAAAAAAAGTTTAATCTAAATTGAGGCTAAAGGTACACTTACTTTCTCTTTTGTGTTAAGTTTTAATAGTTTTGAATAAAAATCTGCCTTGCAACTGATTAAAGACATAACACAACAGCTTTAAAAAATGAACAACTTTTTAACTTCCCCTCAAATATTTGAAAAAAACTATTATGAAAGATGCAGTACTGATATAACACAGCACTTGGTCATTATGGTCAACATAAACACAGCAGGTACACAGGGGGTTAACGGTCTGATTGTCCTGTTTTGATGGGAGACACGTCCCCAGCAGATGGGCAAAAAGTTGATACCGACAAAGGAGAAAAACAACAAAGTCAATAGGTTAAAAATGGAGGCATCAGAGAGATACATCATCATCCCACCTCTCTGACACTCTGTAGGGCTTGACCTTACCAGGCTGCTAGGTTGTCAGAGTGGCCTAATCAGGTAGTAGGTAGAGCTGCCAGACCTGCCCTGGTCTGAGAACACGCACAACCCAGAATTCATCAGTCCACCTGATACATGTGCATATAGACTGTGTGGGTTGGGGGGTTGTTTAAAACTGGCCACATTACCTTTTTTCCATGTTCACCTTGGCCTGTTATCACACATTACCGAAGGATTTAGGTTAATTAGCAAAGTGAAGTGACACCTCATATAATCAATAAACAACAATTCAAAGTAAGTATTATTTTAAAGCAAACAAAATTTATTACATCTTCTAACAAAGATACTGATTTAGTACATTTAGCCGCTTTCATTGCAAAATGTAAACAACATCTGAGTCTAGTTATCCCACAAGCATTTCTGGATCTACTCACACAGACATTCTTGGATATTAACAATATATTTTCACATTGATATGAAACTTTTAAAGACATTAGAATTAAGTCCACTGCTATTTACAAAATCCAATCTGAAGGTGGTGACTATGAATATGAAAATTATTAGAGCTGTACTAAAACGTATTATTGACCTTTCTGTGGCTGTGCATGTGGGCATCAAACCCAACTTTTTGAAGTCTCTCCCCATGAAGAATGTTATTAACATATGCCAGTCTTAATAAATTATTTCAGTCACATTATAAAAAAAATATTAAGCACAACTCTACAATTTTATGAGCCTGTAAAGGTGAAAGACATTTTTTTTTCAAGCACCATGAACTTTTGAGGTGTGCTACACAGGTTATATAATTAATTTCTACAGGGAACCCTGAGCCATATATATTTTTTCTTTTCTTTTTTCTTATTCTAAAAGGGCTGCCTCAGACTTGAATATTATAAAACTAAAGTAATCACCACTATTATCATGTACCAAGGTTCAAAAGCTTAACTTTACTGATTCCTAACCAGAGAATAAATTTAGGAACTATTATAATGACAGACAAAAAGAGAGAGTTGAGAGAATAAGGAAATATTTCAGAAAGTGGTAAGAAACTAATTCTGCAATTGTTGTATATTGGCTGACATTTCAGCAGTTTTGCAGAAAAAAGGGCTCTTAACAAAGATTTAGTTTTTAAAAGCTTATAACTTTCAATGGTTTCCGAATATTGTGGCAAACACAAACAACTATAAAATAGTTATACTAATCTTATCAGTCTTATGAATTGGCACTCATTCATATAACAGAAAAAAAAACAGTTTGTGGAGAACATGGCCGTTAGCTCTGAGATGCTGTCACTTTGTGGTTGCACTGAAAGTGATCATCTGGTTTACTGACAGGGTAAATCTTAGCCTGCGTGACATCCCCTGCATGCATAAGAATGTGAAATTATTTTGCTACTTTTCTTGTGATAATGGCTTTCTGGGGTATTTTTCCTCTGAACATCACCTGTTCTTTTTTTTATCACTGAGATTTTCACTTGAGAAATGACAACTGAAGACTCAAGGCTCACCGAGAATTGTTTAATGAGCTCTGATATAAAGATAACAAGTAACTAGATAATTATTATATAAATCTGGTGTGCCAACTTCTATCTTCGCTGTCTTTTTTTCCTTTTTAGTTTCAAACATACAGGCATTACACACATTGGACAAGAAAGTTGGTGCTATTACCAAAAGGCTTTTAATCCCTCTTTTTTATTATTTTAAAATGAAGAATACTTTATGAATACCATTAGGGAAATCATAAAATCAGATCATCATAAAAATAAAATCTGATCCTTGAAATTGGTTATGATTACAAAAAGCTTATGAGCTGAATTAAATAAACTCTTTCAGAGGTACTAAGATTAGTAATTTAAAACCCGCTAAGCAATCAAACAGTGTTGTCTACAATTACTTTGTCTTTAATCTTTGAAATTAATTTAAACTGGAAATATACATACCAAAGACCCTATAAATTGCACTTTGACTGGGTGGTCCTAATGATTGTACAGTATAACAAACCTGTATCAAGTTTACAACTCAATATTTTGTACTACAGCAACAAGTTTTAGGACAGTCTTTACAGGAAAAAATACTAACAACATGCAAAGATGTTGAGCCTACAGTATATACAGTACTAATGCTTCAGCACGAGTGTGTATATTTAGAGCATTAAGCTCTAACCTTTGACTTACACTGGCAAACTTCTCCATCTGCAACACCATCCAATTAAGTTAAGAATTGTGCAGTGCACCAACACAGCAAAAAAGCAGTACCCTGTTGAGATTTTCATTTGAGACACAGTGTGTAAGAGCTGTTAATTCAATAATCTGAGGCCCTGTATCTCATTCAGTCTCCCACACACGTTTCTGTTGAACTGTGAGCATCAGTGTAAAGGTGATGCCTGCCATATCTACAGTTTCCTACTTTTTGATCAGTCTTTTTGCTTCAACTCATTTAGTTGTGAACTTACTTTATGACCAACTCTCAGAAGCTACTTCAGTCTTATTAAGATCTGTGGTTGGGTGCTCAATTTTTTTGGAAGGCACCACGATTCTTCAGTGTGACTCTGGCTACACTATGACAGGATAATGAAGTCTCTGAACACCTGAGTTGTAGTGTCCAAGTAGGTGAGCACAAACATGAATTACTAATATGCTTAGGTTTTTCTTTTCTTTTGTAATCAGATATCTAGTAATTTTTTCTGTATTAAAAGTTTTATGTCTCTCCAAACACTTGAAACACTTGACTGCTTGGACTGCTTGGAATACGCTTTAAAGATGTCTGATCTCTGATCTCAAATATCCGATTGGGTCCCAGTTTTTGAACATTCGGTATCAGACAGAGTACACCTTACCCTGTGATCTCTGTTTCAAGTCAGTTTGGACAGTAGAGCTCACTGTACGATGTTAAGAGAAGCTATTTCCTCAGTTTTCATTGATGAAATACACACTGCACTGATTTCCCTTGCATAAATAAGACTTTCTAAGAGTTTCTAATCACCAATCAGTGAATCAGTGGGAGAGAGAGGGATAATAGAGGAAAGCAACGGAGTAGCCTGTGGGGTAGCCAATTCACGATGTGATCATTGTCATCATGGAACTGTTAAGAGCTTCCTTTAAAAAAAAACTTTATTTATGTGAAATTTTACATGGTTAATCTTAGTTTAAAAATATTTCATCGAGGTGGACTGGAGACCTGTCAAGGAGGCCCTGCATCTTGCTTGATGGCAGCTGGGAAAGGCTTTAGCCCAACCGCAACATTGAATTGAATTAAGCAAGTATAGGAAATGGTTGGTTGGATATTTCAATTACTTTGATGTACTTAGTGTGCAATTTTCATAAAAATGAAAGCACAGAACTAAAACTTGATATACGCCAATTCTCACTCTTCAATAATCTTGATCAGGCCATCCCTAATAAAATGCATATTAACGGACATGATGAGGGCACACAAGGCAATCATCACTTCCTCAATGCTAGGCAAAAACTTCTATATTTAACGCAATTTTAAACAAAGAAAACATTATTTTTCTCTTTATCATCACATTCTGTCAAATATTGCACGAGTCTCCCTCTTTTTCGGTTTAGCTGTTAAATTTGACCACAATCCCCCCTCTGCCTACTATCACCAGCTCCACACTACAAACAGCTAAGACTATGGAATCGGCCTTGACAACTGAGTGAAGTCAACATAAGGACCCAACATTTTTCTTTACTTGACCCCTTTTCAACTAGAGTGAGCCAACACCAATTGTGCTTGCTGTTGCCACTCAACTCCTGACAACTGTATGGACACAGAGGAAAAGTTTGGTTCTGTTCCTCACTCTTCCTTATCTGCCTCTTACAAGAGAAAAAACAAGCAAATCCCATGCACTTGGGGGGGAACCGACATGCAACAATGGCATTCACCAATAGCGCTGTCAAACAACGCCATCTCTTTCGGATGTTAAAAGCTTTAAGAGCTGAGGTCTCTGCGACATCCATAGCTTCTGGATGTCAAAGACGGCTGAAAACTTGAGAGCAGGCCTCTGTTATAAAAATACTGTGTGGGCGTGTGAGCGCGCATGTATCGGAGCGGCAAAAGTGACATTTGAGGGGCACTTTACAAAAGCCAGCGGTTGCTAGGGATCTTCTGTATCACCTAAAGAGCCTTTGTCAGTCATTGGAAAGCTGTCACCTTTCGGGGGGCCGATACGGTAGGGGGAGCCGGCTGACAGGTAGGAATTAATGAGAGGTGTATGACAGCAGACCTCTGTGCTCTTGCGTATATGTGTGAGAGATTGTGTGTGTGTTTGAGAGTGTGTTCACATGCAAATGAGTGAGGTCCTTTGTCTCAAGAGGATGAACCATATTCTTTGTCATTGTGACAGGAGAAGAAGAAGAAGGGCGTATATTGCTACAAACAAAAAGAAGATTTAGGAGAGTTTTTGGTATTTTGATAGGGACAAACCTTTTTATTTTCTAATTATTTTTGATTGCACAATTTGTTGGCATTATGAGAGCGCCAGTCAACAGAGCAGTCTTAATTTAACAGCCAGTCACTCACGGCCATGCAAATGTGTGACTCCCATAGTAAACACCTGTGAACACAAGGATCTAACAAAGCGGTAAGCAATCACCCAACGTATTTTCACCTCTGCCTGCCCTGACTACATGAGACCACAAGTACAAAATCCTCTCAGAACAATTGAAGACGCTCTTCAAACATGGTGCCAAATTATATTTTCGTTTACTGATATGTGTTTGCCTGATTTTGTGTGTTCATGCAATAATCTGCGTTCCCTTCCACATAACCCAGTTCTCCATCACAGCAAATGAGATCTGTCAATGTTCTGCATCTCAATTACACAACAGAAATAATAGGCAGCAGTGTGGTGGCAGAGGAGGAACAGAGTGTCATGTGTGGCGGGTGGTGGTGAGGACCCAAATGCAGGCAGTAGCAGGCAGGAGGCAAAATGGTGCACGTGAC
>JBAMHW010000019.1:16416512-16433575 GCA_037177495.1 Rhadinocentrus ornatus
CCCCCCCCCCCCCCCCCCCCCCCCCCCCCCCCCCCCCCCCCCCCCCCCCCCCCCCCCCACCACACTCGAAGACCACAAACCCCATCTCATGTGGCCTCCAGAGCAGCAGCACCATACACTGCCACATTGTGGTATTACTGTCACCTGACATGTCAGTCCTGTCTATCAAAAGTGGTGGCTAAGTGGAAGGGGGACCCAAACGTGTCACTATCACTCGGGCATTACAGACAGATAAATGCGCTAATGGCCTTCCTAATGCAGTGGTATTCACCAGTATTCACATACACACACACATACACACATGCTAACAGTATATGCATGAAGTGATCCCTCACTGACTTTCACTCATTCTGCCGTTCAGTCACACCACAGGTACAAGGATATTCACTCAGACATTAACGCACAAAAAGGAAAAGAGTCAAATGTACCCACACAGGGCATGTGCGCTCAGTCTTTCTGTCACTCAAAACTAGCAGTACAGACTAGGACATTAAAAAATTGAGTGAGTCTCGCTCATCTTTAGTCATATTTTAGTCTTAGTGTTATTAAAAAATGACTCATACAAAAAGCATTACCTCAAGTGTAACAGCCCTCTCGATTGGTTGAAACATTATGATTTTAAAAGTCAAAAAGCAACGTCATTGTGAACGACAGATCTTTCGGCTGTGAACCGTGATCTCACATGAAATTATCTAAATTTATTTGAGGAGTTCCTAAATTTTTATTGCCGATATTTGGGGAACATTTTTTTTAAATTGTGCAATATCAAAATATTATCCCAGCTATGATTGAAGCTATTAATAATTCTGAAAAAAAATTACCTTTGAACAGATTTTTGACAATAGAAAGAGTTTTAAACTGTTATTTAACGTTTTCCAGATACCCAAGAATCCCTGTATTTGACACACTCGTTGCAACCAAAATCAACAATGATCTGCTTCACATCGTAGATAGTGCTGTCTACTGATTGGCCATGCAATCAGGAAGCCTTTACCTGTAACTGAGAGGTAGATCATTCAATATCACGTTTATAATCAACATTTAGAACTTGTTGGTGATCACACAAAACATGGTTTTCAAGAATAAGCTCCTGACTTGGTTCAAGAGTTTTCTCTTTAAATGGTTCTTGGTCAGCTTGCGTGGTTAAGTGAAGATGAAGAACTTCCTGCTAGGTCCTGTATGTTGACAACTGACAGATACGTATTTGTAACTCTCTGTGGGACACTATACACTCGTGGAAAGATAGTAAGACTGATGCAAGGCTTTGAAAGCAGCAATTAGCACTCCTGGTGGTCCACACTGTTGTATTTCCCTCTCTCTTTTTTTCTCATATCCATTCTCTACTTTAACTTCCTCTTGGGAATAACTGTTAAGGGATACAATTAATTTTTTGACACCAAAATGAAAGTGTTAATTCACCTGTGATAATTAGAGCTATTCTTACTGCATGTTGATGAATGTAAAAATGCAGTGTTTATTTATTAATTAATTTCCGTCCTGCCGTCAGAATGAGAGCTCTCATAAATGTGTGATCTCAACTTAAGAAAGAAGTCTCAAAGGAAATAGATTATAGACCTGCCCAGCTGTAATGAAACATTGTCAAAAAATGTTCTGAAAAGTTGCAACATCTTCACTTTGATGTTCTTTTTTTTTTTTAAATATATGCCTGGAGAGTGTTTGATGGTAAGACTTGTATTGAAGTATCGTAGATTTTCTAAATTCTGCAGAGCACACTGGTGAGATGAATGATTAACAGCTTTAACATGTTTAGTTTTCTCATTCAGAACATACTGAAATATTAATGTAACCATACTATAATTACACTCTGAAGAAATACAGAGGACAGCTGTATGAATTTTTAAGGCAACATTATGCTGCACATAACATGTGGCACAGTGTGCTCATTCTGAATTTATACATGGTTGGAACCAGGATGGAGGGATTAATTGACTAATCTATTGGGTATTTCAAGAATTACTTTACCTATTCATTAATGAGTTAATCAGGACAAAATTAACTACCAACAATAATTGTAACTAATTAATTACTATAGTTACTGGACAGGGAAACATAAGAAAAATGTCTATGCGTTTCTATCTATAGTTAAATAGTGGCCTTTGACTCTGGTAAAAATCTGTTAAAGTGACACAATTTTTTTTTTACTTGATTAAATGTTCATATGTTGCTCATATTTTACCAGCCTATCCAGTAAAAAAAAAAAAACGAGGTCAAAGGTAGAAAAAAACAATTAATATTCCTGTGTGTAGCATGCTTTTTAGGAGTCACATTTGCTCAATGTTAAATATGCATACAAAATAGGCATGCACCCTACGGCAGAGCCTTCTGTCTGTATTCTGTCTTCAATTTTTGTCTATATTTCCATTCGTTTTTAGAAAGCTTGCAGATGACCCTGACGTGGTAAATGGAGCAGGACCACCAAAAATGATGGGGGCAGTGTTGCGCAGTATGGCTCATGTGTGACCAGCAAAAGGAACAAAGAAGATAAAGCTCCAACATATTCATGTCTGCACAGACCACCGTCAAGGACCATCTACTGTGTTGCCCCTTCTTATCACTCTCTCTGAGGATGTACATTATCATGATCTCCTCCACTGTTGCTATGTTTGCTATTGTCTGGAACTGACATCATAATTTAGAAGTGCACTCTGAACTCTGTTGATGTATTGCCTAACAACCATGCAAACATAAAGGACATAAAGGACTCATGGGAGTAAATGATCCCCTACCCTACAGAGCTACCGTTTGCTAAATACAGGAAAGAGAATGTTCCATTTATGGAGTTGTTGGAGCCAAACCAAAGGCCTTACAGCATTAACACAGTTTGAATTTTACCATCATGCATTTAACCTTTTCCAGTATAAGCCCCAGTCCTCTGGTTGGCAGCTCATAGATTTCATTCAGTTCTACATTTATAACACTTAAGTGTTAAACGTCGAAATGTAATGCTACTGGAGATCACACTTTAATTACAAGTAAGACGAAATTGTGGAGATATACCTAGTTTAGGAGATATACCCAGTTTACGAGATTCTCATCTTAAACTAGAGCTTTGATGTTGAGGTAACATTACATCCAGTTAAAAAATGCTGAAAATGCACACCTGCAAAGAAAAAGTCTGTAAAAGAATAATGTTAGAATAATTTGTGGCAAAATAATCATTAGTTGTGACCTTTGGGAGGTTCAACTTATTTAGTAAAATGAAGACTGTATAATGAAAGAATAACTGTATTTTCTCTGGAAAAAAAGCCAAGTAAATATAATTGATCGAACATAAAAAAGAATGGTAGCGAGTGAACCACATAGTTAAAAGCAACATTTCAAATTCTTCTCATCTGACACTGCAGCTTATGAGTTAGGATAATTACTGCTTACCATTAGAGCTTTTATGGTTGTGTATTCACAAGGGTTGTAAACTATGATTAATCACAGTTTAATAAGAAGTCAGTTCAATTCACATTCATTCACATTTGTAACCTGTTTTTTCACTTTCACATTGCCGAATGACATGCAAATATAATCCCAACAAATGTAATAGTCCTTTACCAACCGAGTCTTCAACTCATTGCACAACAATAGTTTTTTTTTTTTTTTTATTGTAGTTTTAGTAAGCTTAGAAGTTCACTGCAAACCACACTGTTCAACAGGCATCTAATAAGTTTATGTTTGATGTGTGTGAACTGTACAATGACAATACAGGCTGAAATGTAGAAGACTACAACTGTGAATGTGTCACATCGTTGTGTCCACTTGATGTATACTCACGTACAGACGAAGAGAACATGCCTGAAATTTGAAGAGCCATAGTTCTTTTCTTTATCAAAAAGAGATGACATAATCTGGAACAAAAGACCGGTGGAAATACTTCTGTGGGTACTGTGATTGAAAGCTGATTTGAAAAGTTCTGCTCTATTTCCTCTGAGTGGTACAGTTTGGTCAGTACGATTCATGGTTTGTGTATTTCCATTAGGAAAAAGGGTCCATACTATCCCTGTAGTTGTAGGTCAATAGGAGAATGGTACAGTATGGTTAGGATGGAGCTGCTGGCATCACACAATACAGTCCATTGATAGGGGCCAGAAAATCATCATTTCCCTGCCCAAGGTGTTGATTTTTTTCTTTGGTTTACTTGTAATATTCTTCAAAAACAACACTTTCCAAAAATCATATGGTCCTTACTAACAGGAGTCAGTGCTGATTGTTGACTTGACTTTAAGAAGAGGAAACTAAACAGCCAACAGCTCAGAGGCACAAATCACTGTATCACAAAAAAAAAAAAAAAAGAAAAAAAAGAAAAGAGATTGATTTTAGAGAAGATTTTAAATATAACGTTTTTTTTTAGTCTATTACAAATAAACTACCAACTCCTAAAGGCAGAGCAACAAAATTTCCTAAGAATGCATGAAACATCATGACATAAAGACCACAGGTGTAATACTGGAAACTATTAAGGATGGCTAAATTTCTTAAAGCTTCCCCAGTTTCATGGTCACGGCATTGTGTATTCTGGATCACTGCCACAATGTCTGGACTTATACTGAATTTAATCACCAGCAGTGTTAGTGTCAATAAGGTTTTTCCTGCCAAAACAAATTAAATTTCTGCTGTGAAAGAGGCCTGTTGCACGCTCTGTAGATGCCTGACCACACACATCCAGCAAATCAGTTCAGTGAGACAACCCAGCAGAGTTCTGGACAGTGTGGCCCTGCAAACACACCATAGTACTGCAGGTTAGATACACCATGTGACCATGGCACAGCAAAAACCCATATAATCAAAAGAATGCATCACAATTACTAAGGCATGCAACTCAGAGCTGGTGGATAAAGACAATAAATCTCCTGAACTTATCAGGCCACATCGTTGTGTCCACTTGATGTATGGTCACATACAGGCGAAGAGAACATGCCTGAAATTTGAAGAGCCGTAGTTCTTTTCTTATTCAAAAAGAGATCACATAATCTGGAACAACAAAAGACTGGTAGAAATACTTCTGTGGTAACCTATCACCCTCAACAAAGAGCGGTCTTAAAGCATTCTTGGCTCAGTCAGTCAAGACAATCACTGTCCAGCCAGGCCCGTCCCGTTCCATCTCGCCTGGCAGACACATAAAGGCAGCCATCTTAAATCACGTCTCACGGCGCACATCTAATGACTACTGAGCCCCTGCATATTTCAACATTAATTCATTAGAGGCGGGGATTGGTGAGGGGGGTGGGGGGAATCAGCAGCAGCAGGGAGAATCCTCGGCGCACTCTGATTAAGGCTGTTATGTTTTATAGAAGCCATTTTTCAATGCCTCCTCTGACAGCACTTGAGGTTATTAAATTGTGGGCTTCAAGGAAAGACAGAGAGAGGGAAAGAGAAGGGAAAGAGAGAGAGGGAGAGATCATGGGAGAAAGGAAAGGGAAGACAGATGGAGGCTGGAGAGAGACAGAGAACGATTAACAACAGCGAGGAGACAGGTTGCCAGGTCTCCTTTGGCTGCTGATAAAGTGAACTTCTTTTGATTTGTTTGTGTGTTACCTGTGGTTTCTGAGGTTATCTATATCTCATAAGGACCAGATTACTGAGTGTGTGTTGTATTGTACACAGAATGCGGCTATTTTCTCTCTGTCAGATATGATACAAGGATTGAGTGGAGATAAGCAGTGGAGGACACTATTATGTCTACTAGATGACCTTGAAAGAGTTCTTTCTGGAGCCTACCACATAAACAGTGTTCATATACTGGACCTAGAGTCACATAACTGTTTTTTGATGTAGATGTATAATGAGAAAAAACAAAATAAATAAATAAATAATAAAAAAAACAAACTGAATTTTACCTCCTATCTCAATCTCCTCATCTGAGATTATCATTTCACTGTAGCACTTCCAATTCCAATAATATTAAAGATTCCACGATCAACATAATTTATCAATTTCAGTCCAAACTTTACTGTGAACCTTGGCAGGAGAGAAAACTTTTCAATCAAAAAGTCCAAGATGCCAGAAAGCGAACACACATAACACAACTGCTTGTTTACAAAATAAATGCATAAAATAAAGAAAGTCTAGAATTCATAACTGTTTCTAAAAGCTAACGCACAGCAAAAATGGTTTAGATATTAAGTTCAAGATTAATTTCCCCATGTTGACAACAAAGTATGCTGTATTGAATTGTTCACTGATACTGCTTTTCATGCCACAGCTGGAAGTCTGAATCAATACTGACTGCAGAAAGCTGCTTACAACACAACTCTAATTGCATGACACACTCTAAAGGTTAGGACTGTAAATAGATGCAAATTCTTAGTGGGCATTCCTTTGCTTTAGATGAACACTAGTCAAATCTAGTTGTTTCTTTCACAACCAACTTTAGGTTAATTTGGACTGAATGGTTGTTTGGGGTTCACTGAGTGGAAACTAAGATTGGAGGGTTCTGTGAAAGACAACAAATCTTGCAGGGATTTTGTCCTGGTTGCATTTGCATTGCAGACTGGACAGATAAAAAGACAACCAACAGACATAAGAGTTAAAATCAGTTACAGTAGCATTAGAGCAAGAGCACACAAACTTTAGCATCAGTCCTTGTGTGTGTTTTGCTGAGTTTTTTTTCATGGCTAACATATTTTCAGTCTTTGAGGGTTTTTTTTGTTTTTGTAGCAGCAGGTTCAAGGTGTATTAATGTTTTCAGCCAATCACCAAACAACAGAGATGTCTAGGTCAAGTCCCAAGTCTTATGGCTCAAGTCACAAGTCACTTTTAGTTTAGTAGTCTACTTAGATGAATGCATTTTAATAGCCAAGGAATATAAAATCTATCCGTACCTTTTCTCTTCCAGCATTTTCTAACATCACTGATCGTCAACTTAAAATGACAAATGCTCTGTCCCTTTCATCTGGAAAATTTCTTTGGTTTATTGAATTTAGAAATCCTGTAGATGTTTGTGGGTATTTATTCAGATTATTAAATGTGCTTTTAACATAAGTTATGCAAGATTTACATTTAGATTGTACAAAAATCCATTTGGACCCTCAAAGAATTTTTTCTAAACTAATTTCCTGAGGAGGCCAATATGCTGCACTTTAGTGCAGGATGACCAACTGTGCTGCAGACTTTTTCCTGCTACAGCTAATTTAAAAGACAGCTTGTGGAGCCAATCTCAATAAGTTAACATTATTTTAGTACAAAAGTAGTAACAAGCTAACGTTTACACCGCTGTGGCATGCAGCTTGTTGCTAACATAGGTGCTAACATTAAGCTTTCATATTACAGTGACTAACCTCTCCAGGTGCGTTTTAAGGTGGATGAAGGTGGATGTTATCCTCATAGTTCTATGTGTCTTTTGTGCTGCCATGGTTGCTAAGTCAATTCCTCCATTGTAGGGAGTGCTAAGGTAAAAGTTCACTCCCACAACCTGACGTCAGTTTTAGACAACATGTGGCGGCAGTAATGCAGTGGTATGAAGTTATTTCCTACCACCCAACATGCCCTAAACACTCGCATATCCTTTCTTCAAAAGCTTGTGCAATTTCTTTAATTCTTGTCCTCATCTTCATTCTTCTTTTGCTTTTTTGTTCCCTTTCTGATTCTCTTTTTCACTGGTTTGTTTCTTTTGCTGGTAGCATATCCGCTATTCTGCTTAGAAGTGCCCCAGCCATTTACTATGGTCAAGCAATGGATAATTAAGCACCCTGAAAATGCACCAAATTATGTGCGCAGACGAACGCAGGAGACGTATAAACTGTCCATCTGTCTGCATATCTGTCTTCTGCATCTAGCATAAATGGGCCGCAAGTGCAACTTGAGTTCGAGTCCCAAATTTGAGTTCCCATCTCTGCCAAACTGTTGCATTGTCTGGACCAATCATCATACAGTTATGTCATAGAAGATTTCCCCTGATGCTGGTAGATTATCTGCTGCAAAGGAAGAAGCTATAAAGACAAAAAAGGTGCCCTGCAGTCAGAATACAATAAAGTTATCTACAATTCAGGCAGTATGTAATCAACAAGGAGAGGTTCTTCCTCCAGTAGTCCTAAGAACTATAAAAAATTTCTGAAGGCAAGAACACCTCTTCCTGTCTGCAAAACTACAGCCAAAACACATTGAGTGGATGAAAATTGGACACATTAGTAAATGCTGAAAATTAACATGGCAGTTCAAGAGAGACCAGTTTAGGTCTCTCTTATACAAACTTGGAGCCAGCCCTCTTTCCATGCACCTTCCCTTTGCTCAAATTACCATGCAGATGCACTTCCTCATCTGCCAGTGGATCCTCCAGTTTTCCAAATGGTTGCTCAGTGCCAGAGTTGTCAACAAATTGAGACGTCACATCCTGACAGCTGTTGCTCTTCTCCCTCACACTTATATGAGGGGAATGTTCCATGTGAATTTAGTTAAAAAGCTCCAACTTTAATAGCTTAAGCAGTCCATGTTTACCCAGAGTCAAAGATGAGCTGTTTTCATTCACTAATATAAAAACTGCTGATATCAACTGCAGAATGTCAAATACAACAAAATAGTACAAACAGACATACACAAACCCAGCATTGGAGTACAGCATCAATACACAAATGATCTGTTAGCAAATAATCTCCATATTTTATTTTGTGGATAAGAAACAAGTAGGTAATACCTTGTATGATGTACATAAAAGTCAGCCTAATATCACCTTAAGAATATATCAAAGGTAAACTATCTGATATCTCAGTAAGACCTGGAAAAACTAGATCATGCTTTCGTCTTAGTCAGCTTGGTTATTGAAACTGTTTTTACAGGTCTATCTAAAAAAATCCTCACTAAGACCAAGAAAGTGGATCACATCAGTCCAGGTCTGAGGTCTTCACACTGGCAGCCTGTCTGTCAGAGGATAGACTTTAAAGTTCTGCTGCTGGTCTATAAAGCTCTGAATGGTTTAGGACCAAATACATCAATAATCTCTTGACCCAGGATGAACCTAGACCCCTCAGCTCATCTGGATCCAGTTTCTTATCAGTTCCCAGAGTCAGAACGAGACAGGGGGAAGCTGCATTCAGCTTCTATGCTCCACGTGTCTGGAATAAACTCCCAGATAGCCTCAGATCAGATGAAACACTCTGTTTATTAAAATCCAGGTTTAAGACCCACCTGTTCTCTGCTGCATTACAATAGATTTTATTTAGTCCAAATCTGCATCTGTTTCTCTTAAAGCTTGAATTTTTAAACTAGATCATGTTTTAATACTATTTTTAACCAATGTTTTCACTTTGCCTTTTCCCTTTTTCTTTTGTTTTTAATGTTAAACTATGCTCCTTATTTTCTGTTGTTTTAATGTTTCTGAAAAGTACGCTGAATAACTGGGACACAACAAGGTATTAGAAGGGTAATGTGACTGGCTCGGAAATTTTGTTACTTATCATTTAAATAGCTTTTCATTTTTCATTTCATTCAGCCTTTTGCACACATGGTTTTTGGTGTAAAAATAGAACAAGCATAAATGTTATGTCTCCACCAAATTGGTGCAGGTTATGCAGTATTATGCAGTGAACCTCATCAGCAAGGATATAAGAGATTTAATTCCTAAAACACAATAACTGTGAATTTTTAAAGGAAATATGTCTAAATATTATCTTCAAAAGAAAGTAATCATTCACAAAATATTTTATTAGGCTTCTACTCAGCAGCTCTTTCGCTTTGAGAAAATCAGAGCAAAAATAAGATACATAAAATAGCCATAAGATACATGCTATGCATATACAAATACAAAAATATTTAAAAAACAATTTATTACCACCTGTTTCATAGAAGGCAAATCGCTACAAAGGGGTTATCTGAAGCCAAAGTGCCTTAACATGCAATACCATTGATGGCCACTAGGCTCTGGATCCCATCTCAGGTGCTGAAAACTCTAATTAAACATGAGTTGATGAACATTTAATTTTTTATTTTTTTTTTAATATGAAAGTGAGTTATATGTAGTGAAAGTGACACATGAAGACCAGGTGAGAAACAATGAGCCTAAATACAGTACATCTGGATTTCATAATCAAATGTGTATGATAATCAACATAAGTTACATTCTGTTGGCATTCAGTCAATAAAACAAAGGATCAATAACCAAATTAATAAATTCACCAGCACTGAGAGTACTTTAAGAAAGACAATTGCGTTTTAAAAATAAAAAAAACAACACAAACAGCAAAAATCTGGTCAGATCAGTGTGCCTGGAAGAAGGAAGTTAAAGATATGAACGAGACTGTAATGAGACTGAATGTTTGTACAGACGAGAAGCAGGGAATAAAGCGAAAAGAAGAGTGGGAAATAGAGGCAATGCTGAGCATCAGGGAAAAGAAAAAAAGGCTCTTACAGGCTAAATGACGCCTGATTCCCTGGATATTTGGTCTCCCTCTGGGGAACATATAGTTGTTACCTGGTACTGACAATTTGAGAAGCCTCTGAGGGAAAACAAAAAGACATCGAATGAAGCAGATGAGCAGACTTTTCTCAGTGGTGCAGACTGACAGTTCTAGAAACCATCATTCAAGCACCCTTCCATAAAATCACCATGCAGTGTGCAGGTGTGCTGATGCAGAAAGCAAGTTGTTGCAAGCCTGAGATAAATATTCAATATAAAACGGAAAGATCTTCAACATAGGTAACACCAACTCAGAAAGCAACACCTGCAAGCAACAGAACAGACATAAATGGTTAACTTTTAATAACCCACAATGCCAGATTTTCCACTGAGGTAGCCAAAATTGATAAAGAACAGCAATTCAAATATCTATCTTCAGTTTGCCAGTAAGTTTGGTTGGAAATCTGCCGGTCACAACCATTTTTGGAAGTGCAATGTAAAATAGGAAAACAAATAAACACAAAAAACCAATATGTACCACCCACTGTGCAGATTTTCCTTTGGAATTTAAAAAAACAAATCTGGAGATGGAGCACAGTATTTTTTTCTTTTTCATTTCTTTGTGCAATGGCACAGCAACCTTAAGTGATGTGTTTCCAAGACGCATTGGTAGCAATCAGGACAAAAAGATAGAGCCAAACCAAGTGGCACACACATGCAACATAATCAAAATTCATTGAATCCGCTCCACGGGCCAAAATGGATGGTGGCAGCCAGGTCATATTGCATCTGTGTAAATGGGGTCAGGGGTCACGTGAAGTTGTATGAGAGGACTGTGTGCTTTCATGCATCATGTAGCAGATAAAGATTTTTAGGGCTGAAAGAGACAGAGTGGAGGGTGGGGTCAGCTCACTGCAAACAGCAGCAAAAGTCTGTGTCTCTGGAGCCCCCATCTGCCTGTTTTACACTCAGGTTTTAGGACTCTACGTGGAGGATTTGTTAAAATGATCCTTTGTCATTTATATGCCAGAGTAATTATGAATTGGAGTTATAAGGATTTTTCATGAAGCATCAGTCTGCCAATTTAAAGCTGATTTATTTTTGACAAATTTCAACGTACAGTCATGAAAACAAAACTAAGCCAAAATGCCGAAGCATTGAAAGAAAAATTTACTTAAGTCTCACTGCTCCCACAGGAATTAAGGCAGTAGTAATTCGATGGTCTTTATTAACCCATCATCAGTAAATATAACCATCTCTGTTTAAGTAGAGTTTTTGTCATGTTGCTGTGTGGATCATTCAGTTATGTGTTAACACAGTGCCAAGAAGGAAAGACATTAAGCAATTGTTGCTGTCCATCAGTCTGTAAAGAGTTAAATGGCAACGTCCAAACAATTTAGCGCCCACCTTTGTACAATGAGAAATTAATTTACATGTGGAAAACATTCAAGGCAGCGGTCAATCATCCCAGGAATGGATGTCACACAGGTTTACTCCAAGATCAGACCACTCAAAACTCAAACTCAAACTCAGCAGACCTCAGTTGGCTGATTAGATGTTAAAGTCTATAATAGCACAATTACAGTAGATTAGAATTAACAGGTACAACTAGTTTGGAAGGGTTGCCAATACAAAAGCTCTTTTCTGTGAAACAACTCAGCAGTTTCATCTGAGCCAACAAGACTTCTGGAACAAAGTCCTTTGCACAAAGCACAGTTGGTATAATGCACAATGCCAACTTTAGTGGAAAACGAACACATCTCATACCAGCTGTCAAGAACATTGTTGACCATGAACTCCTCTGTATAAACAAACCTGGGTGCCATTTTATGTTTAGCCATCTTGCAGCACTGCGATTACTGAGGTTGTGAGTCCTAATGAACTTGTATCTTCTACCACCTTCCAACATGGACAGCGGCATGGATACCCAGACTGACGACGTTAAACAGTGGTCTACAGCTGCTTATAGGTTATTCTGTTTTTCATGTTAGATGGACACCAGTGCAATAATATAAACTATGATTTTAATAACCACCAATTCACATTGGAATAAAAAAACTTCTTTTTGTAATAACTTATCAAAAGTTGGTAAAAAATTGTTTCACACTTTTGCCAAGGCTGGTAATTTTTTATTTAGTCAGATATTTGACATGCTCTGTTATAACTAGTTTAGGCTGCAGGATGCCACTGTATGTGATCTGTTTCTGTTACTAATGGAATCGCAGCCCCATGTGTTTTAGTCTCTAGTCTATTGACATTAACTTTATAAACAAACGTTACCCACTGCACCGCATTTAGCAGCTGGGAGGTAGAATTTGGTGTTGGATTGATTACACATCACCAAAATTTTCCCTGTTTCTGTAGTTTCATCTGCCATGACAGGATACCATTTCTTCTCTGCTCTCTGTATGTGTGTTGTTCTACCCCAATGCGAACACACTTCCAGCAGTAGACAAACAGCAGTGTCACACACTACCCCCATCTGTGTAAAAGTCCATGTTCTTTGTTTTCACTTATATTGTACCACAATAAAAGTTTTTCATTGCTGTTTGAACAGCCAAGAAATGTTCCTCCAGATTTCCTTGACAATAAGAAAGCATATGTTTTTCATCTGTTCAACTATGACATGCACAGAAATGCCACATCAGTGAAGGGTCAACTTCTGCTGTTTGCCCAGATTTGTCTATACCTAAATATCCAAGTCAAATGTGAGGCCATCTGTCTTATAGCTAAAGCTTTGCTGAAACTGGGTCATGAAACAGGATAATGACCTAAATGCAGAAGTAAATCAAAGCAGAATGACTTAAAAAACAAAAACAATTAGTATTGCAGTAACATGTTTAAAGTCCAGACCTCAAGACCTCAACCTTACTGGCACAATGCAGGACTGAAAGAAAGCGCAGCATAAACAAACCTTAATAAAATGAAGCAACACAGTAAAGAAAAGTGGAGCAATGTTCCTCCACATTGATGAAAGAGACTGATAATGCCATGTAAAAAAACTTTTTCTGTAAAGACACTTGTGCAAGCCACTGATTCATGGAGTGTACTTCATGGTGTACCATCCGTATTATTCATATGTGATTTACTTGCTTAAATTTCAAACCTGGTAAGAACCAGAGGATTCTTTTAAAATTGTGTTATGATAATAAAAACCTTGGTATTCTTTGTCACATGATAACTTTTTCTACGGCATCATTGGTACACCAACATCCTGAGATTTGGATGAAGTGATTGATGGATAAATCTAATGTAGCTTTGTCTAATGCTGAAGTTCAGGAATAAATAATGTTTGCATTAATGTCATTAATTATAATGAGAGGAATTAACTGGCCAACTCCCAAATCAAGCTCTAAAACTACAGTGCTGGTGGAGCTATACTTTAAGTAATGTATGGCACATCATGACTTTTCTTATTCTTCTGGTACTATTTTCAGAAGGTGTATGTTATGTGTGGGGGGGAAGAAATGCAACAAAGATAGTAAAAGAGAGAACACAGACATCTGCAGCTGCAAAACCATTCATTTGACTTCCTCACTTTTTATTCAAATAGTCCTGACCTATTTGTTGTTGATGCCAGGCCTCATTTCATATGATCCGCCAACAAGCCGAGAGCGATTATTCCTGCACAAATGGCATGGACTTGACGTGGGCCCAAAAGCGCTCATATACCTCTCTGGCCTTGGGCCACAGTTTGTCATAACACAGGGAATTATGTATTATGGCTGCGCCTGGTGATGACATCACAATAGCAGGATGAAATATAAGCTCTGATATGGCCAGCTGATTGTGGGGAGCTGCGAGGGCTTTCATTAAAAACAGCATATCGCTCATAAAAAGATTAGAACTGGACAGCTGTTTCCTGATAGCATGAGGCTTCTGTAGTGGCTTCGTCATGAGCAGGCACACCTGAAAAATATAAAATTCTCCAGTACTTTTGTTCACTATGTTTTTCTTCTGTGCTGCTCTATAGCAGTAAACCACAGAAATGGAACTATATTGAAACATTTAGCAATAATACTGTACTTACAGCTTTCATAATATAAACCATTATCTATCTAACTGACACAACCATCACTTTTTGATAGGTGACTATTAAGTAAATATCACAAAATAAAACTGAAAATGGTTTCTGAGATGATTTTTATGCGACCATGACCAATACATAGAAATAATACACATAAACATAATGCTGTGTATATAAAATCACCGAATAAAAAATTGCACATGACATATCTACAACGTCTACAGGACAGGAAAGGGTGCAAACATGGTGTCGACTAAGTCTGCTGATTATTTCAACATCTGTAAAACAATATGGGGTGTAGAGCAATCTGCTGCCCCCTAAACCTAAATGACATCAGATTCTACATTTTACTGCTTCATTCAATGTCACCAGGGAGTTCAGCTATGTGACAATGGGCTAAACTATTTTCAGTGATGCTATTACGTGCAACATTCTTAAAAGTTAGTGTTTGATCTTTTTTTGTATTGAAAGCAAGACCTGAGGTATTTGACTTTGTTTGCTGTGTGACATAACAAATCAGGTCTTCCTGCCATTGTTTATTTAAAAAGATATGTGTACTTGTATCAGTTAAATGGTGATCCATGGAAAAATATCTATTTCATAGTATAGGCTAATAAATTGAACAAACTTGGTACTTGGTGAGACAGCTCCTATTGTGCAACTGATGACGTTTCCAACCCCTTTGCATGATGACATTGAAACTTGTGGTTTAATGAAGTCAGCAGTTGCCACTGCTGGTTAGGACAAATGCTCCATAGTACAGGAAAGGAGGGTTAGTCAGTGGCTCTTCAAGTGTGATATCAATAGTTCAAGTCCTCTCACAGTCCTAATTCTAATGAATAATGACTCAGTGTTTCCCAATATCATGAATTCTGTTGCAATACAATTTCAATTGTATTTAACAAAATTGATTTAACAAAATTACTGCTTACAAGAAGGAACCATAATATCAAACTTTCATTTTATACCTGAACTTAATCAGATATTGACAATCTGCTCTTTTGATGGAAATACAGTGGGTTACTTTCTGTACAGTTGAATGTTCCTGCTTGTGTTTATGGGGTTTAGAATGTCTCCCCTGTAAACACAGATTTAAAAATGTTCCCCCTTGTGAATGCAAAATTTAGAATGTTTGTACTTGCGTTTATGGAGTTTAGAAGTTTATGGAGTTTAGAATATTCCCCTTTGTGTGCAGAGTTTAGAATGTTCCCTCTTTGTGTATCGAGTTTAGAATGTTCCCCTTTTGTGTGCAAGGTTCAGAATGTTCCCCCCTTGTGTGCAGAGTTTAGAATGTTCCCCCTTTGTGTGCAAGGTTCAGAATGTTCGCCATTTGTGTGCAAAGTTTAGAATGTTCCCTCTTTGTGTATCGAGTTTAGAATGTTCCCCCACTGGGTGCAGAGTTTAGAATGTTCCCTTTTTGTGTGTGAGGTTTAGAATGTTCCCCCATTGTGGGCAGAGTTTAGAATGTTCCCCCTTTGTGTGCAGAGTTTAAAATGCTCCCCTTTTGTGTGCAGTGTTTAGAATGTTCCCCTTTTGTGTGCAGAGTTTAGAATGTTCCCCCACTGGGTGCAGAGTTTAGAATGTTCCCCCTTTGTGTGCAGAGTTTAAAATGCTCCCCGTTGTGTGCAGAGTTTAGAATGTTTCCCCTTTGTGTGCAGAGTTTAGAATGTTCCCCCTTTGTGTGCAAGGTTCAGAATGTTCGCCATTTGTGTGCAAAGTTTAGAATGTTCCCTCTTTGTGTATCGAGTTTAGAATGTTCCCCCACTGGGTGCAGAGTTTAAAATGTTCTCCCTCTGTGTGTAAAGTTTAGAATGTTCCCTCTTTTTGTGCGAGGTTTAGAATGTTCCCCTTTTGTATGCGAGGTTTAGAATGTTACCCCTTTGTGTGCAGAGTTTAGAATGCCCCCCTTTGTGTGCGAGGTTTAGAATGTTCCCCCTTTGTGGGCAGAGTTTAGAATATTCCCCCTTTGTGGGCGGGGTTTATAATGTTCCCCCTTTGTGTGCGGAGTTTACAATGTTCCCCCACTGGGTGCAGAGTTTAGAATGCCCCCCTTTGTGTGCGAGGTTTAGAATGTTCCCCCTTTGTGTGCGAGGTTTAGAATGTTCCCGCTTTGTGTGCAGAGTTTACAATATTCCCCCTTTATGTGGAGAGTTTAAAATGTTCCCCCTTTGTATGCAAGGTTTAGAATGTTACCCCTTTGTGGGCAGAGTTTAGAAAATTCCCCGTTTGTGGGCGGGGTTCATAATGTTCCCCCTTTGTGTGCGGAGTTTACAATGTTTCCCCTTTATGTGCAGAGTTTACAATGTTCCCCCTTTGTGTGCGAGGTTTAGAATGTTCCCCCATTGTGTGCAGAGTTTAGAATGTTCCCCCTTTGTGTGCGAGGTTTAGAATGTTCCCCCTTTGTGTGCAAGGTTTAGAATGTTCCCCCGTTGTGTGCAGAGTTTAGAATGCTCCCCCTCTGTGGGCAGGGTTTAGAATGTTCCCCCTCTGTGTGCAGAGTTTAGAATGTTCCCCCTTTGTGTGCGAGGTTTAGAATGTTCCCTCTTTGTGTGCAGGGTTTAGAATGTTCCCCCTTTGTGTGGAAGGTTGAGAATGTTCCCTCTTTGTGTGCAGAGTTTAAAACGTTCCCCCTTTGTGTGCGAGGTTTAGAATGTTCCCTCTTTGTGTGCAGGGTTTAGAATGTTCCCCCTTTGTGTGGAA
>JBAMHW010000019.1:16440163-16478812 GCA_037177495.1 Rhadinocentrus ornatus
ATTATTATTATTATTATTATTATTATTATTATTATTATTATTATTATTATTATTATTATTATTATTATTATGTTTTGACTTAGCTGACTCAGTCAACTAAACTATGCTTTATAGTATCTTTCTAGAAAGAAGAGAAAGAACTGTACTGCCAGTTACCTCCCATCTCAGCTTCACATCAACTGAGATGAACATTGTGTCAGAGCTGCAGCATAAAGGCAATCAAAATAAAATCTGCACATTTATAAATTACCTAAATGACCAACATTCATTTAGTGAAGTTGAGCTATCTTGTTACTTAGGACAATAATCTCAAATTCAGGATAAATATGAACAATGACTGTTTAATAAATCTAATTATATTTGCTTTGTATTTTATTAATGCACATTCTACAAACATTTTCTAATAACCTTCTAAAGATTGAGTAGGTGTGTCTGTAACCTTCTTGTTAGAGCAAATTTTAACAATCCTAGCAATGCTCTTATTTGGATCAAACAGCTGTAATTACAAAGATAATCTCAGAAAGGAAAGGTAGGGGAAAATAAATTGCCTGTGTACAACTGAGGGCAACGATAAGGTTTTTGAACTGGGAAGACAGAAATGTAAGCATTACAGCTGTGCTCATCGCTGATGGTAGCACGTGTCGAAAAGAGAAAAGAAAGTTCCCTCTGGAAGACAATGGCTTTAGACAGGCACACAATAGCTTCATTAGAGGGTTCACATTATCGGGTCGTGAGAGATAAAGGCGAAATATCAGAGTGGACACATTCAAACGACACATGCTGTAAAACCTTGGCAAGTTAGTGAGCGTGAGCCTCAGCTGTGAAAAATGCTGATCTTTTTCTCGTTTTTTTTTTCTTCTTGTTTGTAATTTGATGTTGCTGGTGTTGTCATTGATGGGGAAATGGTCAAATAAGTAGATTGCGAAGGGAAAAGGGGGCAGATTCATGGCAACGCTATGGCCTTGTTATGTTCCACTGCAATACTATCCTCTTTCACCTCACTTGTATCACCTTCCTTTCAGAGCTCTGATAGCAGGTTACAGGTTGTAAACAGCATTGCAGAAAGTGGACTGGTTAGTGAGGCAGATTTATGTTGCATGAGGAAAACCAATTTCCCACAGGCAACAACCTCTTGTTCATTTAGAGGAGTTTCCCCTCAGTGATGAGCTCAAATGTCACACCATTATTCTCATAATTATCAGTGAATGTGAATTCTCTCTGAGATTCCCTCTGCTTGCACCAGTCTGGCTATTGATTAGATGGATCAATCACTGACTGCTGGTGGTCAGTGCGTTAAGTGCCCACAACGCACTTGTTCACTAGCATCATGGGAGCTGTCATATGTCGCTAACAATCAGTTACCAAAATTAGCTTCTTATCCCCCATGCAGTACACCAAAAGTAGTAAAACCCAAAGATGACAGAAAGCATTAGAAATAAATTTACTCCTACACATCTAATGATTGTATAGCTTGTGTGACTACTTGCTTGTATTTCATAGTGAAAGGAAATGCATGGTGAAAGAGAAAAAATATTAAATATTAAGATCCTGTGAAAGGCAACACATGAGAGCCATGGGTAACAAACAAATTAATTCATTCCTGTTTTCTTATGCAAGTACACACAAAAGGTATGCTTTGGCATCAATTGTATGTTGCCAAAGATCAGTGCAACAGGAAAATCAGCAGGTTTTACCCAATTTCCAGATTCAGAAGTCCAAGCATGCATATGCACAAATAAACACAGTACTCAATGTTATTGTGATGCATGTATACATCATACGGTATTTTTCATAACTGTCACTGGAATCACTATTTTGCAAGTTGCACATTTACTAACACTCCTAAAGGTAACTTTGCATACAGAGTAATGAAAATTAGGGTTTGTTGTAACAAGGCTTCTTGGTAATAAATCTTACACTGCTAGAAAGTCTGTTTACGTCCTTGTGGACTGGTGCCACATTTGTGTGGAAAATGCATGTGTTGGTTGAGCAGCAAAGTTAAATGCATGGGTTGTGCCACAAACTTGCTAATTCTTCTCTGCCAAGGCCAAACAGCTTAGTCTGCTATTCACTCTTGTTTGGTGTTGATTATTGGACTGAATGATTGAAGTCTGAAAAAACAAGACATACTGGTATTCTATTCTTCAACTACTATTTGTCACAAGTCACAAATTGTGGTTGTGTTGGTCAGTTTGACACAAACAGCCCACCCAAACTGATCTCACAAGTGAGCAATGAAGTTGAGGTCAATGACTGTTGGATGTTCATTCATCCCACAACTATGCTGCTTATTTAGCAAATGCACTTTACTTACAAAGGTAGCAATATTTAAAAGGTAAATAAAAAGGCTTTCCATTGGTGTAAGATTTATTGCCAAGAAACATTATTACAAAAAAAGAAATCATCCACCAAACACAAATTTCCTTACTTTTTGTTCCAAGTTTGTATAGCCAAATGTAATCTTATAAGGCTAATCCATAGGTGCCTTCCACATCGGGAGCTTATTCTGACGGCGAAGTCGTTGTCCGACTCGTCCCTAGTCTGGGTGGAAGGGGCTCTGCACTGCAGCCATAGGATTGTGGCGTGTGCACGGTCTGCCTGGGTCTGGGTGGTTTCCCAGAGGTGGCAACATCTATGGTCATGGGTGGAGTGGCTCTTGGTGTGGAAGGATATCATTTCCTCATCTGGTGCCAAGACATGCTTGTCTATACGGTTATTTTTAGAGACAGCTTGTTTTAGAGGAGGGATGGGTTCTATATCCATTTAATTTTTTTGTGTGTGTGTGTGTGTGTGTGAGAGAGAGAGAGAGATGATGATGATGTTTAGGTGCATTTGTGCTTTGATTTTTTTGTGATAACCTTTCGTATGTGACTACTGGTGTTTTTAAGATGCAAAAACTGTTTTTTATTTTGTGAACCACATTGTGCTGCAATCTTACATGAAAAGTGCTATATGAATCGATAAATTGATTGAAGGCAGAAAAATCATATAATTTGTGGATCCTTTTAAACTTTCACATTATTTGTGATTTTAATCCAAACTTGTGGAATTATCATCAACATTATAAAACAAGCGAGGGTGGCAAATAATGTTGTAGCTACACAGCAATGACAGTGAATGACATTTCAGACTGAAAAAGTCTGCCCAACGCGCCAGGTACTGAAGGTGACACTGCTAAGCTGATAAAATACTCTGACGGTGAATTCAGGCCAGCATCACTGAGATGTCCTGTTACTAAGAATATCCCTAATTCCCCTGTTCATGAAGAGTATGTTCAGCTTCCACAGTCCCTTCATAAATGAGACCATATCATGGACAAAATGTACACTAATTTCAGCCAAGTAAGCTGCAAATCTTTTTTTTTTTATGCAGAAAATTTGAGTGTCTGTAATAACGTTCAGACACTATGTTAGCACCAATTGAGGTCCAACAATAATAAACTTATGTAAAAGAAGTGCTATCCTATTGAACATCCCTGAGCTTTTAGGCAAAGTTTGGCACATTAAACCAGCGACCTCTTGTCCATCAGTTCCAGATGCGTTTGAAGGAGCCCATTTCTAAATGTCTTTGTTTGTAACTGAGTTACTATTCAAGTGTATCTATTAGAAGTAGTTGTAGTGGATGTGTAGTGGGTGACAGGCTTTTAGTGTGATTACAATTCATAAATGGAGTATGACACTCAAGTCTTTAAAATATAGGAGACGCTTAACCAATGCAAATAAGCCACTAACGGAAGTCATGTGTTAAGAGTTAAAGCGCACACACCACACTGAAATTTTTTTTTTCTTAACAGCATGTGAAGCTTGGACAAAAACATTAGGATCTCTTACAATTAAACATTTGCTACACTTGTGTTAATTCAACTCCAAAGTAACTTTTGCGTCAAATTTAAAGTCCATATTTAATTTTAGTAAATTGAAAAACAAACAAAAATACAAAATTAAAACCTTCCATGTTTACACGTTAGTGAAACACTACTTTATTCTAAATGAGCTATAAAGATAAGTGGGGCCATATTATGCATTTCCTTTGGTGTCAACAAATTCACAGACGTACATAAAGAATGTGTAAATTCAACTCTCAAATGTTATATACCCAGGGAACTCCAGCCCAGACTGATTTCATTCTTCTTCAGATTTTCAATCTTTAATAATGGCTTATTGTAATCAACATTTTATCCAGAAAATGTTCACTTTACAACATATGGATTTTTCGATTCAACATTTAAGATAATTATCACAGTTCACGATTGAATAGGTTTAACCTGTAACAGTTTGGAGTCTGTAACACCCCCTCCAACTTTACATAGTGGGGGGGTAAAAATTTTAGTTGTGATTATCATGAGTTCATATAGGTATTTGTGATTAAACCCAAAATTATCTAAAATGATTTAATTCAGCTTTCTATTGTTGTTTTACAAAAATTTTAAATTGTGACGTGTAGAAGGGGGTGTTATTTAACAACAATGGGCCTAATATGCTTTTGACAAATAGATTAGATAACTGGCCTTGGGGGTAGCTTTTGGGAGCTTTTACAGTATGGGCTCAATGTATGTTATGAAGTGCATCCCAACAGTTGTGACAGCAACAACAACAAAAGTTACAGCAGTGTCTCTTTTCTATTTTGTTGTTTTGAATCATCTTTAGTCAGAAGAGACCATATTTTGATGATAGCTTTGAGACCTTATTGGACAACATTAATTCCCTCTGAGGCCAAATATTGACAGCATTTAATTGTAAAAGTAAATTTAATCGATCATAACTTGTGAAACAAGATGTTGGGATGATGATGCTGAGCATTCCTTAGTGGTATTGCACTTTTAAACTCTGATACCAGATCAATTCATCCATCTTTTATGCAGTCAGTGTAGGGTAAACACCAATAGATCAATAACAGTGACAACAGTTAACAAGCTCAACTATATTTTTTCCCAGTGAGGAATATTGAGTACAGTGTTGCTAGTTGGATAAGGTTTTTCATTCCTAACATCATCAGCACAAACATTTCCTTAAATACATATTTGTCTGCTAAATTTTTCTCACCCAGCATTTGCTGTTAGTTTAAATTTTTGGACCAACTTTCTGTCCGATTCAGAAATCTGAACAGGTGCTCACATGTTGAGAATCATTATGC
The DNA here is from genome assembly GCA_037177495.1 of Rhadinocentrus ornatus. Lineage (NCBI taxonomy): Eukaryota > Metazoa > Chordata > Actinopteri > Atheriniformes > Melanotaeniidae > Rhadinocentrus > Rhadinocentrus ornatus. The sequence continues at coordinate 16,445,297 of JBAMHW010000019.1, forward strand.
TGATACTGTGCTGCTTAAGAGTGCAACAGCTAGTAAGTTAGTCTAAAGTGAAGCCCCTCAAAAAATTCTATCAGTGGAGTTAATCCTTCAGACAACCTAATGCAGCAAGGCTTTTGCCATTTACTGTATTTGTCATCTGTGATATTCATCTGGTTACAAATGGAGCTGTCATGATAATGCTATGCAGGATCACGCTAACCCCCATTTACCGATCTCTTCGTCAACTCCCAAAGGGTGGAGCTTTGATTACTCTCGCAATTAGCGATGTCAGCCTCCTCTATGAATTAAGCATTCAGGTTTGTGTTTTCAAACCAATTAGCCTACTCTCTTGCTATGACGTGTTGATTAATTATAGATATTTAGTTAGGAAAGGAGATATTAATTATTAATCAAGATTGAATTATGTGCCATAATTAACCAGAAAACTTTTTCGTTTTACTCTATCTCACAAGGTTTTTATTTTTCTGATCTTAGGCTGTTTTGAGACAAACAACAGAAAAAAGTATGTGACCTTCTATGTTAAAAGGCATTGAAAGCCCTAACAATGTGCTAATAGGTTTTGTGGGAATATTTGCTGTACTGCCAGGAAGTTGCTATAAGTGCTTAACCCTAACACTTTGAAATCCAAAAATCAATGGGCTCTCACAAACCTGTTGTACTGATACACTATAAGACTCTATTCATCACTTGTTTATGACTACTTCTTATGAAGTGAGGTAATGGCATTTATGGGTATTTACAGGTGACATGTTGAGTCCTTAAATATTATTAATTGTGTCTGCCACTCTGCTGCTGTTCTAGCCATTGTCCTTGCACATATGATATAACTGATATCTGGCCATATTGAGGCAAAGGTATGATTTACTGCAAGGTCATCTGGGCTACTGATGTGCCTTGCTAGCAAATGGCAGAATGCATCACCAGCTTTTGTTGCAACATCAGACTTGAGTTACTTCACCGTGTAATTAGCATTGACTGGCAAGCTTTAAATATGAAGCTTGTGACTGAAGTGGCGTAAAATATTGATGTTGATCGTCATTTGTTAGTTGCCGGGCAGATTTGCTTTTGTTGTCATCAGGCAATTCTAAATCTGACCTTGTCTCAACAAAGGGTTTTGTTTGAATTTTGAAAAGTGGCCTCAGACAATGCAAATATGTCTCATCAATGATGCTGAGGGAAAATAGAAGTCAGCCAGCTGGTAAAACAAGTGTGAAACCCGTTTCTTCTGCATCTGCGCTTAAAAAATTGCACTGGTAACTGTATTTTTAGCAGATTCTAACTTTGTGATTGATGTAGTTGGTGTAGTTCCACACCATCAGCACAATGTTGCGAGGGAAACATAAGGGGAAGGACTGTGGCATTAGTTGCAGTTTTGCTCAATTTCTGTGTGTATTGATGCATTTCATAGCACATTTAAGTAACCAAAGAGACTGTGATGAGATAAGGAGATTACTGCACTTATCATAATCACCATCAAACGGCTCGGAATTTGCATGAACATACAGTTTATTGCTCTGGGATAAGGCTTACAGTAGCAGCAGCATATTTGCTCATAACCACAGGTAAATCTGAATGACAGCTGTAAAATGTAGCAACTAATGGAATGCTAAATTCACTCTTGGTGCCTCAGGAAATGCAGATTTGCCAAGCTTCTTTACCCAATAAATTAAAAAGGTATCTGATAAAGCCTGCACAAAGACAAAATACCACATTAAGGTGCCTACTGTCAGCTTGCACAGACTGGGGCAAAAAGAAATAGGCATGAATTATGTTTATATATACACAAAACAGCATTTCACGTACAACAGCTGTGCAACAGAATTAGATTAAACTGATTTAACTTGTAAGGTGTCTGCTGTACTCTAATTCACAAAGATACGGAAGCCACAAAACTGCAGTGCCATAGTTGTATGCTAATAGTGCAATCATCTTCATTTGCATAAGGACGGAACTTTAATTAACTTAAAAATGAGCAAAACTGAATTCATTTGCCTAACATTACTGCAAACCTTTGCATTGACAGATATTGTATTCCTCCACTCATATATTTTCCTTCTCTTCATGCATAATATGGTCACAAATCAGACACAGTCCCATACAGCACATAATTCCTGAAAAGAGCAAGTTTTGTCTTTGGAGCTGTCTGAGACAGATATACCCTCTCTGTAATGAAAATGTTCGGTCAAGCCAATTAAAGCCAAGCCATTTTGTCTTTGTGTCTTCCCTTCCTCTGCAATTAATTAAATATGGTCATAAAAGGCATATTCCTGTGGTCTGAATAGCTGCTACAGACCTTGAATGGTCATGTTCTAAGGTTGAATTACAATGCTGTCAATGGGGTTATTATGTGAGAATTAGGTTTGAGCTTTTCCTCCTTTACAAAATGCTATTGTATGTTATGATTATGAATGCTCCATGAAAATGACTGACTCCTGTGAATGTTACGAGTTGTGGAAGTGCGAAGTTTTTAATTAACTCATATATTTTACAATTTTATGAATGCATTCATTTCAAAGGTGGATTCACTCGATATTTTTTTTCACCTAATGCTTCTCTTTTCTGCTGGTGGTCAGTTGTGATTGGAAGTCTGTCTTCAGACCTCTACTGAGGTTAGGTTGGAGGCTAACTGAAAAGTTTGAGCAATGTAATAAAACCAAGTGTCACGTTTTAAATTCTTGCTCTGTTGGATATTAGCATGAAAAAAAATATCTCAATGTAAACTCTGAAATAATGAAGAAAAATATTAAGTATGGTATTATTAAGCAATGATCATGTTGGATACATTAGCCATAATCTGTGTAAATTGTAATGATAATGATCAATAACCATTTATACTGGCACTCATTGTAAGTTGGACTCACTTAAGTCTTCATGCTAAGCAGCAGATGTCACTTAACAGCAGAAATTGTAGTAAGAGTTATACAGGAAGTTTACATTAACTCGTATTCAAATGTTAAGGCACAGTTTAAACTTTGTTTTTGTTTATTTTGCAAATAACTGAACCTCGATAGATTTCGATGTGTTGTGTGGATGTCTATAGATTTACCTGCTGACCAACTCTTTCTTGCAGCTCTTTCAGTTCTTTAAATATGCCAGTCATGCGACATGCTGTTATAATTATGAGGTCAAAATGACACCATAGTACCTGGGACACACGGAATTTGGTTATGGTATGCAATGCAAACTCAAAAAATCTACAGCCTTTACAGATGCTGCAAACCATGCAACAGTTTATCATTACACTGTAGGCAACCTTCCTTATTGGATGATTTTAAACCTCATCTTTTCTGACCTTGAACCCAGTGTGCGATGATATAATTTTATTGTGACTTTCATGTACTCATGTAATATATTTTTTTCTTTTCTTTTTTTATTATTAGTATATTTCTTTATTATAGTAGTCTCATGCCCTGTTACCTTTATATTTTAGTTTTCTTGTCAAGATTCTGGTTTATCGTGTTATTTTAACCCTTTCATTCCCGAATAAAAAAACAAAAGTAAAAATTACATACAGTATTTTACTTCTACAAATGTGTGCAGTGATGCTTTTATACTTTTTAATTATAATTTACTTTGTTTAATTTGTTTTGATCTATTCTATAAAATATTATATATATATATATATATTAACACATATTATATACATATTCTAAAATTAGTAGTTAATAATAGTTAATTAAATAATAATAGACTCTCGCTGTCAATTGAAGTTGCTAATTTTCAAACATACCATCAGAAAGCAGCTTTTAAAAAGTTTTCCACTGTAATGACCACTATGCATGAAACAGTTACAGAATATTGGCAGGGGTAAACACACATCATACTCCCATGCTTATCAGCCAACCTGAATAAAGAAGGGGAAAAATGTTGCTAACAAGGTTTGGAAAAAGCATTGTTACCCAACACCTGCAGGGTCTCAGGTGAATGAGTAGGTGGTACCTGTGTAATACATGGGTTTCAGGATAACTGAGCAAAGCATATTTTACTGCGTACATTAAATATATAAGAAGCGTCCTTGACTTTGGATGTGCTGGATGTTCCACACTCTGCATACTGGGATGTCATCCCACCCAAGTTTCTGGTCATGAATATTTAAGGCTATTATCTATCATTCTTTAGTAATATATATTTCTAATTTGAGTGTTCAACTCAACAAAACATAATAGTAAATTTAACTGTCATTGGTTCACATGAAGGTAGTCCAAGTACATTAACAAGAAAAAAAGCAAAAACAGAAGCTCACCAGTCTTTATCAGACTTGAACGTATCACTTTCTTTTTTTTTTATTGTAACAATAAGCATCAGGTGCCCAGCATAGACAACAGAGCAGACCTCCTGGTCTCACCACAGGGCATCTTATTATTATTAACATCATTCGTCTGGATCTCTTGCTGGTTCAACAGACACTGTGTGGATGACATGTTAATAAATGACCCCAGGTACCTCTTTGGCATAGGCTTGTTTCTCACCTGCCCCCTCAGCCTCATCAGCAATACACATGCACACGTGCATAGACACACAAAGATTCAATCCCCAACAGGGACAAGAGGTGGTGATTTGTTTTTGTGAAGGTCCCTGCTCTGTCTATTGTTTGCACTGATGGGAACAAATTCGATTCATTCTTATGACAAGAATGCTGTGATACACAAGAATAAATAAGGCAATGGGGGTAAAAAGGAGATAGCAGACTGGAGGTGCACAAGTGGGAAGATGTTACTGTGTTGGTGGAAACAAACAAATGAGGATCATAAAAACTTACTGAATACAAAGTGGAACAGAAGCTGAGCAGTTTTACTTCTGGGATTTGAAGGCTGCAGCTATAGAACAACTGCATCTGTTTGTCCTCACAGTAAAGAACTGCTGCTGTGATTTATAAATAGCAACAATCAGTTACACCATTTTCAGACACATTGACTGAGAACCACTCCTAAAAATCAAAGAATCAAGCATGAATAGGTGTACAGGGATAGACTTCAACTCTAAATATCTTGTAGCACCTGTCACTACTTATTTGAGAGATTTCAAGGAAACATGTAATCTAGTTACTGGCGGTCGTTTGGCTCATTGCCCCCCAGCTGGCCTCCATGCGCTGCACTAACTATTACACCAGTGCTTCGATTTCGGGGTAGCCGCTGCTTCAAGGTTTGGAAAATGCAATGTTAGTCAACACCGAAAGGGAGTCCACAGCACCTGCTGCTCGAATCTTTTGGGGGGGTGGAAGCTCCTTTGAAATGGGACAGTGCTTGGTGCTCCATGATGACGTATGTAGGTGACGAATCTGCACTTGGAAGTGTGCAGACCTTGAATTGGGACACAGCTAATGATTGTTAGGGCTTTAAATGTACTTCAAAAACAAAGGTTACTATAGATGAGTTCAGGCCTCTGATTTTGTGCAGCGCAACATTTAGGGACAACTAATCATCACGATGACCACTCCCCTCTAAAATGACTAATTGTAGTTTTAACACCTTTAAATACAGACAACTGAGTTGAGCTAACTTTCTTCCTCTTATTTATGTCCTTTTATTGCACATCTGTTGCCTTAAATGTGCAACAAGTTAAACTGAAATCAGACCGCTATTAGCAGCTAGCATAAGATACTGCATCAAAATAAAATGTAAAAGATTAACATGGCGGAAAATTAGGCACTTCCCTTTTAAAAACTACCTGTGAGAAAACACTTCTCAATCTCCCCATGATGCCAACTCTATGAACTGTCACATTAATAATCCTGTTCTCATATTCAAATGTTCTGTCGTGCGCTAAAGAAAGATTGAGTGCCTTTGCCATTGTGAGGCTAAGATTGAAGATGTGTCCCAGTGACATTGTTAAAAGTTTATTGAAATATATTAATCATCAAATATCCCTGGCCAGTGAAGCCCCCAACTCCTGCACAGTTTAAGGGCAAAATTTGTCTCTTTTTTTTTTATCAAAATGACTGAACACTAACAGATTGAATTCAGGGATGTGAATAAAACAAGATGGTGTAGCACATGTGAGCATGTTTCTTTTCGTGGTGGTGGGTGGAAGTGTGGTGAGGCTCAGACAATGGATCTTGCTGCACACATCCAATGCAAACAAATTTCTAATTTTGCTTACAGGTTATGTGCACATAAATGTACCAGATTTTCAAATTAGCCAGATATGATTCTAACAGCTTCAGTCATCCTCAGTCAAATGGAGACATTTGGTGTCACATCTGCATGTAGAGCCCTGCATATGCTATGCACATCATGTTCTCTCAACCTGTGAGCCTGAAAGACATTAGGGTAACTTAACAGCACGCTTTCTATGTGTGTGCTTTTACATCATTACTATTATGAAAAAAAAACAAACAAAAAAAAACCACCACGCTTACATTGGCTGTCTGCTTTTGGCAGTAGTTGATGCCATCGTAGGAAAATATTTATTACTTCAAATTTCTGTTATTTGACATCTAATTCTTAATGCAGAGGATTACAGTGAAAATAATTATTTAAAAAGTGTTCATTTTATTATTCATAAGAAAAAATCTTATTGACTGGATTTTATTCTAGATTTAAAATTGGGAAATACTTGTCATAAATTTATGTGTTAAAAGAAATAAAACTATGAGGCTTTGTGATTTGCATTTATATTGTGACAGACTATATCAAGGTGTTATAAATAAATTTTAATAAAAACCGAACAAACAATTGGGAATTAAAGTTAAGAAGAAAACTGAAGTCTTTTCTAGGATTTAACTAATCGGAAACTGGGGGAAAAGTGCATTTATGCTACCTTGTATGCTCTGAGTTGGTATTTCTCTCAACATAAAACACACATTTACATGTTATACCATTTTGCTGCCACTTGGTGGCAGGCTGAAGAAGTTGCATAACAATCTGAGGTGAAGACTGCTCTTACTTTTGTTTGTGCTGTAAAAGGCTAAATAATAATGAATTTTTCAGTAAAAATAATTTTAATTGTTCTCATTTGTTGCGAGGCATAAAAGGAAGCTCTCCTATAAACAATCTGTCCTCTACAACAACAATGTCTTTGTCAAGCTTTTCTCCTTTCAAAATAAGAGTTACGTAACGGAATAACTTCGGTGCACTGTGTAGCTCTTTCCTACTTCCTGGTTCCTTAACCAATCATATGCGACTCCCCAAGTTGCCAAACAACAGCTCAGCGTTTGGTATTTAATGTCGGCAAAAGAGCCTGCAGTAATGATGTTTTGGCCAAGTGAATAGTGTGTTTGTCCTTATAAACTTATGAAATTACTATCAAATTAATTTACTAGGGTGAGACTAAGGGAAAACAGCAGCTGCGTGGCATTCGTTGATTTATGTAGCGTTGCGCATCCCTCGTCATCATGATGTTTGCTGGTGCTATGTTCTCCATCCTTTATAGACTGTATATAAAAGAGCCGTCTTCTCACCGGTAACCTGTGCGAAACTCTCCGATTTGAAATGCTAGGTGTCAATGCTGCTTATTTTGCCTTTACCTTTGCTATGCCAGACAAAAACAAGATGGAGCTGACAACAATTTGCTCTGTGGTGACGTGAAACAAAATTGTTAAAAATAACTAATATTCCGTAGTGTAGTTATTTATTTGGCTTTTACCTGTGGTCTTTATCATGACTCCCCTTCCAGTTCCAAGCAACTTCATGACAAATAGCATTTCACAATCTGAAAGCTATGTGCTGTTAGCATTTTACAAAATAATTTTAAGAAAACTAGCCCAAACATCTCTCCAACTTAAGTATCAAAAGTAACTGAGTCAAAACATGCCAACGTTTACAATGATAATTTTATCAATGACTGGTAAATTTCAGCTAATGTTTAGCTTTGTTTATCAGGATGTCTTTGCAATTTTCCTGATGAAGATGGCAATGACCGGGCTCCTATGAAGAATTTAGGCATGTCACAGTTTAAAAGCATCAAAATATAAAAACAAAAGCAGAAAAAAAAAAAACACGAAAATGCGTACTTACAAGAACAGAAATAATGCGCGATTTCATGAATGCCATTAATGTTAGCTGCTTTGCTCGTTTTAAGCGCCACATAATTTGAGATATTGGGAACTGAACTGACTTGCAATTCCCCAATTTACAATTTGTATCTTTCTTGGATAATGCATAACTCAACTTTTTTAAGGTATTGTTTGCGTGAACTTAATAAATATTTGGACATCTCACATCTTCTTTGCGTAGCATTACAGCCATTTTGGTTTGTTTGTCTCTTACTTTGCTCATCAGAGGAAAGTCAGTCTGCATAGGACATGCAATTAAAATTCTGTAATGTCATACAGTCAGACACTTATGAGTCCAAACTGTTGCTGGTTAGTTGGTTTTCAGTCTCTTAACTGCACATGACACCTTTTTGTGATAGTGTTTATTTCAGAGAAATGAAAATTCAGTCAATAATTATTCTCCTCTTGTCACTGCTGCCTCCCTTTTGTGCACAAATTTACTACGATGAACAGCCACTCAAAGAAAGTTCTCTCAATAAAACACATAGTGTCAATTCTACAAGGTGAATCGGCTGAATAAAAACATTGACAGTTTGACATTGACAATGGGGCGCACATACTGGAAATACACGAGAGAGAAATGTTAACTTGCACTGCAGATGCCCTTGATGTTGGATTATAGGCTTGGTGTACTTCAGATAATTAAAACCAAGCCACTGCTTTATATTATAATATTAGATTATATTAAAGATCAGCAGTCACTGCTTACTACAATTTAGTAAACTTGTTTAAAAGAAAAATCTGATAATGATATATATTATCATAAATGGGGTAAAACACACAAAATACTTATTCCATTTCTAAAGCAACATTATTAAAAAAAAAACTAAACAAAAACATTTTTCATTAATTATAAAAAGAAGTAGTGTGCTATAAATACAGGTCCCAAATCAGAAATTTATTACAACCAAAGTGTAAAACATAAGCAGCATTGTATATAAACACAGTGATAAAATGACCTGTAACCACCAAGAATAAAGGGTCCATGTGGAAGCAGAAAAATTAATCCCCAAAGAACTGAATAATTCTAATAGATACCTTTACATTTAATTTAATTTATTGAGACCAACATCGGTTAGTTTGGCTTTGATATATTCTCTGATCCTGCCCATAAATTTGGACAGGACCAAAACAGAATCAGCACTTGCTCCAGCACTGAAGCAGAGGGTTGGCACTGTCACGATATGGGGGTAACATAAGTGTTAAAGATGTTGCAGGAATCCATGCAATGTATTGATGAAGCGAGCAAACAAAGTACTGACTGACAAGTCATATTCTCCAGAAGCTTAACTGAAGAGGAATGTTCCAGCATGATGACAATTCAAAGCACAATGCTAAAAATCATGAAAAGTAAAAAAAAAAAAATCCTTTCAGCCAACAGCTATTCTTCAGACTGTATATTTAATTTAATACATCATAAATTCTAAATTTGTGAAAGTAAATAAAATATATTGGTGTAGTTGTAAAAGAAAGCTTTTTTTTTTTTTTTTTTTTTTTAAAGAAAATGATTATTTGTGGATGTAATTAAGCAAAGCTTAGACAGTGTGGGATACAAGACCTAAATTACTTTGTGATAATGGGATTGTTGCAAGTTAATGACATCATGCTTCACTAACTCCTTAACTCTTGGAGGGGATGAAGAAGCAGTCAAAAATCACATTTCCTTCTAATTTGTGCTGCATAACACGAGGCTAAAATGCAGAAAACACCAACCTCTGCATGTTTTTAATAGTTATATAAACCCATTCTCTGGAGACAATCCACAGAAGAACAAGAGCATCTACAACCTCAAGTAACCAGGTGGAAGTATCGTTGCCTGCAGTCTGTAGGGAGGTGGTGATATGCAGGCTCTACTGTGGGACTGGGAGAATGATTGAGTGCCGCGGGCCTACAGCAGTCGTCCCGTCTGTTCTGTTGCCACTCTATTCCATCATATGCACGTTTGCCCGTAAGGGAATCTCCAGAGAAAACGGGTGCTGACCTTGTGCACCTGTGCTTCCCTTGATGCTGGAGGAGGCTCACTAAGGAAAGAGTTTTGTGTCTTTGTCCTTTACTTGTTTGGACATTTAATCTGCATTATAAATGAAAGCAAGGGCAAAATATTTTCACGGAGAGCTTGTTCTACATTTAGAAACAGTAAGGGGGCTTTCTAGAGAATGTAAATCCATGCACATTAAAGCAGACTGAATCTTTTAAAGCGTCATTGTGACTGAGGATAAATCTAGTTTTCATCACATCTCTTCTCAAGCTTTCATTGGGATGTGGGTGTTCTTGATGAGTTGCAAACTGGAAATTATCCAGAGTTGGACCGTCACCATGGACTGTCAGTTTGTTATGCCCTGTCACTCAGTGCAGACAGATAAATTACTTTGCTGTCACTCTGACTATCAAATTAAACTAATTATAAGAATAATCGATTGCAAACACTGAAATGGAAAAGCAAGTTCTTATTCCATCACTGTATTCTTAAAAACAACAAATATATATGCTTTTTTTTCCATGAAACTCTTATAGATATCCTCATTTACATGCAATACTATCCAACCATCCCGATTAGAGGGACAAAGAAGGGAGTAATTGCAGATTAAAAACTATAATGCTATATGTAATCGCACGGATCAAAACACAATTAAAACTTCATCTTAACCTGTTAAAGGCTGCCAACACACCCAGCTTGGTCTTAATACTTTAAATCATATAAGGGAGGGTCATGTGTAGACGGACAGATGGAAACACCTCTTGCACCCAACAGTAAATTAATCGCACCAATTATTCACCACCAAGAGACATTTAATGCAAGCCTTTGGAGAAACGAAAGCTAGGCACTCAAATCCTCTCATTTGTAATTGGCTGTCTACTTCAATAATTGATTGGAACAAATGTGAAATGGATGAGAGGGTCTAAGTGTTCTCCATCACACACTTTCTGGTTCAGCAAGCTCGGGTGACTTCTAAAATGGAGCTCCACTGCACAGGTTTAGCTGTTTTTTACATCATACAATTACTATGCATGTTGTGGAGGTAATAGTAGTATTCATATAATAGAGGGTGGCTTGTCTATTCTATTCAAGCTAAGCAGCCTTGAAAAAAACTCACTTAACACAAGATTCTTACCTGCCGATGCTGTTTTTGTGGCTGCATGTGCCTGTGTACATGTGTGGCAAGACGTCTTTACGACCATAGAAGATGAAATCATGAAATGAAATCCAACATGCCCTGTGGGGCCCTGAAGCAGTAAAATTAATCAATGATGCTGAGCAAGAACGCTTAAGGGGGCATGTGGGATGTTGTTCGCTTTTCACTGTCTTGTTGAAGACAACAAAAACACATTGCTACAATGTGAAGGATTAATGTGAGTGCATGCTGTGTATGCACATATTGTCACTCCAGCACAGATTATGAAAGAGCAGGACATTTTATTGCTATCCTAGCAGCTACTAGGCAAGAGGTAGGGTAAACCCTGAACAGGTTGCCAGTCCAGTGCAGTACTTAAAGAAATATTTGTTCATTTTGAACATCTTAAAAACTAAAAAATGTTTTCATTTGGTGATCTGTCTGAACTGCAGGCAGGCCAGTAGAGCACCCAGTCCCTTCAGTCATGTTGCTGTAAGACATTTTGTCATGCAGTACAACAATGTCTTGCTTAAATATGCAAGGCCTTGAATGAGATATAATTTTTGTGGGGGTATATTCTGCTCTAAAACCTGTATGTTTATCTTTAAGCATTCATAGTACCTTTTCAAATGTTCTTTGCATCATGGAGCTTTAACCTTTTGGAGATGAGACAGTGTCCGGAAGTGTTCCTGAGCCCATGCTGTAACTTCCATTACAGGATTATACCTGTTTTATTTTAAATGCAGTGTAACTTCACAGCCTACAATCGTGGGCCTCCAATGTTGATTTTCATGTGAGTTCCTTGTGACAGAGGTGTGTCCAGATTCTCTTAACTGTTTGATAATATTACATGTACAGTACATTATAGAATATTCAAAGTTTCAGGAACTTTATGATGTGGAACATTGTTCTAAAACAATGTGTTGGACGTTTTTAGCAGATGGCAGAACCTCCACACATTTTTATTTTACTTCTGAGGGACTCAGGACCTCTTCATGGTGCTTTATAAATGCTGATCTTTTCCCATTTAACCTAATTAGTTTCACCATCCTTCTTCAGCTGCTTATTTTTTACACCACTTACTTTTTCAGCATTTTGCTGCCTTATGTCCCATCTTTTATAAAATGTCCTGCTGCCATCAAATTTAAGATGAGGTACTAGTTAAAAAAAACTAATAAATTAAAATACCATTTTCAACATTAATATTTCATATTATTATTTATTATTATTATTATTATTATTATATATTTATTATATATTATTTTATGAGATGAGCAAATAATAATATTCTGTTTTTATTTACGTTTAACACAATGTCCAAACTTTAGGAATTAGGGTTGTAATTACATTTATTATGATATTGCTGAAAAAAAACAACAACATTTTAGATGGCTTCTGTAATCTAAAACCAGAGCAGTTAGTTTGCTTAAAATGGTTTCTCTCAACTCTTTCTGACATTTTATAAGAAAATAGCAATGATTTTGGAAAAGTTTAATAAACAAAACAAATGCAAAAACAAATTTTTTGATTCTCTTTGGCAGTATTTTAAGATATTAATTATTTCTTTAATATTAGTTCTGACCAATGTTAAAGTCACACTCGTTTGAACCACTGACCATCACATCTCCTTTGTTCTCTTTCCTGTCTGTCTTTGCTCTCACTGTAAAAGAGGACATGATCCTGTCGTAATAATGCATGATGGGAAAGAAAAAGCAGGTGGTGAAATGATCCCCTTTCATGCTGAATAATTGCACCGACACCCCTCCACCTCCTCCAGTTGCTTAGCAAATTCTCCCCACAAGCCTTTGCTGCTGCTTGCTGTGGCGGGTCCCATCCACCTGCCAAGGGCTAAACACTAGTCCATCCATCACAGCACCACTTGACAAATACATTCCATAATAGAAGTTTATTTTTTATGGGAAGCTGAATCAGAGGCCTTCCCATGCATACAAAAATGTGTCAAAGTTATTTATGGGACCTGCTGAGAAGTACAATATGTCATATCAAACTCCTATTTTCCCTTTCCTACCACCACAACGCCTGTCAATATCACAGCAGCTATCAATAATATGGAACACCAGCAGAGATAAGCCCAGTGGAGAAGGAAGTGCACACGTACAGCCACTAAAACAAAGACAAACAAGGATATACATATTTCCAAAAGAAGCTCACAGGCTGATCTTTGTCAAGTACACTGTAGTAGTTGCTACATTGCTTACATCTAAAACAGGCAAAACATAAATTCACACTAGGTAAAGTGCAAAATATGTTTGAGTCACAATAACTGTGTTTAATGTACAAAATTCAGACTGTACTGAAATAGTAATTTCCTAACATTTAAGAATAAAATAAAGAAAATGAGGAGGACAATTACAGATTGAACTAAATGGTTACTTCACCCTAAAGCTACAGCACATGAGCTAAACTTAGAAAACGATGACATTTTTATGGTATACACAGAGTAATTACTAATGGTGACTAAACTGTGAGATCACTGCAGCAGTAAAACACTGAAGCCTCACTCAATAATTCTGTTTAAATACATATTCGATAAACTGCCATGTTGATCCAGGTCTGTTGGCTTGGATCGATCAGTATCTAAATGCAATATATATTTCAGTGGAACATTTCTTCCACAGTTAAGTGCAGTAACATGATTTCTTCCAGAGACAGAGACAGTCTTCATTCTCCAGTAAAAGTGAGCTAAATTCTTACCGCTGTCCTGATTTCATTAAATCTGGATGACCCCATAGGAAAAAAACGTGTACTAATACTGATTACATAGATGTTTGCTAGAATGTTAAAAGCTTAGTTCAAAAGTTACACAAATAATGGCAAGCTGTGCTCCCACAGTCACGTTTGCCAAGAATGGAATTCAATGCATTGACAGCCTCATCTGTCTCAAGGTGTCCAAGTAAATTCATTCACTAATGCATGCTCCAGTTCCATTCCCAAATCCAAGTTGAGCAACATATTAATTGAAATCGAACGTTGTGTACCAGTTCACCTTGGACAATTTATGTGAACAGCAAGTCCAATAGTGTCAGTATGTTAACGATCCTACCAGATCACTAATGAACAGCTTTGCTGAGCTTGGTACAACAGCCAACAAGCATGAGATGCAAAATAGGAGCAGTAGATTCACACGTGTCTGATGTTAATAGAACATGTACACATAAAATACAACAGTAACAAATATACTATAATGTTTTATTTATATTATATATATATACACACACACACACGCACCAGGTCTGCATCACGACCTCAGTTTGGCGGCAGCTTTCTGGCTTTTGGCGCCTTGAGCCTTGCACTCTGCCCGCCCTGGGTGGCCGGTGCCACAGTTATTTTCCTGCAAGGGCAATTGGAAATTCTCTATTGTGTTCCTGTACAGGTGCAGCAGTTTGTTGTCTCGTGTTTCTGTTTGGATTGAAGGGCCATTGCTTTCTATCTGGTGTATCTTTGTCTCCATTTTCTTTTCTCTGCTCTCCTTTTTCTTTTAGTTCACTCTTTATCCTATGTCCTGTCTGGTCAGCTCCAGCCATATTATGTAAGTTCAGTATAAATAAAATAAGAACCATCATTCTGCTATGATGCAGGGAAAGTTACAAAACTAATAAAAAAAACAAAAACAGAACCAACAAGCTGCAGATCAACATGTTTCATGGGCCAGTGGCCAGGAAAGAAAATTCTGTGCTGACTGTTTGGATGAATAAATTACTTAGGCACAGGGACCACGGTGAAAGGAGGTGGAGCTTACAAATTTGATAGTGTTAGTTGGGCTGCTGATCTACTGAGTTTTATGGACCAGTCAGACATAAATAAAGTCAGCCCAAAAATCATGTTGGCCCACTGTAAAAATGCATCGATGGCCAGTCCGTCCCTGGGTGGGTTACACACACACACACACACAAAATGATGTTATTAGAGAGCAAACTTTCACAGTTTACCAAGAAATTGTAACCTTTTTCTTGAAAACTTTGTGGAGTGAATGCATAGTATCCAAAGTTTGTTGTTGAAACCCATAGACAGGATGAGCAAATTGCTGGAAATACGCAGTAAATGCACAAAATGTGCAGAACATTTTGTACAATTTTCTAAAAAGTTAGAAGGCACTAGCTCCCTCCTGCACTTTTTTCAGAGGTTTACTGGAATATACCTGTTGGAATTGAGAGGGTGGAGCCTCGGGCTATATATGAGAAGTGCTGACTGGTAGACTGGTTGTTGGCCTGTATAGAGGGAAGTGTAATGTTTGGTTTGCAGAATGTCCTAATTAATTTTGGTTGTATACTACCCCTCGCCTGGAAGCGGACTTATTCTACCTACCTGCTCACACATCGTCTTGCCACACAGGTAATGAGAATACATTGGGTTATTATACTTAGGCTTTACTTAACTATGAAAATGTGGGGGCGGAAGGGGCAAAAATTTCCTCATAGTTCCCGCGACTGACATGCAGGGCACTGAAGAAAAAAATAGTTGGAAAAGTTTGTGGTGAAAATGCAGCAATATATAACCAGCCAACAGGTGGACAAGCAAATAACAAAGAAATGTAGCTGATTACTAAACAAACTGACTAAAAGCCCGAACTTGATGTGAATCTTTTACCTAAATTCTCTTAAGGTCCTTTGACAATAAACTGTGAATTATCTTGCAGACAAATTGGTAGTATTTTCATTGTGCTTTAATAGCATGTTGCAGAGGGAGCTGCAGGGAATCATTGCCTTTCCACACAGGGCCTGAGGCCTGTCAGTCATCCTGACAGACATGTCCTTTTAGAGTAAGAAAATGTTCCAAATAGGGTCCCAAGATAAAAGCTGACAAACCAATCAAAATCAGACAAAAATTAGTCTCTCCATCTACAGAACTGCCAATCATGTTGATTGGCAAGCTTTGCAGGTGACTTTTTACTAAGCAAAAGAAGGAATGTCTGCTTCAGATTACATTTCCAGAAAAAAAGAAAATGCATTTGATTTCCGCTTTATTTTGTCTCTCTTGTAGCTTTGTTTCGGCTCAGAGAGACAACTGTGTTCAGTCTTTTTTAGTGTACTTCAGATATTAACACATTAACCTTTGTTATTCTTCCAAAAGTTATAAGAATTTATGTATTTTAGATCTAATTCAATCTGTTACCAGTAAGAGCAGTAAGCCTGCTGTTGAGCAGTAAGTCATCGTGATAAACTGCAACCAGCGGACAAAGGTTGAACATTTGTTGATAAAATAAAATCTAAATCTCAATCCTTGCAGTTTCAGAAGTTCATTTCATACACCTTACAAAGGTGTGAATGAGCTGTGGCCTTTGCAGAGCTTCTTCTAAGTGTAATATTTCAGCACCTTGCTAGCTGTATTAATTAGGTCACAGGGAATGAAATGTAGATGTCCTTCCCACACATTTCTTATGCACACTGCTCTCAGCTATGCCTATTCCTAGATTAATTTGTTACTTCTTGCAGTTGATTTTATTAGCATTATAACCTTCCCTAAGTTTTCTAATGAGTGTAAAATGTTTACTATCCACAACTAAATGTGTATTTACATGCATGCACATTTGTGTTTGGTGGAAAAGCCCTCACTCCTCTGGAATTGACCATAGGATTTTGCTCCAAGGATGGGGAGAACTCCACACTGAAAGGCCCTGGCTAAGGTTTAAACCAGGAACCTTCCTGCTCTGACAGGCTTTTGATGGAAACCGTCGATAGTAAGAACTGGGGCAGGTTGAAAGATAAGATTTACTTCCAGATGTCTCAACACCCACTGACTTTATTTAAAGGTACAGTGTGTAGCTTTTGGGGTTTTTTGTTAGCAAAAATCAAGAATTGCTTTCATAAATACATATTTTACCAAAGTCTAATCACAGTCCCACCCAAATGAAAGCAATCTCGTAGCTCGAGTCCCAACGGGAGGGGGAGGGCGCGGGGGTGGTGTTAACAAGCCAAGATGACCGTGGATGATTCCGTTTGCCAGCCTACACTGAAATGGAGGACCATCTATACTCTTTGCCCGCAAGACGGAGAAAAAAAATAGCCAAGAAAAAATAAATAAATAAATAAATAACCAAGAGAAAATAAGAGTTTACATCGGTGGAGCATTTACCTGATGGAGGCAGCTGATGAGGAGAGGGACTTCAAAGCTAACGTGGAGGTTGCAGCTTTCTGCTGTATAGGTGAGGTAATGCAATTTAACAGTGAAGTTTTTTTTGGCTTAATGTTAGAAAAAGGGCAGGGTGGTCCAGCAACTACTTTATCCTCCTGTTTAAGTCAGATCATTTACTGTAACTTGCTATATAAAACTCCATGGATAAATCAGCTGAAATACATGTTATTAAACACAGAGTCCAGCGCTGACAGTCCACTGCCCCTGCTTTTATTCCCTCTTTCTCTTCCTCTTTCTCTCCCTTCATCAGAGGATCTCTGAGTCTGTCACAAAAAACGATTTCATACGATAACATTAGCTATTAGCAGTAGCTTGGTACTAAATACATGGAGGGCCCGCTTTTAACTTACTGGCATAAAAGAATAATAATTATGTATCGTTCTGTTCGTCATTACCTGACGGGACCCTCAAACTTTACATTTATGAATCTCCGCGGCTTCCGTAGTCGTAATAAGCAGTGAGGCTCCAGTAGAGCACTACTCGGTTGCTTGTAATATATTAGTGCACCACGAGATGGGAGTAATTCTTACAAATTGGGGCTTTAATATCAAGACCTTTTCACATTGTCTGTACTTATCCAAAGCACTTTACATATTTGTCACATTCACGCACTGATGGCGCTCAACCACGACCGATTAGCAATTAGGGGTTCGGTGTCTTGCTCAGAGAAACCTCGACTTGAGCTCTCCGGGGCCGGGATTGAACCAGCAACCCTTGGGCTACATGACGACCACTCTACCCACTGAGCCATGTCGCCCTAAAGGTGAAAGGTGACACTGGCATCCTGTAATTACTGGCATTGAACTATAGAGTCTATAGATTTTTTTTTTATAAATATAGTTTATAAAGTGTTTGTCAGTGTTAATAAAAACACTGTCAAAGAAAGTTCACTCTCAAGCAGACTTAGACTATTTCTACAAGAGGAAACAAGAATATGTGGAGACATTGAAGTATAAGGCAGTTTTCAAGTGTCTTGCAAATAGTAAGATAGTCTAAAATACATTTTTTTCCCTAACAGCAGAAACTCTTGAGTTAATTATTTGAAGTTTTCAGCTAAAACAATAGGGCAAGTACTGTAATAAAATTATAAAAGAAAGACATTTTCATATATATTTGTTAAATAGTAAGAAAATTCGACTAAAAAACAAAGATTTATTAAATTCAAATTAGTTGTTAGTTGCTGCCTTCTTTGAGTGTGTGAGAATACATAGTTTGTCTTTTTGAGAAGCAGTGCTTCGTACTTGCATTAAGAAAAAATCAGCTGTCTTAGACCTTAGGAACTGTTGATATGTCCCAATATGAGGCGGCTGTGGAGTCAGACCAAGCAAGCAAAGTGGGGTGAACCAAAGGGCCACAATGTTAATCATAAAAGACGGCTGCTAATGACAACACATACAACATCAAATGGCAAAACTTTTCCAGTCCCCTGATGAAGTTCCCTGGCAGGGGAGAACCCGCTTTCTCCCCGAAGCCTCATGTTAGCAAGCAGCTCATCTAATGATCCACAAATCCCTCCACAGTGATCATGACAGACCACTGCTTTAATGTGCTAATCCTTAAAACATGCTTGAAGGAAACAAAAACTCTCACGATGATGGGGCCGAGTCAACTTTTCCACTTATTAAAGGAGTGTGTTTGTGTTTACGTGTATGTGTATGTGTGTGTGTGTGTGTGTGTGTTTGTGTGTGTGTAGAGGGGTGAAGTTGGATGGTCCTGAACAGTTTGACATGAGTTGGGTTACAGCAAGGCCAGCGTCACAGCACAAAATGAAGTCAAGCTTAGGGAAGAGAAGTGCACGTCAAGCTCATTTTGCTCTCTGTCTGATGCTGTTTAGGCCTCTGTAGAGTGCAGTGACACCCAAACAGCTTTATATGAGAGCTGATGTGTTGTGCCATTTGCCTCATTCATTACTTATGATCGTACTCATGGTAATGGCGTAGGCTCTTTTGCCAAACATAATGAAACATGATCAGTAAGAAGAATCTCAAAGCTGGATGTCATTTTTGTCTCAGTAAATAGATTCATCTAAGCTCCAGTGAAGTCAAGTGTTTAAAGTTCTTCATCTTACTCTTAATTAGAAACTTTTTCTGGGGCACATTTCAAAAACAATAAGAAAATTCGGGCTTTAAAATATTAATCAATAAACTTTATTAGTTACAGCTGCCCATTACAGTATGCATTACTTTAAAGAGAGATGTTTTTGTTTTTTTTAATAATATCTTAATGAATAAGCTTTATAATAAAAAGCATGTAGAGATGACAAATAAATAGCAAATCTATAGTTTTATGTATATCTAAGGACGAAGAGCACAAATGAACTTGATGTATAACAAAAACTATTTCATGACTGAGATTTCTCCTTTAATTTCTGTTTTTACTGTCATAATTTTCAAATTTAATTAGTCTACATTATAGAATATAAGTATTGTACAGGTGATCGCTGCATGATTACTCATATGTAAAGGTTCCTATCAAGACAAAAAGTTTTAAATACGAGTCTGAGATAGGAATCAGACTGCCTGTTCCTCGTCACTGCTCTTTCTTCAGCATCTTTATGTGTGAGACTGGATGTGGTATTGTCTCAAGCAACACAATAAATATTATATCTCTTTATAAATTAGGTTTTTCTTTCAACACTCCCCAAAAAATGTCCATTTTGAACCTCTGGTAGTCAGTACTGGTTATATGTGGACCCCTATTTCCAGGTGCGATAGCTTATATAGGCTATGGATGCAAAACTCATGCATGCTATCATTCATTAAACATTGTTACTAGTCAAATAGGAGGCAGTGGTTTTTAACCATGGTGTACTGCAATACTTTTGCAATATGCGTATCCTTAGCATTCCTATTCAGATTATTTAAAATGACTGATGTCTTGCTGACAACATCTCTGGGACATGTTTTGAAAAACCTTCCATCAAACCGTAATACACCACCTTCTTTTTTACTTTGTTGTGAATTAAATTGCCAACACAATGGAAAAGGTCAGTTAAGGTTTGCCACCAATCACCTATTTTATTGCAAACACCAGCGTGTTGCAATGTTTTCAGGTCCATTTTGTCTTGAAGCATTAAGCTGTAGCTATTTCACTGCTCACACGTCTTTACAATTACTCTGACGTTGACCTCATTGCTGCTCTTTATGTTTACAAGCTTTTTCATGAACACAGTTTTATAACACACATTATTTACTGCAGCTAAAGCAGTTTAATGTATGTTGTCTCATAAAAAACACACAGTAAAAAAGGCAGCACATTTACTATTATTCTCTGGTGCCTATTTAGTCTTGTGGCAGGAAGAAAAGCCTGTACCACAGAAGTCCTTGCAGTGCCTGACTGATGTACAACTTTGTATATTTTTGTGAATTTTGTGCAAACATCAAATTTTCTTGTGTACTCCTTTTTAACTTATTATAATTTAAACACAAATAAGTGGGCTATTTTTTAAGGATAAAACCTTTGCAAAATAGAAAACTTCATTCAGATCCATTGATGTTTTATCAGTTCAACTAATGCTGACAAAATCCCTGGAAAGGACAGTTGTCATCACTTTTTTATCTGCTTAGAAAAAAAGAAAAAGAAAAAGTCAGCCGACAGGAATATTGGGAGATTAAGCAGAGTGAAAATCCTTCGTTTTTTTATCAATCAAAATTTCCATTTTCTATCATTTGGGTGTTCTTGATGCAGGATAGCCTAGGCTTTTATTCCAGGTGTAGGTCTAATTTGAAGTAAGGAATGAAAATTAAAAAGCTGGCCCATGTCTTCCTGTCAATCAATCTTTGTTTCATATAGAGAGATTTTCTGCTTATGCACTGACAAGAGTTTGAACAGGGCTTTTCAAAGAGGGGAAAAAAAAGATGGCCATCAGAAATCATCTGCCTCTCGCCAGGAAATTTAAGTGCTATCTGGACAGGACGCAAGCTACGGTATCAATCTGCCTAATCTCTTTACTATTATAAGTCATGAGGTCATTTTTTATACAACTAAAACTTGGTAAAGAGCTTAAAGTTTCTTTTATCCCAATAAGAAAGGTTTACTGCTGTAGTTTCAACCCGATTAACATATGTGACTTAGCGTGAGTTAGATCCAATTTTAGTTATTCAAGGATACACTACTAGGAAACTACAGTTCTGCATATCCAATGATAGATTATGCAAACGCCGTTCATCATGTGAAATTTGCTCAGACATATACCACTCAACTGACAATTATTACAGTATCCCCAGACAGTGGTAGCCCTTCCCAGCAGAACCATGTGCCTAACACACCTGTTCAGCAACAATCTGAAGAACACAACAATGAGACTAGTGTTAAAATCCCAAGATCCACCTCAAGCAGGTTGGGATGAAACAGGCCTGAACTAAGGGAAGCCCAAACCTCAAAACTTACCATCCATCATCCCACAAGACCTCCTGTAAACACATTGAGTATTGTTTCCTTTAATGCCTACAAAACATGGCACAACTTACTGACTGCATCCTCTGCTGTGGCTGTGTGCAGATTTGTCTGCTACATGGTAAATTTTAACAAATAATTTAACTGAATTCTATATGTAACTCGACCCAATTTGAGTCTGGGACCATTCAACTGGCATCTTAAACTTTACTGACTTATATTTTACTGCAATTTCCTAATTACTTATAAGACTTGCTTTTAAATAAAAAAAAAAGATAATGGTGGATGTTCTCTTGTAATAGCTACCACTATCAGTTGAAATTTGTATAGGTGGTGGGTGTTTATTATACTTTTTAGTGATGGTCAGATTCATGTTAAAAAGGGAAAGAAAAGGATCAGTCAAATATGATTTAATTTAATGTGTTCAACTGTGCCCACGGGTTATTCTGAGCTTAAGTCTTTTAAATTACTCCTGAACTGGCTTGGAATTGCTGTATTCGTCATACACATAAAACATGGATAAATGAGTATTTAAGGGTCAGCCTACATCAATAGCATAAAGAGTGAACATGCTCTGAAATATAACTGAGGTCAAATAAATGTGCGGTATCTGTAACCAAGCAAAAGATGAGACACCTTTACAAATAGAACAAAAGCTTTGAGATCTTGGATCATTTCAAGAAAACGTCTTTATTGTCAAACGCAGATAGCAAAGAAGAATTTAGCACATTTATCCATTTTCTCTCACCAAAGAATTGCAGTACAGTCTGAAAATGATGCATGACTGGCGTATATGAGTCTGTTTTAAAGTAATTATTCCCATGCCCTCAAGACTGTTCAGTCTGCATCCATGTACTTGTGTGTATCAGCAACAAACAACAGAAGTACATCTTTTCCCTTAATCTATGTCATAAATTATTACAGCCTTATCTAACAACAATTAAACATTGATGTTAAACAGCAATAGTGTTTTCTAATAATACACTTCCAATAAAGGCTAGTTTAAAACTATTTAACTTTAAAAAAAAGTCTATGTCAGTATAGAAAAAGCAAGGTACATATGTTGGTGCAGAGATGCCAACACTGATTCTTAGAACATAATTCCATGTGAATGGTACGGGATGTCTCTTTAACAATAAAAATCCACAGAAAGGATTTGGTATGAGTGATGCAAACAATACTTGTCCTTTAACTTTCTGTGTCCTTGCAGTGAACATAACCTCTTTGTTGCAGGAGAAGCATTTAGTCGTCTTGATGCATAATTAATATTCATGTGCTTGTGTTAAAAAATTAACAGCTCAAGAAAAAAAAAGCTGTATTTGAGAGCACAGCACACAATTTTATAAATCTTTCTCTAGTTTTGGACTTCTGTACCACACACACAGTAGCTCTGCTGCAGTAATTAATTCAGAACTTGTTTTGCTCTTCATCCACATGCAGGATGAAAATATGGTACTGTCACAACTTGTAACCTGTATTTAAGATTATTCTACCCATGCTGGCCATCAATGATCTATATTTTATTTTCATTTGATCTGAATAAACCGAGTTATTGTTAAGAATCAGAGCCCAAAACCAATCAATATGTCACACCAGCTTTTAAAGCATTTTTGTTCCTCTTACCAACACTTTTATTAATTCAATCAGTCTCTTTTAACTGGGTATGAACTACAGGCCTATTGTTAAAAACACATCTTGTGGTCTTAATGTTTTATCCAGGTAAGTCTTTATCTGATACATTCCAGTTTCTACATGTTAATAATGTGTCCTTCACATGTAGTTTGTTTATTTTTTTATGGTGTTTCACAGGGTTCTGGACTTGGACCAGCTCCTTTGGGCAATATCATCAAGAAACATGATATACATTTCCATTGTTTTGCAAATGACTCCCAGTTTATTTATTAATGAAACTAATAACTTATTTAAGTTTCAGACTTTTACATGTAATTCGGGCAAAACGAAGGTAATAGTTTTTGGTCCAAAAAACCTTAGAGCGCTGCTATTTAATTTGGTCTAAGGGCTCCAGTCCTGCAAGTTTTCAGTGTTAACCTGCTCCAACATACCTGACTCAAATCAGTCCGACAGCCAATTAAGTTGTGCACAATGACTCATTAATCTGAGTCAAGTGTGTTGGAGCAGGGAAACACTGAAAGCCTGCAGGACTGTGACCCTCATGGGACTCAATTAATTAGCTCTGCCCTAGAGAGTCACTATTCAGTCATATTCGTACTTGTGATGGCATTGCTAAGCTTCTAGTTCTAGTGTCAGAAACCTTGGTGTAATTTTTGACCAGAATGTATCTTTTAACTCTCACACTTAAAAGGTCTTTAGAGTTTCCTTATGTTGTCTACATAACATCAAAATATCCTGTCCTAAAATAACGTTGAATAGTTGGTCCATGCATTTATGTGGACTTCTAAAATGTAATCTAAACTGAGTGTCCAAGTGATTGTTGATCTATAACGCTGCAGCCAGAATACTGACCAATGCCTCAGAGAAAGCTCCACTTCACCAGCTTTGACCGCTCTACGTTGGCTTTGTATAAAGTTTAAAATAAAATGGTTTTCATCACATAAAAAAGGGCCTGTAATGGCCAAACTCCTGTTGCGGGGCAGCTGCCTGAGCTGGAACTCTTTCTAACTCTGTATGCTTTCAGTTGCAGGTGGAGTGCTGGGTGGGCTGTCCTGCTGGGTTCTACATTTGGGCCGTGCCTCAGCTGCTCCAGTCATTCTCTTCACCCCTGTCCTGCATTTGGCAATCAGGAGTCAGGTTGTGTTGGCTGGAGGCGGCAGAACTTTCCTGCCAGATTGTCATTTGCTATGCTACAGGAAGTCTGCTCCTGTATAAGTTGCTGCTGCCTTCCTGGAATTTCGCTCTGTACTATCTTGGAGCCTCCAGCCGGATCTGGCCATTCCTCTGCTGCTTACCTGCACGCCCACTCTCCACCTGCCTTCTGCCTGCAATGCCAACTGCAACTCAGATCCTGCTTCTTATAGCAATTTAAGAAAATTTAGTGGGGTAGGCAGTCGCAGGGGTCCACCTAGGGATCCCGCAACTGGGGACCCCTCAGCCAAGCGCACCGTCTCCGCCCGCCCCACAGTGCCCTGTGTGTGGTGGGTATGGTGTGGGGTGGCAGGGGAGGAGAGGCTGGAGGGAATATTTACACCCAGGTATCTAATGTTACCTGATTGTAATGTGATGCTGGGTAGATTTTGACAGCTACAGTTGATAAGTAAAACTGTGCTTTTAGACCAGTTAATTGAGTAGTCTGAGAGTGAAAAGAATTTATTAATTAGTGAGATTGTTTGAAATAGAGATGTTTGTGAGTTCTGTAGGAATAGTAAAATGTCATCAGCATAAAGACTTATTTTATGAATGATATTTTTGGCCCAAATGCCTTTAATAGCTTTGTTTTGTCTAATCGCAGAGGCTAGCAGTTTAATAAATATAGCAAAAAGTGAGGGGGATAGTGTAGATTTGTAGATTAAAACTTGGAGAGATTTGACCATTCGTTCTGACACTCGCATTACGAGAACTGTATAAGATTTTAATCCAACGAAATACGGTCCAAAGCCGAATCTATTTAAAGTAGCTAGTAAATATTTCCAGTTAATTCGATCAAAAGCTTTCTCTGCATCTAAAGAAACTATTATTGTGTCCAGGTAATTGATGTTAGAATAATCTATTATATTAATTAGTCTCCGCATGTTAACAGAGGAATATATGCCCTTTATAAAGCCTGTTTGATCAGGGTGTATAATGAGAGAAGTTACTTTCTCTAACCTTCCAGCTAATGCTTTGCAGGTCCGCATTTATCAGTGATATGGGTCTATAGCTAGATGGTATTGTTGAGTCTTTACCTGGTTTTAATAGTACAGTAATGGTAGCAGAGTTTATGTTTGGGGGCAAGTAACCATTTTCCTTTATTTGTGTCACCACTTTGAAAAATGTAGGGTCCAGTGTTGTCTAGAATTCTTTATAGATCTCTGCTGGGAAGCCATCCGGACCTGGGGCTTTTTTTTACAGGGCATATGTTTAAGGGCTTCATGCAGCTCCTACACTGTGAGGGAAGAATTTTGAAAGATGTTGTTTATTGTATCTGGGTCATGCGTAATATTACCTACTGAATCTTTAACAGCTGATATTGTAGATTTTTCCTTGTTTATTTTTAACTGATTAGCTAATAATCTTCTGGATTTATTACAGTGTTTAAACATCTTCAAATGTAATCATTGCACCAGAAATGGTGTGTTTATTCGTGTTTCTCAAAGTGAAGGAAACTGATGCATGGTCACTAATAGTGATGGGGTGGATCTGGGTCTCTGAAATCTTACTCACCAAAGAGCTGCTAACCAGAAAATAATCTAGCCTAGAGTATGAATGGTGAACTGAGGAAATGTCCAAAATCTTCCATAAATTGTTTAACAGGGTTCGTGGATTATCAGTTTTGATGGTTTCCAGTGTTACTAAATCTATCATCTGAGCCCAGAACCATGTCAAAATCCCATCCTTTGATCAGTGTGCTATCTGCGTGTTCAGAAAGTGATTTGAAAAAAGAGTGGAAGAAAGAGGGATCGTTAACATTTGGGCCATATAGGTTAGCTAAGCATAACTTCATATTTGGAATAGATAATTTTACTATGATGAATCTCCCTTTTGGATCTGTAAATATGTTCATTTCTGTCAATGTTACTTTTCTATTTATCAGAATGGCTACCCCTCTCTGTGTGTCTTTTATTACCACTTTAATCTCCGCTGGTCACTTAAATTCAGGGGGAAAAAAATCCTCTCCAAAAAAATCCTATAAAAAATTAAATAAAAATTTTACTTGTATCGTAAAAAAAAAGAAAAAAAAGAAATAAAAAAAAAAAATTTGCAGACAAAACAACCAAATATATAATCATTCATATATATTTTTTTAAAGTAAAAAACAAGTCAGGGAGAGGGATTTTTTGTTCGTTTGTTTTTGTCCTCTAGGCTACCTGAAAGGATTATAAATTTGTCCCTGGTGTCCTGTTTACCTTTAAGAAGAAAAATTTTTTGGTATTTGAAAGTTCTTAAAGAGAAACACTTCCTTACAAAAAAAAAAAAAACATCCCACAAACAACCAAAATAGTGGCAATAAATTTGATTGATAAATAACTTGAAAAGACAGAAAAGTGGTTGGAGAGCCTATGCCTATATTTATTACTGTTCTTTTGTTTGGTTTTAACCCTTTTTCCATCTATTTTGACTTCCCTCTTTTATTGTCAATTTAATGCACTTTATGTGTTCTCTAACTTTTCTTTTAATATTTTTTCTTAAATTTAGTTACTAAAAATCTCTGTTGCATTATAAAGCACTTAATGTAACACTTTGTAGTTAAGCTGTTTAGATAAGGAGAGATCTTGATGCTTGGTTCAATGTTCGATGACTACACCTTAATCAGGCCTTATCATGCTAACAAATGACGCTCCATTGTGAAATCACAACAACATTATTCCACTTAACTCAATTTAATTGCTTGGATGAATATTTAAATAAGGTTTAAATGAGTGGCAACAGATTAATGAGGACACTAATCACATGATGAGTGGTGTTGTCCTTTCTATCCATGTTACATTTCCCCCCAAAGTACACATCTACAACATGGGAAGCTGACAGTAACCCCTGGTACCAGCTGCGATCTTCTCCACAATGCCCTGGGCAACAAAAATGTTAATTGGGCTTCTAATGTGCAATTTTGCCGGCCACAATCTGTAAATATCACTTAACATCAGTGGGATAAACCAAGCAGAGTGACATCCACAACTGCTTTGCCCCAGCTGTCCTCAATGTACATATTACTGGTAGATCCATGTGGTCATTTACAGAAAGATGAATTTTTCCTTATTTTAAAAAAAGAATAAAGCAATAAAATAACTTTTAACCGATATAGTCAGGAATGCTGAAGAAAATCAAATCAAATAATTTCAAAGTTGAATACTTTAGTAGCAGTAATGGTACACTCATTTAAAAGATTTTATCCACTTAAAAATTAAAGCTATAGACACAAAGGCTGTTCATTTCATAATTTTCCAAAGTAAACCCTAATAGAGCTGTAGCATATGTGCAGAAAGACATGCATTATTTTGACAGTAATGCACTAAAATGGCCTATCAACAGCAACAACTGTTCATCTCCCTGAGACAACTTATGCAGCTTATTGCTGTACATTAAGTCCTTAAAACACTTCCAGAATCCCATTAATACATCTCATTGCATAAAATTTCCATTTGATTTTTTTTTCAGAATTTTAGATGACCAGCAGAGCACCAGAAAACCCTCATTATTTCAAATTCAATCAATCACTCATCGGCGAGCGCCCGTAGTATGCCAGTTTGGGCAGTGTGTGGTTTCATCTTGATTATGGAGATTGGCATTAAAATCAGAGGAATAATACAAGCTTCTTGCGAAGTGCCATTCTTAAACATGTCACAGTTTCATTATTATTGACAAGCTGCATTATAATGTACTTATGTGTCTTACTTGTCTTTATCAGGTTTGAGTCAAATGCTTGAGGCACTGTGAGACATCCACAATGTCACCATATTATGGATGCTACGTATTCGTCAGTGTCATGCAAATTTAAAAATAAATAAAATAAAAAGAATGGTGAAATAGACAGAATATTTTCAAATTTTTTTCAGCTTATGCATATATTTTTAAGACGTTTATAAATCTTTTAAAATGTGTTTGTAATCCAGAAAATACATACAGAAGTGTTAGCAAATATTTAATAATTTTGTCAAAAGATCAAATAAAGTGACACTTGTACAGCATGTTCATGGCATTTACATTATTGTGACAGCTCACGAGGCCCTTGTTGGCCAGCTACTGTCATGTCCTTTATATCTAAAATTAATCACACCGTAAAGAGCTTTACAGATCCTATATAATGTTAAAGAAGTAACATACATATTGATCTCTTACCATTCATCATACAAGCTTTTAAGATGCTGCATTGCTGAATAAAGTAAAACAATTACACTTTGGGTAATTTTTTTTAAACAGCCAACACAGGCCAGAAGTGCTGCATGGCAAAAATGTTAAAGTGCCATAATGCTAGAAAAAAAAGTAATTTCTGTATAGACAAAATTATGTAACTGTCAGAGCATTTCACAACAAGAACAGCCTTAAAAATCTTCTTCTACATTAGTTTGCATGCCTGATGTTTAGTCTTATCCAGCTTTTTATCATATTCAACTTTGAGTTTGTTCATCAATATTTGCTTTACTAAATTTTTTGTTACTGCTAATTAAGTTGGCATACTTTTGCCCAAGGCTATGCATATCCATCTCTGTTTAGAAAAAAACATATATTTCTTATTTTTTCATGTTTTTTCTCCCTATGTTAAACTCATTAATTTTATATGTAATAAAAGTTCTATAAAAATAAAACTTTCTCGGAATTTTACTAACTTGATAGTTGATATCTAATCTGATGTGTGCACTATTTCTCTGATTCTGTTATTACCAATAGTTACAAACTTGGATAAGTTCTTTATTTACATACCACAGCAAAGAAAACTCAGATTCTATCACTTTCCAATCATACTAGTGCACATTGTAGGGCATTGTATGGCAGAGTGTATAAAAGGTAAACAGTAAACTACAACTTCAAAGGAACTGTAAGTAAAAGCTAAAATGACAATAATCACTAGATATTTTGATCATTTCAGGGTTAATTCTTCATTAAATAAATATCAGTAGAGAATGTGATGTTTATGTCATGGTGTGTTACATGCTTGGACTGAGGCACCATCTTGTAAGGACTGCTTTCTATTAGTTTGGTTTGCATCTACTGATGTTTAGTAATTTTCTGTTTTCTGTTTGGCTAAATATGGTCAAATCTGATTGGAAAGGAAGGAGATGAGGAAAAGAAAAAATGAGAAGAAGAGGCTGATTCTAAAGTATGAGAGCTATTCTGAAGTAAACGTTTGAATTCACTATGTGAAAACAAAAGACAACCAAAAACCAAGTGAGAATACAATATGGTGTCTTAACAACACATTAGCCTAATCCTTGCCTCTGCCAGCCTGTTTAGGCTAACAGGTATTCAAGGTTTGTAGTAAAGCATTAGGTCTGCTATACTAATGGAAAATGTATCAATGGACAAAAATAAGAATGAGGCCATAACAACTTTACTATGACTAATAATCAACAAGAGTACCATAGCAAAACAAGGGTGAGTTTAGAATGGGGGATTTCAGTCAGATAAAGAGCTATTTAACAGCTGGATTTGCAAAAACACAACAATTTGAATGGAGGGGACTGCTGAGCAAGGATTACAAGTGCTACAATGAAAGTTATTGTTGTCAGTTAAAGAGACAACACTTGCTGCTGTCACATAACAGGGATCTTGGTTGGTTGTCCCAGTGGCCACAAACTTTTCCAATTTCACTGTCAATTTCCTGGGTAATTACTGGTGCCTTTGATGGACTTTTTATGACACCGGCTCCCTCCTGTGAGACGCTGGACGTGCTTTGCTGCTAGAAGAAAGGGGAGCAGTTTTTGACAATGATTCCCACCTCCCATAAGTGGACCTTGTCATTACTGGTGACTCCTGTGGTGTTTTTTCACCAGAACGAGTCTGTCCAGTGATGTCAGGTGTGCTTCATCTGCACCACTAGGCTCAGGATGGGTTGCCCGGGTTGACCTCTTTAATGTGTGTGAATTTGAGGGCAGGTTGGGAACAGTCACAGCAGTTTAAACTCTCAGGCTACAAAGTATAACATATCTACTGATGATATCTATAAAGTATAAATAACAGATAAAACGAAGCACTTGAAAATTTTCTCTTAATCTTTTTTGATCAGCAGGCTTGACAAATCAGCCTGCAAGAAAAGGGCAAGCATTCCAGGCTTATTGGCCGGCAGTATCTGAATGGCACTCTGTCTAAGGAGATCAGAACACCAAGCACATCTCCCATGAGATCGACAGGCCGACAAACAGATGAGCCCACAGGCCGAGGGTCACAGATCATTAAAAGCCATCTATCAGCAGCTTTCAAGGCCTCTAATTACCCCCAAATCGAATATTTCCATGTAAATACGTCAAAACAGGAATGAAATTAGCATGGTAGTTTATTGACTGTGATAAAATCTGAAAAGCACCACTGCACATAATTACATACTTGTCAGAGCCATAAAAATTAGCTTTATTATCAATGGAATGGTTTTGTACAACTTCATTTAGGTCTGATAGCTTGCAGATGGGGCTGCTCTCTGCACTTGAGCAGTTTTTATGCAGTGAGTTTTTCTACTCACACACGATCGTCTTTTTTATCCCTGTATTCCCACGCTGAGTTGATGTAAAATAAAATGAAAGAAAAAAGTATCAAAAGAGGACCTGATGTCTAAAGCAGAGTTTAGGGCCAGTTGATCCAGTTGCCATTTGAGTTTGATCCCATTAATATTACTGCCCCCCCATTATGAACCTAAATGCATGCAAATAAAAAAAAGGAGTGATGTTAAAAGATGTTGAGGGGGAGAGAGCAGCTACTTTAGGGTTGATGGCCTTCAACAAGATGTATTTCAACATAATTTCTAATTGCTCTCAATTTTTTTAGAACAAACCTGGTACTCTGTCTCTTCTTTCCCTTCTGCTTTTTACTTCTCACACGCATTTGTACCACCACAGCTTCTTCATGGTGTCAGTCGGTGGCATTAACAGTTTTACACCCATCTTTTATTTAGCTTTTATTATTATTTGTTGCTACTGTCTCATCTGCTCCTCCCTCCATTATCATATCAATTATCATCTCAGTCACACATCCTGATTTCCACTCATCTCACATTTACATCAAGTCGATAATGCATCCCTGCCACTGAATTATTTAGTCAACAACTTGAACTAGGAGGGGTTGATTCATATTTAACACAGACACCTATCCTTAATGGCAGTTTCTGTTTAATCCTTTAGTAGACTTGGCTTTCTGTGATTTTGTCTCTTATAGTATTCTGCGTATAGTATTCTCTTTGTTCACAAAATGTTAAGATAGAAAACACGAGTTATCTTTGAGCTTAAAAATGCTAAATATTCTTTAGTCCAAAACTTTTACATAAAGCAAAACCAATGAGATTGAAAGGAAGCACGTGTTACATTATTTTGCCCCAGCACGTGTTACAAGTAAACAAGTGTTAAGTGGGCCTTAGTAACTAAAAGTTGCTAATCCACTATAATTTGGTGTGAGTTTACATGGCAGTATTTCATGCAAGAGTCAAGAAAAATTAACAAACATGTCAGCACTGGGGGTAAAACACTTGTGTGTCTAATTGGGTGTAATGTTTTCACTTAATTATGTGTTTCTCTGAGAATTTTAGAGAACCCTTAATTTCAAGGGGATTTCTTAAGAATAGCTGGAAAGCCTTTGGTTATATGGTAACCAAGCCAAATGAGTGGGGATGGGTATCACTTAGAGTTTATGTATCGATATTTATTGTTGGCCCCTTTAGTTTCTTTCATACTCCCTCCTGGCTGGTCATATCCCATCTGCATTAAAAATTGTCAGACCTCTACTGAAGAAAAACAACCCCGGATCCAGAAGTTCTCTCCAACGACAGGCCCATCGCTAATCTTCTATTTCTGTCAAAAGTTCTGGAAAGAATTGTTGCAGCACAACTTCTTGTTCACCTTAAACCCAATAACCTGTTTGAAAGGTTTCAGTATGGTTTCCGCCCTGGCTACAGCACAGAAACAGCACTGGTCAGGGTCACCAATGACCTCTTGATGGCAGCAGATAATGGTTCCCCATCCCTACTCATCCTCCTGGACTTGACAGCTGCATTTGATACAGTTGACCACTACATCCTACTCCACCGTCTGCAACACACTATTGGTCTTTCAGAAAATGTCATTAACTGGTTCATATAATACCTAAAAAACAGAAGCATGTCGCCCTGGGAATTTCAAAATCTCATACTCATAATGTCACCTGTGGTGTCCCTCAGGGCTCTGTGCTAGGCCCCATGCTTTTCACCATTTACATGTTTCCCCTCGGCAATATCATTAGCAGACATGGGATATCCTTCCACTGTTATGCTGATGACACACATGTCTACCTCAAAACAACCTCCACCTCCTCTGCTCCCCTGCCAACATCCACACTGACCACTTACCTGGAGGAGATAGAGGCATAGATGTAGCTAAATTTCCTCCAGTTGAACAGTTCGAAAACAGAAGCCCTTCTTTTTGGCACTGCACACCAGCTCTGCTCCTCCACCATCACAAGCATCACCTTCTCTGGCCCGAACTTTCCCCTTTCCACATCTGTATCCAACTTGGGTGTTATTATGGACCCTCACCTTACTTTTGACACCCACATCAAATATCTCTGTAAGACCTAATTTTTCCACCTCAAGAACATCGCCAAACTCCGTCCAACACCTCACCCTGGCAGATGCAGAGAAGCTCGTCCATGCCTTTGTCTCCTCCAGGCTAGATTACTGTAATGCACTCCTTTTCGGGATCCCTAGCAAAAGCATTCAGAGACTGCAATACATCCAGAACAGTGCTGCCAGGATCCTGATGCGGGTGAGCAAGCAAGACCATATCAACCCCCTCCTGAAAATTCACTGGATTGGATTGGACAGGTTTTAAGTTGTGATTGGGCTGGAAACTGTCAATCTCATCTGGCAACACTGTTCCCCACCGGAATTGAATTAAGAAAAGGAATGGAGTTAGTAAACACCCGCGTAGAATGGCAAAAAATGATTTACAAGGCAAAGTTAGAAATAATAATGTGTTTTTCAGGTAGGCCAGGCAGTTTATTTGTATAACACATTTCATGTACAGGACAATTCAAAGTGCTTTACATAAAACAAAAGCATTACAGATATTAAGA
>JBAMHW010000019.1:16487008-16511700 GCA_037177495.1 Rhadinocentrus ornatus
AAGGACACATGCTGTAGAGAGACAGAAAATGTGAAAGAAAAATTGATACCGTGGCAGAAAGACTATATATATATATATATATATATATATATATATATATAAAAAAACCAGATGGGCTTAAAACACTGAGTATGAAGGAAAAAAAGAAAAAGAGGTAAAAAGACATTTAAGGGAATAAAATTTTACAGTGTAAATGATAAACCAAAGCTAGGTCCATCTTGCAGTCAGTTTCTACACTACTTAAAGTGTATAACACCAATGAGTATGAGTTTACATTTTACAAGATTGGTTTTTAAATTAAAAAACATTCACTCACCATAAGAACAGAAAAATACTTCACAGCACACAACAGTTTTACCTTCAAATTGGACAAGAACGTACAGTTTTAATGAAAACAATCCCTGCTGTCATTTTTTCAAAAACTTTATGTTTATATATATATTTACACACACACACGTCAGAGCTCGGCTTAATTAGTGTTGCTATTTTAGCTACTTTGGTGGTATATTTAGTTCATAAGTTTTTAGACCCATCTAATGTCTCTATTTTGAAGAAACGACTAGCAACAAAACTAGCGGCTTTTTTAGGTGTTATTGGAGACTTTTGGAAACTAACTTGACGACACATTTACTTCTTCTCAACAAGCGGTTCTTCCCCAAGCCCATTTAAAAAGTAAAAGTACTGTAACATGTTTTAGACTCCTAATTAGAGAACGACTGTAGCTGTTACTTAAAATGTAATAAAAAAGACACTTTAACTTTAGTTCTGTTCATTTTGGGCCAGAGACATTTTCTATTTCTTTTTCTACTGTTTTGAATTGAATTGCATTTGATATTGTATCTATATTTAAAAACATTAGTTAGTTCTTAAGTAATTTTTAGCCATGTATCAAGAGCCATTATGGAAGGACCAGAGAGCCACTTGCGGCTCCAGAACCACAGGTTGCAGACCCCTGATTTAGTTTAGTTTATAAACCAAATTTTACTCCATTTTCTTCATTTAGCAGAAGGCCTTCTTATATAGGAAAGGACATTTTGCACATAATGCAATTAATCATGACATTTAATGCGATTAATTACGACATGATGTATATTTTTATGTCTGTACAAATAAAGAAAACAAGAAAATATTTTCATAATCATAATTCCAATTCTGTTAAACGAGATGTGATTTTCACTTAATGTAAACACATTCTCATTTGACATGTTTTGAATCCAACGTAGAGAAGCAGAGCCATGCATCTTCATTTATTTTATGTGTTCTGGTTTTTGCAACATACAGTGCTTTGGGGAATTGTAGTACCAAGCACAAAGACTTAAAAGACCCACATAAAAGAAATTAATAGGACTTGTTTTTATTTAAAGTGCCTAAATCTGGCAGTTCTGCAGAAGTCAGGAAAGTGAAGGATCCACATTTAGTAAGTATGTCAGTTGTTATGTAAAAGTAAACGCTCAGTAAATTAAATGGTGATTTTCATGAAACAAACGGATGGTCAGCATAAATCTATTCAAAAATATAAATCAACCTCTTAAATGGATATTTTAATTAAATTTCTCAGACTGTCTTCTAAAATGGATAATAGTAAGGTTATTAACTAACATATGCAAGATCTGCATTCTTGATGATTTCGGCCATCCTACAGTTCAGGAATACATTGCACATCTTTTCTGAGAGGGCATCTGTCATATGTTATGCCAATACTCCTGGCCTTTGACTCATATTAGCAGGTTGCAAAGCAGTAAATTTTCATTTAGAATTTAAGCTTGATAAAGTACTATTGACAAGACCGAATTGATTTTGTTTGAACTCTCTCCTTTCACCGTTGTCCGATTGATTAACTTGTTTTGAGGTTGGACAGGCCTGTAAACAGCACTGTCTCCTCTCTCCACTGTAGATTTACTGCTATAGATGTTATTAAAATAGAAGAAGAGGAGGCCAGACAATAAAAGCCCAGAGATCCAAAATGGTTAAGGAAAATCCTTTTTTTTTTTTAACATTCTAAACATGTTAAATATGATAACTTATGAGGAAATATTATAATCTGATATATGTTGTATAATTTTGTTGTTTTGGCATCATTACGGATCTCAGCTAGGTGGAGTTAAAAACTTGAAAAAAGCTAATGCGTACACCTTAACCTTCATAAACTGACCCTTCAGTGTAGTTAAATGAACAGATTGCTATTTTAGATTAAAACATTAATACTGAATGTATGTTTTTTTCTACTTTTACTTTAACAAATGTAAGAAAGAGTTTACAGAAACAGGCAGCTTCAGCATGAGGGAAACCAGTAATTGAGAGGAATTAAAGACAAATTGTGAGTTTCAGCACTTGTGCAGAAACGCACACACGCAAACACACAGCAGAAAGTCAGCTGCTCTGTGAAGTTTCAGCACAGAGTGACAGTAATAATAGTGTGTGAAGGTTAACTTCTAGAGAAACCGAAGCTCTCCTGCTGAATGGGAAGAAGTGGGGCAGGTTTGAAAAGTACTTATTAGTCAAACTGGGTAACAACGGCGCCGCTTGCACAGTATAATCAAATCACTGTATACCTAGTTGCAATACAGCCTCTTAAACAGCAACCGCCTTGACAGGAGGATTATTTTTACTTATTTTTACTGATATGTTGCTCGCCTTTTGTCTTATTTATTATAGACAAGAGGGATGAATCAGCCTGAGAAGACGGGGGGGGATTCAAGGGGGCTATTGTGAACATTTCCTCCTCTTGTTTTCTCTTCTCTGCCCTTGAGGTAACCACCCAATTGTTTGTGGAATACATGCAACACATAGGGTGCTGTGCATTTTTAATGATCCCACAGCTTTCATAGAACTATACCCTGATTCACTTCTCGTGAGCTCCCAGTTTTTATTTAGTACAAAAAACTCCTACTTGTCTCCTCTGTGATCAATATGTGGTGTCTTGGAGTGAGGCAACGGGTTTTAATATGATTTTATGAGATCAGATAGCTTCCTTTGATCCCCTGCCGCGATACGTCTGATCTCCTATATCCGACAGGCCCTGGCGTTCATATGCATATTACCATCTAGGAACACAGAGAGTGGGGGAAAAATATGCGGGAGCAAAAACAACATTGTCCCTCTTCGAGGAAGTGTTTGTTAACTAGATTTGAAATAAAAACCTTCAGGTGTTGTTGTTGGTGGTGTTTTGTTTTAGCTGGCGCTGCTGCTTGTAAGAAGTGCACATCAAGCAAATTAACACTTGCAGCTTTGTCCTTAATTGCACATATGAGAAAAATGGTGGCTTAGGGAATGTTGACGTAAGCTGGGTTTCATTTTGTGTTCTTTGCTGCTGCTGCTGTTTTATTCTTAAAAACATGTAGGACTACGATTGAATAATCTTGGCGGTTCAGTGTGTAATAACACATTAAAACATAACAAGTGCTTATGCTTCACGTGGAAACTTTATAAACCAAAGATCAGTGACAGAGTGTAACTTAATTACTTAGACTGACTTGACAAAGAGCAGTGTTAAGTGTTTTAAAGTAAAGATAGAACAGTCCATGAAATAAAAGACTGCCTCCTAACTGATAAACTTAATTATATTTAAGTGATTATTTCAAAGTCACATCTCTACCAAGACTTTATTTATAGCTCTTCAACTCATGATATGAGCTGCAAGCAATATAAAATTAACTATTAGTGTCTCCTCTAATGGTACTTTGTGATACAAAAAAATATTTTTGCATATTTTCATAAAAAAAATTGATTACAAGAGATCCAAGTTATAATAACTGTTTTTTTTGTAAAGTAAGTACATGGAAAAAGGACCAGCTCCTCTTAAACCACAAGTATTTATGTTGTGTGTATTTCTAATTTATCTTTTGGGATGATTAGAACCTCATATGTATAAAGCAAAAAATGGCTTTGAACAGGAATTTGTTTTTGAGAATAAAATACTATCTCATCTAACAACCAGGGTCTATCTGATGAGATCTAGTGTCTTCAGAGATTTAAGACACAAACAGAACAAATTGTTTTTGATCCTCTGTTGTTTTACATGTTTTACAGGGTTTACACTATTATGATTGTATTTTTAAATACTTTCAACAATGTCAGAGAACTAAAACCATCACTGCCAAACATACCAAGATCACATTTGCTAAATATGGATTACCTATACATGGATTGACCTTCAGATTATTGCACATACACACTTTACTAACAAAATGGTGGTTTCAAATAGTACCGAAAAACAAAAATGATCACTTGTTCTGCTCTTCAATTATATGTCCATTCTTGGGTTCAAATGCTGCACTCTTAGAAACGGCAAAATTGTCTGCTGTATCTCAGAGTGCTGGAGGTAATGAGGAAGTGATAGCATCGCGGTCTGCTAGACGGGATGAAAGAGAGACCACAATAAAGAGGGGAGAGGCTGAAGTAGTAAATATCCCCGGGCCACACAGAGCAGATACTAATTGCATTCCCAAACTTGAGCGCAATAAATAATAAAATTTTAATTTCTGATCTTGTCATTGCATTTTCCTCACTGATGTTCAGATGGACGATTCATGGTGGAGGGCGGAAAACTTCTCATTCATGTTCAGTAAACCTTACAGCAAGAAGGTCACTGGTTTGAGCCTCAGCTGGGCCTTTCTGCGTGGAGTTTGCATTCTCTCCTGGTACTCTGGCTTCCTCCCACCATCCAAAGACATGCATGTTGGGTTCGTTAGTTGCTCTATATTGTCCCTAGGAGTAAATGTGAGTGTGAGTGGTTGTTTAGTTCTCTGTGTTGGCCATGTGATGAACTGGCTACCTGTTCAGGGTGTACCCTGCCTCTCACCTGCTAATTGCTGGCATAAGCTCCAGCTTCCCTGTGACCCTGAATTGGAATAAGCGGTGTAGAAAATGGATGGATAGAGTTAGTACATAAAGTTTTGCTTAATAAAATCACCAAACCAAGCTTAAATATTAGGGATCCTCTCCACAAAGACATAAATAACATAGGATAATATATGCTGTTTTACATTGAACCATCTTTTTACGTCAACATCTCCAAACTTTTAACTTCAACAGTGAAAAATATTAACAGAAAAATGACAAAGTAAAGCAAAGCAGTAGTTAAGTAGTAGTAGTATGACACAAAATCAACTTGATAAAATTGCAACCCTTTTGACTGCTCAGTCAACATGTGCAACAGTTTAAAATTTTCCTATTTTGACCCATTTTAAAATCTACTCTCACCTCAAGTGTTTTCATGTGGTTGACATTAAATTAACCTTCTACAGTCTTTAGGTAATAAGAATGTTCACCATGCAGCCGTCATGGTTATTATCATGGCGGTCCATCAATGTGAATCAGGTGTGTTGCAGTTGGAAAACATCTAAAACATGCTGGGCAGTTACCATGAATACCTGAAGATCAGGTTTAAAAAGCATTGCATTAAGTTGTTTAATTTAGAACACAAAACATTTATGTCATGCATATTTATTTACAAAATGCAAACTTTTTAAATCTGTACATAAAATATCTTCCCATGTGATCTGCCTCAAATGTTCATGCTACATCAAACATACCTATCCAATCTGGGTGGTTAATTTAAGCTGCACACCTATTCCCTTGCTGTTTGCTTAATGCTTGCTGCCACTGCTGCCGCTACTCCTGCCATGATCACTGCACATTGCCTGTTTTTTAAAACCCTGCATCACCCCAGTATCTCCCTGTAGTTGACTAAAAAATAAGGAGTGATGGAATAGGAGCCTAACCGTCAAACTACCAGCCTTAATAAGGTTTTGATGCATTTGAGAGCTCTGCAAATTTTTTAACTGCCCTCATTTCTTTATGTTCTTCTATCCATCTTCTGCAGGAAATAGATGCAGTAATATGTGGACACATGTATAAACATTAATGGAAAAAAGACTATATGAGACAAAAACAGAGTTTGTAAAATTTTAACAACTTTGAAGGTCAATAATTGTGATTTTTTTTGGGCTTTAACATAGTCTGAACACGCTTTTTTGCAATTGCTTCAAGAAATCTTCAAGAAAAGTTCTCCAGGCTGTTTAAAGGACTTTCCAAAGCTGCATTTGGGTGTTGGCTGCCTTTTGTTTTATTCTATGTGAAACTTATCCCACGCTGCTTCAATAATGTTGAGGTCTGGGCTGTGGGGAGGATTCATCATACTGTAAGACATGTTGCCACTGATTTTCAGTCCAGTTCTTGTGCCATCTGGTGTATATCAGCTTTTTGTCTCTGTTTCCTTTCCTTAGGAATGTCTTCTTGCCAACCACCCGTCCATGGAGACCATTTCTGATGAGACTTCAGTGAACAGTAGGTGGATCAACTGCAAAGGCAGGTGCATCTAATAGTTCTTTGAGAAACACCTTGTTGGTGCAAAATACCATTTTATGACTGTCAAACTATGTTTGAAAAGTAAGAATAAATCATGTCAGTTACAGATACAATTTCAAACTTCTTTGCTAAGTTCTCTGTTGTGTAGACACAACGCTGGTTTATTCCTTGATTTAGGTGCCTTTTGTCATCATTAAGCTAATAAATCAGACATCAGCTAGTCAACATTATCACTCATCTGAACACTTTCTACAAGAAACATGAAAAGTCCAATATTTACTGTATTTTAGCTTTCCCCTGCTTTATTATAAATGTAGCCAAGATTAAGAAAATAAGAGCCAGTGATGCAGTTTTTAAACTGCAGGAGAAAGAGGATTGTTTACCTCAGTAACTTGTTTGAACTATGTAACACCTCTTTGTATAGTCAGCATGCTTGTGGCTCACAGGTGAATATTCCAGTGGAGTGCTAGCTCTGGTTCACAGAGTCAGTGACACTTTGAATTACTTTGAAAGATAAACTGTATCACTTAACTTCTTTTGTGAGTGAGGTGAGAATATTAAACTACAAAACCAACTTATAAGACAAGCTGAAAGCATCTGCATAAGAATAAAAGTTTAATCAACTAAACTTAAACTTATGTTAGACTTACAAAGCACAAGAGTTAAAAACTATATTTACATTTTCTGTACAAATTCGAGTGAGCAGCTCCTGTTTCAATTAATGGTAAACAAGCTTTACTAAAAGTCCAACAAATCCAAAAGGCTGTGTCACAAAACATTATATGTCTGCTGTAAATCAAG
This sequence comes from Rhadinocentrus ornatus, assembly GCA_037177495.1. Classification (NCBI taxonomy): domain Eukaryota; kingdom Metazoa; phylum Chordata; class Actinopteri; order Atheriniformes; family Melanotaeniidae; genus Rhadinocentrus; species Rhadinocentrus ornatus. The sequence continues at coordinate 16,494,119 of JBAMHW010000019.1, forward strand.
CACAGTTCATTCAGCACGTAAACTTTTTCTCTCTACATGGCATCAACATGGACATTATTTCTGCCACAAACTGAGAAACTCTCTTTTTCTTTTAATAATGGCAATTTTTAAAATGAAGAGCCATTCATCTCCATCAACTGGCGAATAAATTCAAATAAATCAACACTTTGCCCAAATATAAAAATATTTGTGTTGTGGGCAGATAATTAATGACCACAGCTGCTCTAATTAAAAGCCATCTGAGTTTCATTAATCTTGGTTCTTGAGTCCCATCGTTTCTCAAAGTGGACAGCCATGCCTTTTTATGCAACACCCAGTGTCCTTGGGCTCATTTTTCAGGTGATTTGGAAGACCACTGTTACTTTATTAGCATCATAAAGAAACATGAAAGCGCCATTAATTATGCATTTGAAGATGGACACAAAGAAACGGATTATGACTTTTAATGGCAACATAGTGTGTGGAAACTGTGTTTGGAAATTGGTCTTTTCTTTTATGTTCAGTAAAAAAGATAAACATTAAACTGATATTCAATAATTTCCCCCCAGCCAACTTAAGGCTTGTTCTGATTCCACATTCCCATAGGTGCATGAGCAAGATCATACTCAAGGTAATTCACAATTGTATGCTTCCAAACACAGCTCATAAATACAACCAGACACATAAAATCATGCACAAGTTAAGGGAAACCCCTGCCATTTTTGCACGATGAACCTCTGACAGAAAAGAGGGAGGCCGAGGAAGCATATGGTGCTAGACTGCCATAAACCGGTTTTATGAAAACGCCTGGAATGTTTATTGAATTTAACGGTACCAAAGGCACTAATGGCTCATCTCATTTTACTAATGCTTTCTTGTAAATCTCTGCAGGCAAAATGACACACACAGCTTGATTATCAAAACTGTTGATAGAGGCTGCATTAACTGCTGCAGTAACATCTGCTTTGCTGTAAAGAATACATCTTCCCTGTATGTTCCACATACAGTTTGTACAATGCATTGTAAATAAGAAAAGGGATGTGGAATATTTTGTGAAATTTAATGATATGTTACATGGCACAGCCAAGTCTATAAGTAACTAGCTGGACAAAGTTTTCATTTAAATTTGCATATAAAACATCAATGCATCAAGTTATTTTAGTTATGTAAATATATTATATAATTGGAAAATTGCAAATATGTGAATAATTAAATTTCTCTTAGCCTAAATATGAAATTTATAGGACAAAATCCACTCATAACCATGACTGTTTATGGTTATGTTAAGACTAAGAAAATAGTCAGCAATGACTCTTAGCTTACCTAAGCAAGGATCACGTAATAAATGTTTTTATTTTTTTCTTTTAAAATTGAAATCAGAGGGTTGCAACTTTCTATTTTATGGCACAAACACCAGCAGCAGAAGTTTCGTTATCACAACAGTAATGTGAGCAGTTCCCTTGGAGACAAATTTATGTGTGTTCTCCTCTCTGGGTTCAGTTTTCAGGGTCTGATGTGGAACAGACTGTCGTGCTGTTTACATATGTACAGAGCTGATTGAAACAAAAAGTAGCAGCATGACAAATCTGTTGCAGCAGCAGAAACTAAAGCATGTGTTGGAACCAGTGTCTCCTTACTGTGTGACAAAAAAGGGCACTGGTGGAAGAAAACACCGAAGTGTCTGAAAGTCAAACCGGGAATTTAAGGGTTGGGTTTTGTTAACTGTGAAGCACAAAGCCGCAAAAAAAGAAGTATCAGAAGTTTATGGCGGTGCAGCTGGAAGAGGCGTTGTAAAGGTCTAAAACATTTCACTGTGAAAGTTAATAATTTCCCAGAAACACATTTTTTTTTATTTTTAGGTCCTTTTGAAAACAGTTATCCATGTGTATAACTTTTGTTTTTACCTGATTTGAATTATGTTACCTAATTTTAATTTCTTGGTTTACATTCCCAAGTCTTACTCCACCAAATCTCCAGATCCCTTTATAACCCAAACTTTTGTTTATTTTCTATATGTTTAACATCTGTTTATAATTTTTTTGAGATAGAAAGAGTTGTTTTATACAACTTTCATTATCTTTATCATCTACTTCAAATTTTTCCCTGCGACTAATAAAATAATTTTTCACTTTATGGGTCAAGCTTTAAGTTAATGACAGAGGATATATATTTTTTAAATAATTCCTTTAGAAGTAATGTGAGTTCTGAGAATAAAGCTGTTGAGAACACAGTCATTTTACCTATCACAAGCTCCTCTAAAAAAAACCCATCCAAACACATTATTGCTGTTTCATCCCCCTTTTTTCTGCATTCTTAATTATTCATTTGTTCATGTGCAGTACATAAAAATCTAGACAGTAATCACAGGGGCAATGGCCATTAAGCCCTAATGTGGCTAATGTTTGCCTAATCAAAGTTTTATGGACGGCAATAACTTGGAAATAACATTTTTTTTAATTATCCTTTAATTTGAAACATGATATTGGTGCAATCTCTCATTGCCAGCAAGACCAAAACAATAACAATCCCCGAGGGCACCGTTATTGTTTTGCACATTATAGGTAAGAAAGCAGTGGAAAGCATGCAACCTTTTTTCTTCCATTTTAATATTATATGTATTAAAGTACTTGGTAGGTGTAGGAAAATTTGTCTTCGGCTCAGTAAACATTAGGCCATAAAAAACCATCAAGACTAATTCATCTGCTATTGTGTTCCTTTTTTTTTTTTTAGGTCTCCTTTCATGGTTTAATTGTATGTGATCTCTTCACGATGATTTTCCCAACACTGTGACATTTAGAAACAACAAAGGAAAGAAGTCACAATGAGCTATTTTATTGTTCACTACATCAAACATTGATCATCATAGTGCTTACCTGATAAATATTCTATCACAGGTTGGTTGAAAAGTTTTCTAAAAGAGGCTTAACAACAGATTTATTTTTTTTATCTAACAACCAAAAAATGTCATTGCAAGGTCTGTGGCTCACCTTTAATTTATGCAATATTATAAATCTCATAAAGTCTACACCTTTTTCAATACCCTAAATGATCTTTTTTTCTACTTTCTTGATGAAGAGTACAGTATTTACCCCTTTCACAGTTACCACCCAAGCACAGACATTTGAGTGAGTTTATTAGTTCAAAAGAATTTTTATTCTAATGTGAAAATGGAACTAATGGTGTGCCAGATGCTTTTTGCACAATTATCTAAGAAAACAAGTCTTAAGACAAGTCATGTTATTATTTGGTCATTTCTCAGAGACCCTTCAAAATTGCCCAATTATGTTCTATTAAGGCAAGGCCAACCCTGTCAATCAATGGAGCAGCGTTTGCCCCTGCCTTCAAAGACAGTCCACTCAAGATTTAATGGCTCTCAGAAGTTCGCACTGCAGCAAAGAGGAGAGGCTGTTTCTCAGTCTAATAAAGTTTTTTTTTTTTTTTCATGAGTCAGAAATATCTTGGAAAGTTATCAGCCCAAAATCTAGTTTTGTTTTATTGTTTTTTCGTTTTAGAGAAGGGGCAAAAATATTGAGAAAATATGGTTACATGATGCGTTAAGTGGCAAGTTACCACTCAGCACTAATGTGTACATGAAAATGAAAACTTGGTTAACAAAAGAAAGTTGTTAGTGGGACACTAACAACAATCATACTGGAAACAGGAAAATACACCTTATAATATGATTAGAAAAACAAGAAAATTAAAAAAAATTTAATGGGTGCCAACGTACCTTTTCATATACCAACATGTCAAGGTTTCCAACATGTTATTTTAATTAGTATCATTTAGCAAAAATCAACATTCAAGCAACTTAAAACAATGTCTGTGTAAGGAAATTGGCTTTACTTATATACTTGTACTATATAAAGAACTACCACTGAGACGCAGAATGCTACTGTGGTTTAGATTACAGTAAGAAACCGTGTAAAATAAAGTCTAATCTATTTTTGGACTCAGGCCTTATAAGACGTAAATCTTTTATGTCCCATCACTCATGATGGCAAATATGTTGTGCCCAAAAGTAATTTTGTCTCATGCTGTTCCCAGTTTGCTAAAAACTTGTACTAGGTCAGCTCCAAACACGTGCATCACCACTGGGAATTTTTGGCATCCTGGTTGTCACATTTGAGCAAAACATCTGTTGTTTTACCGGCCTGGCCAAACCCATTCCGTCACAGCAAATTAGGAAAATGGGAAACAGCATCACCCATGAATATAAGACCATTGCCTTATTGGCTTTGGTCAAGCATTAAAAATCAGCAGTTTTTTCATGAGATTTAAAACAACGACACACTTTATAGATATTCTTTGTTTGACTGAGTGGTGAGAAGATTGAACAACTATAAATTAAGCCTCTGTACTGTGGCCCAATGCTGCAATCAATCTCATCTTCCTGTATCTACTTCTCTCCATTTCTCCCTTTGTTTTTATCTCTCACTGTCCCTCCCTTTTCGTCCTACATCTCCCTCCTCCCTGTCTAACTCTATCTTGTTTGAGAGTCAGCATATGTCTTCAATCATTTCCTCCCAGCCCCCACCCCACTCACCTTCCCCTTCCTGGTAGATTTCCTCTCTTCCCCTCTGTTTCTTCCCCAGTTACTCCTTCATCTCTCCCAGTTTGATTTGAGCCGTGACTGGTGCAGTTATCAATCACGAAAGCCAAGTCCTGTCAGCGGCGACTGAACCCAGAGGCGCCCCTCTTCCTTCACTCCCTCTCCTTCTTTTATCTGTCTCGGTCTCTTTCCTTTAACAAATTTGTTCCAGTTAATAAGCCCTCCCAAATGACCCCCTCTTCCTAATTAAGCACAGGCAGCATGTAGGGAAATATGATACTTAATTAATGATGAGATAAACTCTCTCCCAAGGCCCTGTCAGAAAACCACGACACCATGTTTGTCGGTTTGAAATCAAATTAATACACTAAAAGACAGAGAGGAAGAACTGATGGGTGATTTTGTTCTCCTTTTAATCTGAAAGACAAACACAGAATCTGGATTTGGATTTTGAAATTCATCCATTCTATTGTTAATGGTTTGTTAATGGTCAGTTATGCTATCTTTTGTACAAGATCAGCTTATCAATAAACTCATGTTTTATTCTGTCAAGTCATTCATTAGTTGTGAGTTGAAGTTTAAATGATTACAAAGCGAATAAGTTCAAACTTTGAGCAATGAAAATAGACTCATACACTTATAATTATTATATCTAAGAGCTGAATAGAAGGAATAGTAACAGTTATGCAGCCACATCTAAAGTAACAAGGTTATGAGAAAAGGTTGTGGAAATGAAGAGGCGAGAAGTCCTGTGCCTTATTTGGATTGTCAAAGTTAATTTCCATATAGGCTCAATACAGTCATGAAGATTTTGTGATTGTCGATCAATGTTTGGAAAAAGACTTCCAAGTTTGAATGTATATATCAAGCTCTTTGCGCCATGCGAAGAAAATTTTCCAGAAAATGTATGTCTGTGAATGTGCAGAAAAAAAAAGTCTAAAAAAGATCAGTATGTGTAGAGACAAAGAAACATCTGTTAACAGATGAAAAGTGAAAAAAACTGTGAAAGACTGAGGTTGCAGATGTGTAGTTTTGTCCCTGTCATTAAACCTCTATCTGATTGGACAGACTAAACTGTCCAATCAGAGATCAGATGGCTTGTTGTCCTCCATCACTTCATTTAGTGACTTCTCTTGCAAAGTAATGCCCACTGGCAGTTGTATAAAGCAATTTTTTCCACAGTTGGGTCGGGGGTAATGTCCTTCGTGACATGGTAGACCACTGCTTTAGTAATATTGTACCATTTTCAACCTTTTCTTTAAATGTCCCATATTATGCAAAATTCACTTTCTAAAGGTTTTCTGACAGTCATATGTGTCTTCATAGCCTGTGTATGAGGCCTAAAAATGAGAAAATTTAGTCACCTCCCTCACTTGCTTGCTCCACTTTGTAGTAAATGTGTGCTAAAACCGATGAGTCTGAGATCTTTCCTTTTGTGACCTCACAAAGGGAATGACCACTGCCCACTTTAGTGGATACTGCCATTGACCAGCCCCATCAGCTCTCTAGCCTGCCCTCTAAAATCAAAGAGCGGGCACCAGCAATTTCAGATCCACTCCCAGAGAGGGGCGTGGAGTGGATGTGGACAGGCACCACTCATGAACATTTAAAGGTTCAGACACAGAAACAGCCCGTTTTCCATAGAGCTCACTAAAGCTACTTTTGAAATGGCTGAAATTAAGGCCAAGGCTGAATTTGAGCTAAAACACTTTGAAAACAATGTTGTTGGACCTCTGACACCCATATGAAATTGTTGAAAGAATAAACAATATGGGACCTTTAATGATGCGCAGCACATGTAAATGACTTTAGTACCATGGTTTGTTTCGAGGTAGGAGGTGAGAGTGACTTAACAGTCTGGGTTGCAGGCTGCAGTTTAACTCTTCATACTGTGCTTTATTTCATTGCTGTAAATGATTTAAAATTAGAGTCCAAACCATCTGCAAAAACAAGGGCCACCAGCTCTTCTTCAAAAACCTGACTACCATCTGTGCTGTTCTCCATTTTTCCAATACAAGAGTGAACAGTAAAAAAGAGGTAGGTTGTGGTCTGAGTCGGGTAAAGGGGGGCTGCAAGGTCGTGTTATATTCAGTGTGATGGCCGTACCTACAACCACACATTTAAAGGTGGTAACCCCACTACACTGTTAGTTTATAACTCAACACTATTTTGTTTACATATTTGGTTTACATCTAGTTTAAATGCTTTAGTTTTCTTTTGTTTGCGCACACATTGGAGTATTATTGTATTTTCCACTCTGTTTAAGTTTTGTTTATTTAACAGTTATTCTTTTTTTTTCTTACTGGTGTGGGGGAGCCATATGAATGCTTGGGGGCAGAAGTGAGCATAACCACTAGAAGCCAAGGGAACAGGAAGTGCCATGGGCCTGTACCAAGATAGCTCCTTCCAGAGGGAAGATCATTTACCCCATATCTTTATGTATTTAGATTTGTTGTTTTTGCTTTTAAGTAGATTGCTTTCTTGTTTCATTTCTGGTAATTCTTTTGTGCAAGTAATAAGTAAACTAACTGTTTAGGATTTATTTCTTTGTTTTGGTTATTTGTTAGTATTTGTTAACCCCTTTGTGTATTTAGACTGGTTTGATCAGCCAGTATTTAGGTTCCCCTTTATTTCATGTTCGTTAGGTCATTTTGGTTCTTTCTTAGGTAATTTTAGCTTCTTTGTGTTACATGTGAAACAGTTAGTTTAAAGTTTTCTCTGAGTTATCGTTATATCTATTTGGGTTTAGTTTTGTTCATTTGACCTCTTTTAAGGGCCCAATTGTTTGTGTGAGTACATTTTTTGGGGTAAATAAAACCTATTGTTTTTGAAACCACCTGAGTCCTTGTCCTTCACCAGCTCGGTCCCTTACAGTCAGAGAGAAGAGAAATAGGAAAACTTGAGCCTATCTTTGTATCTCTTTTGATAAAAACATTGTCTAATCTTAAACATCATGATATATTAAATCAATATAATTTTAAAACTTGGTATATCACACAGCCCAAAAGTGACTAAATGTCTTTTATCATCAATTAAGTCAATTATTTTGTAAATAAAATAAAGCCTGAAAACAAAATATATAATGCTTCATCAAAAAGGCATCTTAAACAGCTAGTGTGTTTAATATGCAAACCATTCAAATATTCAAATGACTTACAACAAAGGCTCCTTCAATCATAAGCAGCTTTCTTATGACTGTCCACAAAGAATGCAACAGACACTAACTGACAATAATTTATTCCCTCTTATCTCTTTACCCTTTATATGATGACTGTGTTTACAACAAACTTCAATTTCTTTAATCATGTCCAACATCTCAGTCTTTTATTATTTTAACAAGCATTAATTAACGGCTGACAAAAGAAATCACATTTAATAATGCATGGACAATATTTGTCCAGAACATATGGTGCATGTTTTAATATTCAGCATCAATTGTCACATCCTTTCTGGTAGGGCCTTGCAGAATTGGGTCATGTTGATGTGAGTGCAGCTATAAGTAAAGTTATGAGTGATTTGTTTGCAGTCGTGATCTGATATTTAAAAACTCATTTATAGCCATGAAGACGCAGCACTTTCAGCAATGCAAGGGTGACGAAGAGCAAGAAGAAAATAGGGTGCTAAAAATAGGTTTGGATGTAATTGTGGCATCCTGTGTTCACATATAAAAATATGAATTTCATTCAGACTTTTTTGTGAGATATTGATTTCTTTTCAGTGTTGATAGTGATACAGTGACAACATGTTAAAATACCCACTAACTGCAGAGAAGGAAGACAGAAAAATACAAATGACTAACAAGATGAGTATCACAATGTATAAAAGTGTTCAATAACTGTGGATCTCTTTGAATAATATTTTATATTAAATTCTAAAAGGGTCACATCATGTATTTAAACAGGCTAACATGTACAAACCACACATTGGAAAAATACAGCACTGCCCTATTCTGGCTATAACATTTCATTATTAACACATCTTTAGTTATTTAAGCCTAACTGATGTAGTTTGTCATCCTCTAAACCAGGGGTGTCAAACTCAAATACACAGTGGACCAAAATGAAAAACTGGAACAAGCTGAAGGCTGAACTGGTTCAATTTTACTAAAAATGTATTAAAATGAACTTTTTGCACATGGGACATTCCAGAACTGGAGGACATTTTAGGTCCCACCAGTAAAATTTCAAGTAAACTACACACCATACACTAACACATGCACTGCTTGTGTAAATAAAACTTGTCTTAAGAAAAAGTATAAATATAGTTGTTGGAAAATATGTTCAAAATGATTATTTGAACTACCATATAGATGTCAAGCACCCCCTAAAATGGCATTTTTCTCCTTTCTTCTAAATGACAAACTTGCATGTCAAATATAACCATTAGAATAAGTTTTAAATGCACTTTTTGGGATGGTCTTGTCTAAGTGTTTCTCTTTTATTATTGAAACATTTGAATGTGATAATCAGCATATCTTAGATAATAGTAATAATGTGCTGAAGTTGTGTCCCACAACATGTGTGCAACCTTGTTACCAAAACTATTTAGCATGGCAGAGGAAGAAGAAAAACAGTGAGTCACATGACACAGAATAAATAACAAATAAAGATTTATGCTAACAGCACAGGCAGACCAAGGTTAAGGATTCTCTTTAGTTTTTTTCATATTTTCCCAATCATTGTAGCCGTGACTGAATGATTCACTCTAAACAATCCAACCCTGTTACTCATACTGCAAGAATAACGCAAATTGATTTTATTTTTTTCTTTATTATTTAATATAATTAACTCCATCCTCAATGTTAACCGTAACACAACATTCACAGCTATCATATTTTCCTAAATAAAAACTAACATTAGCATTGATTGGCAACCCTGTTACTTTAATTACAGGATTCTACTTAATTCAGTTTACTGAGAAGGTCTAAAGTAAGATCAAATGTATGTATAATTTAGCTAAATATGCTTTTTGCTCTTTAGTCCTTAAATCTTCAAGAAGGGGTTTACAAGAGGAACCTGACACTTTTTTGAGGCTACCCATGGTTATATTGTCATGCCTTTGCTTCCTTCACCTGTCCGCTTATCTTCACTTGTCTGCTGATCACCGGTTCTGACTACAATACCCATGATTCATCTGCTTCATCAGTCTCATGAACAACACCTGTCCACACTGCTACTTATACCATCAGTTCACCCGACTTATTGTGTAATATTGTTTCCTTACTCCTGTACTCATCCTGCTTTACCTACTGGATTAAAACTCATCAAACTGCTGCCAGTGATTGTGTCTGCCCTTAAACTGGTCTGAGCTTACAGAAGATTACACTACCATGGACACAGCGGGCAGTTCTCCTCCTGGAGAGGGACCTTCATCTGCTTCGGCTCCAGTCCCCAAACCAACCTCCGTCATCGCTCAACTTGCTGTGGCAGCTACTGCTGTGGAGCATAGAGTGGGATGACAGGAAGCGATGATGTCCGATCTGTTGAGACACCTGCAGATCCAACACCACCCACCACCAGCAGCTGACAGTAATCCTGCTCCAACCCAGTTGGCTGCTCCTACATCTGCAACTCAGTCCTCCGCCTCCCCGGTAAGACTTTCTAAAGTTTACCATGGAGACTCATCTGGATGTGCTGGCTTCCTTTTACAGTGTGATTTATTCTTCACCTACCATCCGGAGCTGCAGGATGGAGAATGGATCGCCACTGTCATCTCTCTCCTGTGTGTTCGAGCACGTGAATGGGCCACAACCGTCTGGAATCGTGGAGGTGATGTACTAACTTCCTACGCACAGTTTCTACTGATGTTTCGTTCCATGTTCGATCATCCCCCAGAAGGCAGAGAGGGAGGAGAGCATTTTCTCTAGTTACAACAAGGCTCCCGGTCTGTGGAGGATTCTGCACTGTGCCGGCTGCAAGTGGTTGGAACGAGCCAGCACTGACTTCCATCTTCCGTTAGGGGATGCGATCCGAGATCAAAACGGAATTAGTCTGTCGAGATGACACTCTCTCCCTCAACGCTCTTATTTCCATGGCTATATGTCTTGATAAACTTCACCACGAGAGACATCGTATCACCAACCTGCCAGCGACAAGGGATGAAGCGGTGGAGGAACCGATTCAAATGGAGCATGCCAGGCTTTCAGCAGCAGAGCAACGGCGCCGAAAGGAGAGAGGCTTATGCGTGTATTGTGGAGAGGAGGACCACCTCCTGCCGGATTGCCCTCATGTTCCCCGGGCACAAGGGGATAAGAGGGTAAGTGTAGCTCTGCCCTCTTAATGCTCGGAACGGAGTTCTTAGTTCCTGTATATGTTCATGCTGGTTAAGTGAGCTTTCCTGTCTCAGCCCTAGTAGACTCCAGGGCAGCGGGTGATCTCATCTCTCCTGTTTTGGTTAATCGACTCCGCCTCCCTCTCCTTCGGCTTCCTACTCCTGTCACTATCAAGACCATAGATGGGAGACCCATCAGCGGGGGCACCATTACCCACGTTGTCGTTCCCCTGAAGCTCAGGTTGGGGACTCATCTGGAGGACATAACTCTTTGTTCTTCCTCCAGTCTCAACATCACCTTGTTCTTGGACTACCATGGCTCAATAGGAACACACCCATTGTTCAATGGAGGTCCAAAACCGAGTTTTCCCTCCTCTTTAACAGAGGATCGCTCTGTGGTTTTGGGCTGTGCGTCAACTTCTATAGAAAGTCCCTCCACTTCCACCGTCTCTGCAGTTCCCAGGGAATATGAAAACCTGCTGGCAGTATTTAGCAAGTTCCTAGCCACACGCCTGCCACCTTACCAGTCTTGGGAGTGTGCCATCGACCTTCTGCTGGGTACCACGCCCCCCAGGAGTCGCATCTATCCACTCACACAGGCTAAACATCCCGCCACAGAAATTTATGTAGAGAAGGCTCTCAGACAGAAGTTCAAAATCTGTCCATCCTCCTCTCCGGCAGCTGCTGATTTCTTCTTTGTGGATAAGAAGGATGGGGGTCTTATACAGACTACTGTGATTTGAACAATGTCAGTCAAATACAGCTACCCTCTTCCTTAGGTTCCCAGTGCGTTGGACCAAATATGTGGGGCAAACATCTTCACCAAACTGGACCTGTGCAGCGCCTACAACCTGTTGCGCATCAGAGAGGGTGATGAGTGGAAAACCCCATTCAGTACTCACTCAGGCCACTTTCTGTACTGCGTCATGCCGTATGGTCTGGCTAATGCTCCTTCTGTTTTCCAGAGTCTCAGCAATGATTATTTGCGGGATTAGTTGGGTAAATACGTCGTAGCCTACATTGATGATATCCAAATCTACTCTCAGTCTAGGTCCCAACATATTTAGCATGTTCGGCAGGTTCTGGAACGGCTGCTAGCGCATCAGCTGTACGTTAAAGTGGAGAAATGTGTGTTCCATTCGCCTACAATCTCCTTCCTGGGGTATGTCATCGGTCCAGAGGGAGTGACGATGGAAAAGGATAAAGTCAATGCTCTCATATCATGGCCAATTCCCCGGACCATCAAGGAGTTCCAGCGATTCCTGGGGTTTGCTAACTTCTACCGTCGCTTCATATGCAGTTTTAGCTCAGTGGCGTCCCCCCTCACAGCTCTTGTCAAATATGTCAAACTACTGGCAGTGAAGTTGGCTCTAGAGGAGTGGCGTCATTGGGTTGAGGGTGCTCTCCAGCCATTCCAGGTTCTCACTGACTACCATAACCTGGAGTACCTCCGTACTGCCAAACGCCTTAATCCGCATCAAGCTATGTGGGCCCTGTTCTTCTCTCGATTTGCCTTTACAATCTCTTACAGACTCGGAAGCCGTAACACCAAGGCTGATGCTCTGTCACGCTTAGATGGACCTGGCATGTCGTCAACAGAGACAGCTACCATTCTCACTGCAGTGGCCATTCTCAGCCCCATCATATGGGATTTGGATGCTGACATAGAATGTGAATCACAGCTCTCGCCATCACCTCCGGAATGTCCAGCCAACCGGACCTCTGTGCCTCTGAATGTCCGTGACAGAGTACTAAGGTGGGCACACACATTTACCTCCTCAGGTCATCCCAGAACGAAATGTACAGCCCATCTGATCACCCAAAAGTACTGGTGGCCAACCTGGCCTCTGTTGACCTAAATGTCAGATCCTGTTCCTTGTGTGCCACCACCAAGTCTCCACGACGGTCGGCGAGGGACATACGGGGATTCTGGTGGTGGTGGACTGGTTCTCTAAATTCTGCAAATTCATACAGTTTCTTAACCTCCCCACTGCTTTCCAGGTTGCTGAGGCTTTGTTTAGCCCCGTCTTCAGGAACTTTGGCCTGCCTGAGGATATTATCTCTGATCGTGGTCCACAATACATTTCTCGGGTCTGAAGATCGTTCCTTCACCGCCTGGGTGTCTCGGTCAGTCTGACTTCTGGCTATCATCCTTAGTCTAATGGGCAGGCTGAACATAGTAATCAAGAGTTGGGGAAATTTCTATGGGCCCACTGTTCCCGCAACCAACATGACTGGGTCCAGCTCTTGCCCTGGGTGGGGTATGCCCAGAACTGGCTTGACTCATTCCAGTGTGTGCTGGGCCTCCAACCTCCATTGTGCCCCTGGCACCCGGATCCTGCCAGAGTTCAAGCAGTTGACGAGTTGTTCCGCTGTGCGGACTGGGTCTAGAAGACGACCCACGTCCAGTTGCATGGGGCAATCCGCCATCAGCCAAACAAAATTTCGTATATATGTATGAGAAATTTTGGAGAAATTTTGTTTGGCGGTCACAGCAGCGGAGTCACAAATAAAATAAAAAAAAAAAAAAAAAAAAAAAAAAAAATTTTTAAATGCTGTGAGTGCAACATGTTAATGTGTGGTGCAGTCTGTCAGTACAACGATCGGAACTGTAGCAGAAATAAACTAGAAGCGCAGACCTTGGCCAAGACATTGTAAATTCTTTTTTTTTTTTCCCTCAGTAATTGTGTGCATTATTTTAAAGTTAGAAGCTGTAATGGCAAAATAATCCCTATCTCCCCATAGTATGGAATCCTTTAAAAACTACCTGGATCCAGAATGGATCCCCAAAACTTGTTCCTTATTCCATTTCTGACATTTTCTAAAATATTTAATCAATTCATTACTTTTTAAAAGTATGTTGTAAAGAGACAGATAAACCAAAAACCCCCCGAATACATGACTTCTGCCTTAGTGGAGCTAATAAATAAGTGGTCGGACCTCAAGGTGTAATGAAATGAATAAATGAAAACTTTATTGTCATTGCAAAAGGTGCAACGAAATTCTTTTTTCCAGTACAAACCAGTTCAAGAGTAGATAACACATAAACAAACAGGATAAGGCAGACTGAGGCAGCAACCATTTTTACGGCGTGCCATTTTCACAGATGGAAAAGATAACATGAGGGAGAGTGAATGGATGAGGGGGAAAAAAAGGCATCTCAAGGCGTCTGAAGGGTGCAGTGTAGACACAAAAAAAACACCTTAGTATACAAAAGCACATTCAGACAGTCACAACATAAGAGAACACGTGGTAGGAGGGGAGTGGGGGTCTCCCAACGCAGCCAGGTGTGGACGCAGTTGACTTGAGCACGTCCAATCCACCCACCTCCCGGGAGTGGAGGGAGGGGGGAAGGGTCCAACCAAGGCAGTGAAATCATGGAGGGGTGTGTGCCTGTAATAGTGTGTGTGAGTGTACATGCATGTGTGTGTAAGTAAGTATAAGTGAGCCTGTGAACTTTCCCCAGTTCATTTCTCCAGTCTCTGCCACCAGATGATCCAGGAAAGGTCTCCAGCCCGAGAAGATGGGAGGGAGGAGGATGGGGGCAGATCATCCATCTGCATAACATTCCAGGGGAACTTGGTAACCAGCCATTCAAGGTCCGCTCAGGGAGCCAGATAATGATAAGATTTAGAACAGAAATGCAGAGAGACGTTCAGATAAGACAGGACAAGTAGCAGGGAGTGTAGGAAGAGAGAAGAAAAAGCGTCCGCCTCCGTCGTGAGCAGGAAGAGAAGAGGCAATTAATGAATAAATAAAGACTAGCCTCCCACCGTCAAAGTGTGTCTGCAACTAGAGGAGGATCAGAAACCAGCTCACATGGTGGACCAAAATATGAAGGAGGGAAACACTTTCTTGGTACTACAGATGAACCCGGTAAAACTTTATTACATTTTATTTTACGTCATGGCAGTATAAACTACTTTAAACACATGTAAAGAACACATCAGGTTGTGTTGTATCCTTCAGTTCATTCACATTTAGGGGCAGGAGGTGGTGAAGAGGAGGTCCTGACCCAACAAGGGAGATGTGGTTCCCAAACTCCGGCTTTCCCCAGCTCAAGTGTCATGGTGTACCTGGAAATGGTCGGGTTCTGACCGAAGCTTTACTCCAAACACAAAGGGACACCCTCAGCGCCATTAATGTCATAGCTGATGGACTTAAAGAAATTAGCTGTGATGTGCAACGCAGTGACAGTTATGTGTGAAACATATGATACAATAAATGATCCTTAAAAATTAACCTTTGCATTGTTGTCATCTCAAACGCTGCACTACATCCTCACAGATCCTTGCTCCTGTGTAAAGCCTTCTTGTCGGGGAAGGGGTCTGTGTGTCGTCTTACAGGGCGAGAGTAGGCTAGGAGGGAGATGATCGTATCAATGAGTTGTTCAGGTTACAACCATGATGATAAATTTACCTGTTAGTTGCCACACAGACTGGCCCTTTTATCTGCTCTGAGCTCTGAGATTTGAGCTGTTGAATATATTTTTAATATTGAAAGATGTTTATGAAATAGTTATGGCTCACTACAAGCTGATGTTTGGTGTAAAGTGAAAATAAATGTGTGAGAGGAGTATGATGCAGTCTGGCTGCAATTTACCACCTGCATAGTCGATTTTCTCCATCAGCGTTGGGAGTGGCGTATGCCACTTTCAGGCCTATCTTTTAAATGAGACCCCAGATGCTTGTATCTGTCATGGTGCTTTATTTCAAAGTGTCTTCTCACGTTGTACTCTTTTATTACAGCCTCACTGTCTTCATGCAGAAGACACACAGCTTGTCCTTCACATCCACATTTATTCTCTTTTCAAAGTCCACTTTTAATTTAGCCATTTTTTGGAGAGAGGGGTTGTTGACAAAGGTAAGTAGCTCCGTCGGGTTGCTAGAGACTACATCCATCATAAAGGTAGCTACTGACCTGCTCCAACTGCACGGATAACTGAGCAGCCAGTGGTCGCAGATGGGAGGGTGACTATTCATTCTACCTGGGTAGTAATTCCTGTGTCTATTGCAGTTACTCGTTGGACGGTTGTCATCCTGGACGTGCGTTAGCATCAGAGAGGCTAATAACTAGCTTCTCTTACAAACCAACAAGAAAGAAATTATTATTATTATTAAATCTCTCCTCTTACTCATATTCACTCATGACTCCCCCTTACCACTGCTAAACTTAACATTTTATAAACTGCTTTGTTAATTAGGGTCTAAGTTAGACCATATATCAACATTTTTGTTTATCATATTGTCAAAAATAGTAAGAAAATGCACAACTAGGTACCTCAGGTCTACACTGTCATGGTTACAGTTGTGAATAATCAATACTCACACCCCACCCCTCCAACCCAAAGGCTATTTCTGAGGGCAAACCCCACTTGTGTCTGTATGCTCATATACTGAATGAATGTATTTTTCTGGGAAAGAGACTAGAGTGTGATTTCTAACAGCCACATAGATCAGCAGAACTGGCTTAATTTATATTACTGAAGCTCCCTTGCTGTATATGTTTCCTTTATCCATTACAGAAAAGCCTCTTTTTTTCTGACTGGAAGCACAGAACATCAATACTTACTAGTGCTCCTTGAAACCAGTCAGCAAAATCCATAATTTCTTCACTGTGTCATTTTGTTGACATCATAATTCTTAAACAGACAGTGTAGTTGTAAACTATTTTTACCAAGTTGGGCACTACGATTGTCTTGCCAATTGAGCTTCTTGCTGCGGAAATCTGTCTCAACAATGACAACTACATTTTAGCTCTTGTTCCCCCTGATCTTCAAATCAAATTTACACTGACTACCTTTGATATGTGCAGAGTGAGTGTTTGCATCCCTGTGGACTGTGAGAAAAATAAATAAACCAAAACTATCACATCCACAAACAACTAACAACAAATCTGACATATTTACCATAACAGCCTTT
This sequence comes from Rhadinocentrus ornatus, assembly GCA_037177495.1. NCBI lineage: Eukaryota > Metazoa > Chordata > Actinopteri > Atheriniformes > Melanotaeniidae > Rhadinocentrus > Rhadinocentrus ornatus. Next base: position 16,510,841 of record JBAMHW010000019.1, read on the forward strand.
CTGAACTTTGGTCTAAATGAAACACATCCATAAAATAAGTGTTTGTTCTGCACCGTTCTTTGAAGTTGGATTTGTTTTTGCTCTTTAATGATATCTTTCTTCTGATGATGATGGAAGCTGAGCTGACACCTTCTTTTGCTTCATCAAGTTCTGCTGCACAATTACATGAATTTACTTTCAATAAATTACCATCTTTGCATACATCAGTCAAATCATCCAGCTGAGGCATTCGCAAACAATATGCATTATTAATTTCATTGTCAGTGTTTATTTGGTTAACTTGTAAATGACTTGGACAGCTCATTGCCTTGATGATGCATTTAAAAGCATCAGGGTCGGATTTTTAAAAGGAAATCAGGGGATGACATGCTTCCACATACCACTTCGCTCCCTGCTGAGGCCACAGAGGGAAAAAAAAGCCTGAACTGCAGCGAAAGACCAATCAAAAACTCAAAAGATGCATTATGAGCTGCTGCAGTCAAAACAACAAAATCAGGGAGATCAGCCACATCACAGCGATTCTCAGTGAGTGGTTGTTTGCACTGATTGACTACATTTCAACTTAACTTTCTGTGGTCTACAATAGTTAATTGAACCCATATCTAGTATTCATAAAAGAAAAACAAGAGTAAAGATGGAAAGTTAGGACTAATCTTTCATTAAAGTAAAAAGTTTGGCTAAAATAACATTTAATGATTTAATCCTACATCCACTAACAGCTGAAAAATCTGTTTGGCATTGACAAAGAAGATCTGGCAAGTTTTTGATCAGGGCAATCTAGATCCTCACTCACTCACTCACTCACTCACTCACTCACTCACTCACTCACTCACTCACTCACTCACTCACTCACTCACTCA
>JBAMHW010000019.1:16512620-16523463 GCA_037177495.1 Rhadinocentrus ornatus
TCACTCACTCACTCACTCACTCACTCACTCACTCACTCACTCACTCACTCACTCACTCACTCACTCACTCACACACTCACTCACTTTACAAGTGTGGCTCCATTTAAAAGAGAAATAAACAGGCTTTCTAAGATTATAACATTTGTGACCAAGGCGCATTGACTATATAATTGACTAAACACAACATTTCTGAATTTCTGTGCCAAGTTTTCTTAAGCTAATCATTTATGAGGGGGTTTGTGTTAATCCAAAAGCTAACACTTTCAGTATGAAGGTTCAGATTAAAGATTAGTTTATTTTAAATAGAAAAGTTCTCTTTAATAAATTTAAAATTGTAATAGACTACAATTAAATCAATGTAAATATTGGAATTGGCAGCATTCTAACAATTCCTAACCACAGTGAGAATCCAGGAAAGGAAAAGTCTTAATCGTAGTACACTCTGAACACACATGCCTGATAAACCAGGAAATAACACAGCAAGTGAAAACAAATCAGAGTAAGGAAGCACCATCTTAAAGTTTCATGTTGCACCCATCTATTTAGCCCTAAGGGCACCTGGAGGGTGCTCCAGTGGCAGCTCTCATCTGCCATCAAACTATTATCCCACATGACAGCTCTTAGGTGCACTCCTAGCTAAATTCCAAAGTTTTGCACCATCTTGCAAACATTTCAAATGATTATGTATTACAGCAGTCCTAATTAAATTAACAAAAAGTGAGGGAAAAGCAGAATTGTATATTTGCATATTATTAAGGAAATCTTTGCTGTGTTGATACATGATTTAGTAGTTTTTTTGTTTTTGTTTCTTTCTGAAAAATATTAGATACATTTTGTGATCCAACATATGAAAATACAGAATAACAATTTGTTTTGTGTGTCTACTGTAATAGTTAACAAATAAATTATTTTAAACAGAAACTTGGAAATGTGAGAAAAAAATCTAGGATATTTAATTTGCCATCACACAAACCAAAAGCCAATAATCTCAGTTCAATGGAAAGAAATATATTGTTTGAAAAATGACCAACTTTAAATAAAAAATCAGAACAAATGTTGCATATTAATTTTTTTTTCAACTATAGTTTGTAATTTTTCACAGACAACTATTTCTGCTGTTCTGATGTGCATTGAATGCTTCACATTTGTATAATCTTTAAACTGAATTGCTTTTGTTTTTCTTTCCAGTGTAATGTTTTATGTCTTGCCATCAGTGTTTGATTCTACTGTAGATGAGTACTTGGCCCAACAGAGACACAAAGAGAGAGAGACCAGGGACTCGCAGATTCCTACTTTATCTGCCAGATCTAATGATAGCATCCACCTGCTGTTTTATGGTCACAGCTGGAACAGTGTAGCTTCCATTTGGCCTTTAGTGCACACTCCTTTCTCCTCCTTTGCCTCCCTGTGCCTAGTTCTTTGCTTTTTTCTTCATATTTTACCTTTTTTCCTCTAATCGGTCTTCCTCATTTTCATCTTATTCATCAACAAACCTCTTTTAATTCCCCTCTTTTATCTCATTTTTATCCACCTCTGCATTCAAAACCCTTCTTCAGCTTGTCCTTCCTTTCTTCGTGGCTCATTGCTCTGATGCTCTTTTTATGGTCAACAGCCATGAGCTCCTCATCTGAGATAGTATGGCCTCATGTGTTTCGAGAGGGGATGAGTAGATGAGGGAGTAAAGGCCCACTAGGTGCCCATACAGCCAAATATCCGAACAGTATGTCACACAGCTGCCCGATGACCTCAACCATTCAACCTTGCAGGGCTCTGACTGTGCATCTTCATCCTGAGGGCAGTTGCAACATAGAGGCAATATGTCTTTTTCATACTGCAAAGATATTCCTTCTTTATTATCGGAGGATTTACTAGTAAGACCAAAACACAGTCACAAATACAACATAATGTTTTAGACTTAACATATATATCCCTAAATGCACTTTAGAAATGCTAACAAACATTAAGGGTCACTTGCACACGAGGTCATTGTTTCATTCAGCACTCAGAAAATTTTCAATAGTGCTCTATAGTGATGAGACCACCATCTCATCTAATATGACCATTATTGGCTTTACCACAAATAATAAATAATACTGAGTTCTTCATTTTACTGCATTGAGCTAGTACTGACAGCGTGTGCAGATTTGACGTTCACCGACAGAATGTTTTGGCTCTACAACAATTGACACTGCATGCACCCATTCAGTGTGTGGACAAGACTGGCTAGAAAGCTACATCAGTAAGCTAAGTCAAAATGAAGTGAAAAATCTGAGGAAGTCAGAAATGCACAGTTGTAGACCCTTTAGATTTAGAGATGGAAATGTGGTAAACTCCACCAAAAAATTGAAAATTCCTGCCAAAATTGGACAGACAAAGTGTTACATTAAAACAGAAGTTGTCCCAGCCAATATTCCACTGCTTCTAAGCAAGGCATCTATGAAAAGAGCAGGAACTGTGCTGGATATGGAAAATGACCGTGCAGTGATGTTCAGTCACCCTGTAAAACTTGACTTTACAAGCTCTGGTCATTACTATGTCAACATTATGGACAATGAAGGCCAGGACATTTTGGATAATAAACAGGTCTTGGTAGTGATAATGATGTCATTCAACAAGGGCAAAATAATGAGGAAATGTCAGTCATTTTCTGTACCACTTGTTCCCATTAGGGGTCGCGGGGTGAGCTGGAGCCTATCCCAGCAGTGTTTCAGGTGAAGGCAGGGTACACCCTGGACAGGTCACCAGTCCATCGCAGATAATGAGGAAATGCAGTCAGGTAAAACTGACTGACACAAAAAAAAAAAAAATGCCACTGCAGAGAAACGCAAGATCCTGATGGCTTACTTCTGACATCTCAGTACAATGAAAATGTGGCAGTTGATGTTCATGAACTTCAACCAAGTTTGTGGTATCTCCACATTATTGACTAGTTCACACGATTTAGTACAGGAAGCATTCTGACCACTAAAAAGTCATCTGAGATAGTGAAACACTTCGTCCATGCCTGGATAAGTGTGCATGGTCCACCTCAGAAACTGTTCAATGACAATGGAGGGGAGTTCAACAATGATGAGATGAGAGATATGGCAGAGATTTTCAGCATAGAAAAAAGGACAACAGCAGCATACAGCCCATGCAATGGAACGACACGACCAAACACTTACAGAGATTTTAATGAAAGTAAAGGCAACTAACGCTTGACACTGGGAAACTGCACTGGACTGGACTCTTATGGCCAAGAACACCATGCAGAATGTGGCTGGTGTTTGGACAGAATCCCAACCTGCCCTCTGTCCTGACTGACAAGCTACCAGCTTTAGAGGGCACCACAAAAAGTGAGTGGGTAGCTAAACACATTTGCTTTGCATGCATTAAAAAAGGCCTTTACCGAAGCAGAATGTTCTGAAAGAATACGGAAGGCACTGGGTAAACAAAAACGCCACACAGAAGAAAGAAATGAACTAGGTGATAAAGTGTAATATTAGAGAGTGGACTGCCATGAATGGAAAGGACCAGGAGTCGTCATTGGTCAGGATGGTACCGTGGTGTTTGTCAGACATGGAGGAACATGCATTCGGGTACATTACCTCCGACTTAGAAAAGTGAATACACTGAGTGAAAATCAACACATTATTGATAATGCAGAAGTTGAGACAAACCTAAAAAACAAAAGTTGTCAGGAGTCACCAAGGAGAACATGGAGGATACTTCACAAGCAGAAGCAACCTCTGTGGTACAGCACAAAGCAGAACAAGACATTAACGATAACACGGGGGGAAAATCAAGTTACAGAGCTAAAAAATTATGTTCAGCTCAAAAAGGGACAAGTTCTGAAGTACAAGGATGGTGACAGTGGGGTTCTACACACAGTGCAAGTCATCGGGCGTGCAGGCAAAGCTACAGAAAAATATAAAAACTGGTATAATGTGGTACTCATGGAGCCCAGTAGCATTGCAGGCAACACAAAGTCAGTTGACATAACCCAGATAGAAAGCCTTCAGATAGAACCAGAAGTCACTGGTGATGTTACGACAGAGGTCAGTGATGATGCATTAATGACAGGAGATTTATCATTTGACCAAGCCAAACAAGAGATAAAGAGTTGGAGAAACAACAATGTGTTTTTAGAAGTTCAGGATGAGGGACAAAAGTGCATCTCCACTAGATGGGTTTGTACTCTCAAAGAAACAATAAATGGACTGGTGCCAAAAGCACGGCAGATTCTGGAATAATATTATGGAAACTCAAAAAGTGTGTATATGGTTTGGTTGATGCATCATTGTATTTGTACAACAGGGTGAAGGAGAATATGCAATCAGTTGGAGGAAAAATGGCAAAGGTGGATCCTGCTGTTTTCTACTGGCTAGATGAGAGCAGCAGTCACTGGGGTTCTTGCCTGCCATGTGGATGACTTCATATCGTAACACAAAGTTTCTCCACAACTATAAAACCTGAACTGAGATCTGCTTTTCAAGTTGGACGTGAGGAGCATGACAACTTCTGCCTTGTGGGAATAGATTTCGTGTCTCTTCACAGAAAAGTTCAGAAACACCAGAAAAACTACATCCAACATCTGCAGCCAATACACATGGATACTTTGCAGGCTGTACAACAAGACTCACCTCTGTCTGCAAAGGAAAAGGATCCACTCAGGTCCAAGGTTGGACAGATTCTTTGGGTTGCAAGACAGAGCCGACCAGATGTCTTGTTTACCATTAAAATGCAACTGTGCAGGCAATCCATGAAACAAATAGAACAGTGTGCAAACTGAAATACAGAAAGGTGGTCCTGAACTTTAAATATTTAGGCATCTTAAGATGTTCAGTGATACCTCATTGGTAATCTTTCCAATGTAGGGACTCAAGGAGGACATCTTATTTTCTTTATGGGAGAACATGGAAAGTTTGCACCACTCTCCTGGCAATCAAAGAGAGTAAAGAGAATGGTGAGGAGCACACTTGCTGGAGAAACATTGGCAATGTTTGTTGGAATAGACAATGCACTTTTTCTGGCAACACTGTTCCCTGAACTAACAACTGGCAGTGTTGACCATGTTTCACCAATAGTCTGTGTAACGGACAGCCATTCTCTTGTTGATGCCCTGAAGTCTACCAAGTCAGTCACTGAAAAAAGACTCCGTCTGGAGATAAGTGGCATCAAGGAATTTATTCAGATACAGAAAGTTGAGCAAGTGTTGTGACACAACACCACAGAGCAACTTGCAAATTGCCTCACCAAAAAGGGGGCATCTTCATATAAGTTATTTAAGGCATTGAGTGAAGGACAATAGAAACTTGATTAAAGTGCTAAGTACAGTTCATATTCAGGTGAACGTGTTTCTTTTAGACACTGACAATACTAAGATGTTTTATTATTGTTAATTTTGTCTTGGTGGTTAGAGCTAAGAATACATTCTTGAAGATGTAAAAAAAAATAAAAACAGTGAGTTTGTAAAGTTTGAAATACAGTTACTGCTATTGGTTAATACATACTAATGTACTTGTTATGTAGTTTTAACATGTGTATGCTATTATTGTGAAGGGGCGGAAGGGTGGTGGAAGTGAGAAGTGGAGAACGAATGTTGTTGACGTGTGCCAGAAATAAAGTTATTGTTTATCTTCTATAGTGAGTTCTTTGAGTATATCAACCTCACCTGATCACATTTCAGTCAAGTGATCTCCAAGGAGCCTCATAGCAGCTGTTGCTAGACAACTTCTGACTGACTTTACTGAGGAAGGATTAGAGTTAGGACTAAAAATAGGAGAAACAAATAATTTCTCAAAGACAGTCTGAAATTACTCAACAGCAGAAGGGGGGGAATAAAACTCATAGTCGCAGCTCAGGCCCGTCAACAACCTAAGATGTCCTCAGAGAGAGGCACCAGCTTGACAACATGTCAATAGCACTTTGAGAGCTTCTCTGCGAACATGGCTCTTTGGGAAATCTCATTTTCTACAACAGTTTCACACACACAAAAAAGGCAGCAAACATTTGAGAAATGAAGGGGACAAAAAGGAGCAGTTGATCTTACACTGCAGGAAGACAATTAAAAAAACAAAACCCTAAAACAACACCTCTTTGTTGATCACTGTCAATGCGATTACTGGACCAGACGGTGTTGTCTTACTTAAGGCAGATGATGCCCATCTCTCTAAGATCTTACGCTTACAGGAAAGAAAGAGCTTTCCTTGAGTTTAGCCTCCAGTTCGGCTACCTCTTATATCTGTCACTCATAGACCTCTCAGAAGCTGACAGAATGATTGAATACAAGCCCGTATTAACAGTGACAACTTCAGTCCCAGTTAAGCAGACCTGAGCAAACAGAGCACTGTGGCATGCAAGCAGAACACACAAACACAGCTTTCAGTCAGTCTACAGGCATCCAGACAAAACAGAAAAGCATGAAATTGAAGAAGACCAAAAAAAAAAGACACACATCTTGTGTTTATTTTTATTATTGTCTCACATAACAAAAGCTTCAGGTTGATACGAAGTGATATTTGTAAAAGGCAGGCAGAACATTGGACAATGTGAACAAGGAGCTTTTTTTATATGAAGAAGTGCATAATAGTGAATATGTATATTGCAGCATGTCTTGCAATTTCCATATTTAGCTCAACACCCTTAGGTGGTTCTCTCAGTCTCCAGGGGCGACAGCCACTCTTGAGTGTGATTTGTCCCAGGGGCTGTTACACATGCTGAATAAACATGAGCTTAATCCTCCTTCCGCTACACTTGTAAGGGGTCAAAGTTTGTATTTACAAAGCAGAATATCCACTTATAATCAACACCTGTTTTGGCAATAACCTTCATTTCATACACTACCTTTTAAAGCTGAAAGACCACTTCAGTTGCGTCTATCTGTAGCTGCATCACATTTTACTGATATCAATCCCAATATTTTTCAATTATAAATTACTATTTGCTCCACTAATGCATTTTACTTTTTAGAGAATATGGCTATTTTTCTTTTTCCAGTCATACATCAAACAATGTTGCTTACAACTGCAAATGAATTTACACTAAGAGTTGCTAAACATGGTACTTAGAACATTAACGGTTTTAATCTTCATGGTCTTCTCAACAGGCAAATCAAATATTTTTCATCAGAGACAAATTTCCCTGAGGGACGTAAAATCCTTTTGGCATTGCTAACAAAACAGCAATAAATAAATTGGTCAGAATTCATAGCTTTAAAGCATGATGTAATCCATATGTCCCTCACATCTCAAAAAAATGGGTCAATGTGTAGAGATTTGTCAATTTTAGAATGTGATTTTTAGCACACCTTTGAGGAGCAGACTGTGTTGTCCCCGCAGTGTTTTCAGACTGTGCTCTACTTCATGGCAAAATGAAGAGGTAATGACTTGAAATATGACATGGACATTTTGGACAGATGTGGGGTCTTTAACAGGCTGGAGATAAATCAATTGCTGGAAGACATTTTGTAGATTTGTTAGTGGGAGGAAAAAATTTGCTTATGGTGGAACAATAACATTTGATATTTAATATTTAGGTAATTGACAAGGAAACGACCCAGACCAGAGGAGACAGGTGTCCAAACGAAAAAAAAAGAAAACAACGCAATAATCATAAAACATTAACAACTAAAATAAAAAATGTATAAAATGTAAAAGAAATATTCATAGAAGTGTTCATAGACCATGCACTTGGGGAAAAATAGATAAAACATAAAGAATACCTAGAAAAGCTATATACACAAGTAGTAACTAGACTGAATGAACAAAAGAATAAAAACACATTTTTCATGATTGCTGTGCTTCTTAGCCTGCATTCCCTTAATCAAGCTTATTTGCTCCACCTGAAGCTTCTCTGATTATCACACCATCCTCACCTGTTCCCCACCCTACTTAAACCCTCCCCTGTTCATGCTTCCCTGCCAGATGGTCAGAAATACTAACACTGTTAATATTCAGCATTTTACCTTGTCTCTAGATTCCTGAAGTCGACCTTGTTACGTTCCTTGGACTCCTTGTTGCCTGATTCCCTGATTCCTGTCGTATTTTCCTGCCTGATGCTTATCTGGATTACGATCCTTGTTTTTGACTGAACTCTGCCTGGCCGTGATATGTATCTTCCTCTTGCCTTGCCTGACAATTGCATCTTTTGGATTGTGGACCTTCACTGTTGTCTCCCTGGAACCCCCCTGGGTTTTGTGTTCTCCAGCGTTTTCAGGTCTTTGCTGCCCCTCCCCAAAGAGCTGCTTCAAGACTGCATCTGCATCCTTGGTGCTCAATAAATATTACCTTGGTTATACCTCAATCACTTTGTGTGGCTGATTTCCCGGGTCCTCAGGAGTAAACCATTACAGTACCATCTGGCCACCAGGGACCTGTCGCCTACACATGAGTGGCGTTAGTGTGTTGAGTCTTCCATCAACAAGCTGCAGATCAACATGCAGGACATAATGTCTATGTTAACTAACCTCTCCTCGTCCGCAGGTGCTTCTGGTGTTTCAACTTCCCAGTCCTCTGCAGTTTCTTCCCTTCATCAGGCCCAACTTTCCAAGGAAGCATGCCTTCTCCAACCGGAGGTGTTCACGGGAGATCGCTCCCAGTGTCGGCCATTTTTGGAGCAGTGCAAGATCCAGTTCAAGCTACAGCAATCATCGTTCCCCTCTGGGGACACTTATCTAAAGCACTCATAAGCATTTCTGATCCGGTCTTGCCGGAAAGGTAGGGAGCTTGTGGGTTATTAACCCTGTGTCAAGGCAAGAGGCGGGTTACAGAGGATATTATTGACTTTCACACCTTGTCTGCACAGAGCTTCTGGAACGACGCAGCACTGTGTGATGCTTTCTACCAGGGACTGGCGGAGGAAATAAACGATGTTCTGGCTACCCAGGATGCGCCTAAATGTCTAGCCGAGTTAGAGGTCCTTGCTACGTTTCAATCTCTGACTGCAGGAATGGAAAGCAGAGAAACCGATTTCTTGCCCAGACATTCCACCCGAAACCAGGGCTAAGCCTGCTCATTTTTTCCGCTTCTGGGTCCTCCTCCTCCTCCTCCACGGATGCCATGGAACCCATGCAGCTTGGCCGGACTCATCCCCAGGCATGTTTTCTGTTCCTGCTAAACTTACAACAAACAACTTGGCAAAGACTGTCTGCATTTATTGACTAGGGAGCAGATACAGAATTCTTGGACATTGGTTTAACTCAGGCCCTGAACATTACGCTTCAGGCTACCTCAAACTGTCAAAGAACTAGCATCGGATGGTCTTATCCTGCATCAAATTACACAGGAAACAGTTCCCGTGGAATTAGTAATAGGGGGCAACCACTGTGAATATGTTCCTGTCCTGCTGATTCACTCGCCAGAGGTACCGGTCATTCTCGGTGCCTCGTGGCTTAAAAATCATAAACCCCAGATTGATTGGAACATCATAGATATTAGCATGGTCTCCCAACTGTTTCTGTCTTTGTACCGCTGCATCGACATTCAGGAGTCCCAAGACTGGAACCGGGGTCTGTCCTAATCTGGTTGTGGTTCCTCATGCCTCATGTTTATCATGATCTCAAAAAGGTATTTAACAAGCATTCAAAAACGTTTCCTCCCAAAGGATGTTTATACTGCTTGTCTGGCATAAAGAATCAAGCCATGAAATCCTACATAGACGAATCCCTTAAGGCAGGCATCATTCAGCCTTCTTCGTCCCCTGGAAAAGAAAGTCGGATTACTAAGACGACATTCTGAAGTATTCAAAGGACTATAATTCAACCTCATTTCATGAGTACATCATCTCCCTGGATTGCGTCTCTACGGACCCTGGTTATTTCTTCCTAGGTTTTAGTACAAACTTTGGGCACAACTAAAATGCCAGTACCAGAAGACCGCAGGATTTGTGAGGGCTCATAATTTAAAACCAGGTCAGATACTGCAAATAAGAAGACCCAAGACCAACTAAAATTGCCTTAAAATCCTTTCTGAAATGGACAGGGAGCCAGTGTAGTGATTTTAAACTTGTGAAATGTGTTTCCACTTTCTTTGTGCATTTGCAGCTGAACTCTAGAGTAATTGTAAACTTGAAAAAGTCTTTTTAGGAAGACCGGAGAGCAGGGTGTTTCAGTAATTTATTCTACTGGAGATAAAAGTATGCATCAATCCTTCTGTGATGGCAAGAGAGAGAGTTTTTTTTTAAGATGATAAAATCCTGTTTTGTTACATTTCTAATGTGTGGGATAAAATCCAGCTCAGAGTCTAAAACAACATCCATGTTTGTCATACAGAGAAGGTTTAAAATGCTGCAAATGATTTCTCTTATCTTCAGAGCCAATGATTTAAACTTCAATTTTGTCCTGGTTGAACTGTAGGAAGTTGTCTACGATCCATGACTTTATATCTAAAATACAATTTTAAAGGACGTTCACTGGTTCTACGTCATCAGGAGACATGGTGATGTAAAGCTGTGTATGATAAGCATATCTGTGAAAAACAATGCTGTGCCTCCTGATGACATCCCCAAAAGGCAACATGTACAAATAAAAAAACATTAGGCCTAAATTTGATCCTTGGGAAACCCCACACTGGATTTTATGGGTCTATATTTACAAAAAAAATGTTAATCTGCAATGTAGGAGTTAAACCATATAAAGACCGTACCTATAACATTTTTTTTAAACAGACACTTTTGAGTCTTCTTCTGCTGCGTCGGTGGCCAACTTAACAGCCCTTCGCTAACTGGCGCCTGTGATGCCCAGCATTTTGTAGGCCCTGCAGAGGGATTGGCCCACAAATCCTCGGCAACCCACTTCGATGGGTTGGCATCGTGCCCGCCAACCATTGTTCCGGCACTCCTCCACTAGCTCTGAGTACTTTGCCCT
>JBAMHW010000019.1:16523563-16543688 GCA_037177495.1 Rhadinocentrus ornatus
TCATCGAACTGGAGCCACTCCTTCTCCTTATTAGCTTGGGGCCACTTCACCCAACGATGTTCTGATGTCCTGTGTGCGTCTGGTGTCTGTGTCACCTGGAGGCTCCTGGCACTGTGGGGTAAGTCCAGGCCAGGCTCCTCCTGCGTCTCACCAGGCATAGTTCCTGCGTGCTGTGACACCAGAACGTTCTGCACACACTTCATCTTGGCCTGGTGTATCCGCACACCTTATGGTGCCCCTGGACACATAATTTACACACAAATTTACCGGAAACACGTAATCACAAACTGATCAATCACAAGGGTGGACTTCCACGTAACCGTGCTGCAAGCACGGGTGCATGTCACATCTGGAAGAAGTGCACGTCGAGGGTGTCTGACCTTACGCAGATGCCACGCAAGTATAAACCCATCTTAAGCTAATATTCTTCAGAAGAGGCTTCAGCACGGGCATTTTAAAGACAGTGTGGAAAACGCCCATGTGAAGAGAGTTGTTTACATTATGGAGGACTTGGTAAATTAGCATTTATTAAGAAATTGATTGTTTTAACAAGGAATCTAGGATTTTTTTTTGTTATCTGTGATGGGATTTTAGAAGTGGGTGTTCTTGCCTGTTTAATTGTATTATTGTAGATTTTGACTTGTTCACGTAAAATTTTAATAATGGATTGAGTTTTGTTTTTCTTCATTTCCTCTCTGTTCTCCTGCAACTTCTTTTCAGCTTTCCAATGTCCTTTCCTCACCAAAGTGTTTTGGGTTTAGTCCTTAAAGTTTTTGTTGTAAATGGAGCTGCTGATCGATAGACGGACTTCAGTCTGTTGTTAAAATAATCAGCCATAAAATCAGATGATGCAGGTTAAATTTGAGTAGGAGTGAGGTGTAAATTGTCAAAAAAAATTTGTAGCCGCTATAGAAGTTATGTATCATTTCCTCACACTTCTCACAAAGGCCTCCTGTTGACCTAAACTGGTGATGTTAAAGAATACATCACACATATAATCATTAATCAGTCTTGACATGCTACTTTAGTCCATATGTAGAATTTGAAAACTCCAAACAGCTCTGAGTTCTAATCAGAATAAAGTTTTTTCCGTTCCTTGGAAACAATTTTAAAGACATGACATGATTTCCTGTTGCCAGTTTTAGTCTAATTGTCAAACATACAGCACAAGCAGCGTAAGCAACCCAGTTTAATTGACATTTTTTTCCATTGCAAAGCTACCTCCCTTATTCCTCTCACCAATTAGAGTATAAAAAAAGAAATTTTCTTTAGACCTTCCTTCTGTATGCGCTCCCTCTCCCCACTAAATCATTCAACAGCACTGTGCCTCTCATTAGCCCGCTTAGCAAAACTTCCTCAAAAATCACATAAATCAGCGCCTGGGAATAGAAATTAAAGCCCTGCCTGCAAGCTCTTGGGATTTTTTCTAACACTTTCTTTCAAAGAAGCTTTGCAATCCTGAGGACTGGCTGAGCTACTTTCTTGGTTTTGCTAGACTGATGTGAAACCTGAATGATTGTGTTTTGAGTCTATGAGCTTCAGTGTTCAGACTCAATTGCATCAGAATGAGCCCAGCACAGATGAAGCTGAGAGAAGTTATAGTTGAGGATGGGCAGTATGTAGCATATCCTGGTGCCAAACACATCTCACATTAATAAAACACAGATTTTAACATTTTAGACATCATTGTAATTTTCCTTGAATGCTGTCACCTCTTTACTAGTACAACTGAGGTTTTACAACTAGGGGTGGGAATTGATAAGATTTTATTTATATCAATACCATTGTCACTTCTGGCTATCAGTCTGGTTCTTTATCGATTCCCTTATCAATTCTTGACCCAATTTTGTTTGAAGAAGTATGTACAACTGAGATGCATAGTGTCAAAAAAATTGTCCAATAAATATCTGAAAAGAGTTGACTTTGAGATTAGGATCTATATCAGCTCCACACAATGTAAAGAAAATGACTCAGCTCAATAATATCTTTAAACTGATCTGAATGAATTGTTTCCGGTGAGGGTTGGACTTCGCCGAGGCTGCCCTTTGTCACCAATTATGTTCATAAATTTTATGGACAGAATTTCTAGGCTCAGCCGAGGTGTGAAGGGGATCCGGTTTGGTGACCTGTTGGCTTCATCGGACCGTGATCTTTAGCTTTCACTGGAGCGATTTGCAGCCGAGTGTGAAGCGGCTGGGATGAGAATCAGCACCGCCAAATCTGAGACCATGGTCCTCAGCCAGAAAAGGGTGGATTGCCTTCTCCAGGTTGGCAATAAGGTCCTGCCCCAAGTGGAGGAGTTTACGTATCTCAGGGTCTTCTTCACGAGTGAGGGAAGGATGGAGCGAGAGATCAACAGGCGGATCGGTGCAGCGTCTGCAGTGATGCGGACGCTGCATCCGTCTGTCGTGGTGAAGAAGGAGCTGAGCCAAAAGGCAAAGCTCTCGATTTACTGGTTGATCTACGTTCCTACCCTCACCTATGGTCACGAGCTGTGGGTAGTGAACGAAAGAACAAGATCGCGAATACAAGCAACCGAAATGTGTTTTCTCGGCAGGGTGGTCGGGCTCTCCCTTAGGGATAGGTAGAGAAATTGGTGGTCCGGGAGGGGCTCAGAGTAGAGTCGCTGCTCCTCCGCATCGAGTAGAGCCAGATGAGGTGGCTAGGGCATCTGGTCAGGATGCCTCCTGGATGCCTCCCTGGTGAGGTGTTTTGAGCACATCCCACCGGAAAAAGGAAGACCCAGGACATGCTGGTCAGACTACATCTCTCGACTGGCCTGGGAACGCCTCGGGATCCCAGCTGGTAAGTTTGGGCGGGGAGAGGGAAGTCTGGGTTTCCCTGCTTAGGCAGCTGCCCCCACGACCCGACTACGGATAAGCGGCAGAAAATGGATGGATGGAAGGATGGATGATCTGGATGCCAAAACTACAGATCTGGTCTGAAAAAGGTAAATAAATCATAAACTTTGTAGATGTATACATCAAGTCAACCAAGAATGTAATAATATAAACACTGACTGCAATATTGTGACTAGAATTCCTAGGATTATCAGCCCCTCCCACTCCTACCACATTTATTCATTTAATCACCTTACTAAATGACCTGTTTTAAATTTTGACCATGCTGGTCTGTTTTTAGATTTGCGTCATTCTGAATCAAATCATGTATAAGTTTTCTGTAAAAGGGTGGTATGCAGAGATGGTATGGATCCATGCTGTATTTTACATTATACTTGACCTTGTAGGCATAAAGGTCTACATCATAAAGAAGTGCACTGAAACACACACAACAAGACTCTTGCCTTCTCTCCGCACCTGTCAACTGCATGCATACAAGAAGCAGCATGTGCACTTGGAAAGAAAGGCAATAATATTAATGCTGTCATGACAATCTACACTATTGACTATTAGGCTAAAACAACTATTTAGAATAAAGGCTGTTACATACTCTTGAGAAGTGACTACTTTTTTATTGCTCTCAAGGTCATGAGAGCAAAATGACGTAATTTTGCTCTCACGGATGTAAGTAGGGACACGCCCGGCTTATTCTTGACACATCAGCAGAGCAGGACTTTCTTCTCGTGGGGCTCAAAGAAGTATTGTGTGATTTGTCGGACATTTGAGGTGGGTGTTGATAACGCGGGAAAGAATGAAGCGAAAAGTTGTGGCTTCCGCAATTCCCCAGAATCAAGGTTACACGGATAGTTTTAATGAACAGCTGATAAAGGAGGTGAGAAAGTACAAAAATGTATCAAGTGGGATTTAAAGACAGGGACAAGTTTCTCAATTAATTAAATTAAATATTAAATAAGTCGTTCAGCTCTCATTGCACATGAAAACACAGACATCCCCCCCTGCAGTTATCCCCGCCCTGTCAATTCTTCTTGTGGATTATGAAATGACAGGACCAATACAAACTTTTTTCTTGTTCTTACGGAACAAGAATTTCTCCTTTGCTCTATGTTTTGTGCATGGTCTGATTTGCACATAGAAAGCACATCACGATACACTGCTAACAAACAAGCTTAGCTGCTAACAAACTCCAGATGGAAACAGCAGGAATATTTCCACCAGTAGAAGGAAAACTCACAACTGGTCAGTAATGAACTTGCTAGCATCCACAGGAAGCAGGAAGTTATTCCATTAATTTGATGACTGAATTAAAATTAAAAGAAGCTCACATCAGGAAGAGTATTCTACTCCACTTAAGAAACACAAAGCAGAGTAGTGATTAGGCTGCGTACTCCTCCATGCAAGGATATAGGTCTGTCCTACCATCCATCAGAATACAAGTATTGGTCTTTCTAATAAAGACATTAAAGCTTGTGCCATTGTCATGTTTGTCAATGAAATGTAGCCATGCTCTGGATCATGGCTACAATACATGCGCATGTTTGTTTAATTATAGTCAATGAGCTGGCCAACACCTGACAGTACCAATAGAGAGCATTGTTATGCCCTGTGGCGCACGATTGCAGAGCTTTGGAAAATTTAGAACCGGTTCCTGGGTGGAACCGGGTTTCGATTACCATAGCTATTTACAACTATTAAACACAAGTGACTATTTTCATCATTTTTTGTTGGATAAAAAAAAATCTGCTTCATCATAAAGCCTTAAAATTGCTATGCAGTGTCATATCTAGTTGGCAATGAATCAAATCATGAATCTGGTTGTTTTATTTAGTCAAAGATTGATTGTTTTTTTGTTTGTATTTATGACTAATGTCTTAACATATAAAATTACTTATAGCCTACCATATTTAGTTTGCTGTAACCATACTGCCCGCTCCTTTGTGTGATGGTGAGATTAAGACAGCTGCCACCTCAAACAGTACAGCAAAATACATTCAACTGTGTTAATATTCAGCTATGAAAATAATAACTTGGACCAAATGTTTGGCAGGTTTTTATCATTATCTTTTATATGTGCAAAATAATACATTTCTAGGCAGCAGAATCTCAGTGTGGTGGGACTCAAATCTTGGAAGTGTTAAAATGCTGGAGAGGAGAGTGATACTGCATCAGTGTTTGGGCCATCAGCAGCAATCTGATTTTTAAAAAATGCAAAAACCAACCCTCGAGATGTTTGTGCCTTTTTTTTTTTTTAAGCTTCACTTCATGAGCTCCAGATTTATTTATTTTTTTAACCCTCTGTTTCCACCCACCTTCCAGAACAACTATCGTTTAAATCCAAGCCAACATCTGACGATGTTTGGGCTTTGCTTGTTTATGGAGGGTGATGGCTAACTGCTGAGATGCAGGAGTCACTTGGGACTGGACCAGTCAAATCTCGTCAGGCCCTGGATGACTAGATGAAACAGCCGTTCAAGGCCCGTCCGCACAGGTTTGTGTTCAAAAGACAGCATGGCATGAGGCCTGGGAGATGCAGCCGCCCATGGGTCCATTTAGAGAAAAAAAAATTATTGAAAAGAGAGAAGGGAAAAAAAGAGCAGTGAGGGATGGAGAGAGAAAAATATGATTTATTTAGTATGTTTACTGTTTATGTTTTCCTGTAGTGTAGATTCTTTTTTTTTTTTTTTTTAAAGTGGACATGAAATCCCAAATGTAAAAACTTGTCAAAGTTGACATCAGCACTGATCACCTGCAAGAGAGAGTGAGTGAGAGATGTTGCACTTTCATGATGAACTCAAACCTTTTCCCCCAATGTTCTGTATTTAGCAACATTTTTACCATCAAAAAAAGAGAGAGGGTTAGAAGCTGAGTTTTGAGGTGATAATTGAAGCTTTTCCTGATTGTTACAGATTAGATTGTACCAATTAACATGTGACAGTATATCGCCTAACCTTGATCCACAACATATACAGTGCCAGCATCACTTTTTTCCCCTCAAAGTGGTGTGAAAAGTACAAGCCTGCAAGTAAACTCTAGAAATAAGAAACTCAACATCTTAAATGTTGGGATACTGTGGGAAATGTAAATAAAAACAGAAAATAATCTGCAAAATTCCAAACATGTATTTTATTCACAGCAGAATATAAAAATATATCAATGTTTAAAGTGAGACAATTTAATGTTTTATGAAACATATTAAATCATTGCAGCAACAAGTCTCTGGTTTTTTTAACTAATAATGACAAGCTGGACTGTTCCTGTCCTGGTTTTAGTTTAGAAGACAAGGTTGATAAGAATTCTAAATTTCATCAGCCTAGTAAAGGTGTTTTTGAGGATCATTATCACATATGGCTTCTTCTTTGCATGATCGAAATTTTACCTGCATTAGGGGATTGCACAGTGAACTGTGTTCACAGAAAATCACTTCTGTGAATGTTCCATTCTACATCATTGTTGATTACAAAAATGTGTGCAACATTTAGAATAGCCCCCTCTTGTGTTTAGATAAGGGATTTTTCTGTTTTCACAAATTTACATTATGAAAATCCAGTAAACGCTCCACAATTTTTAGATGCATCTTTTTTTCTTTTTTTTTTGCAGATTACTGTACCTTCACCCAGTTTTACTTACGAGAGACTCTGCATCCTAAAGGTGCTCTTTTGTGATTTAAGATTATCAGCAGCTAAACAGGAGCAGCAGAATATTCAGCCATAATAATGCCTAGGCGCACTTTGATTGGTCAGTTTGACCTCATTAAATATAAATGCTTGGTTGGGACTCTTTGGTATCAACCTTTCAACACCTTAATTTTTTTTAGTGTGCATGACAATTCAAGTCTAGTCACACCATTTAAACTCATTCCTCTTTATACTTGACTTTTAATGTTGACAAGTAATTTCAAATTGGCTAAAGTATGAAAGACTGTCTAGCCTCCCTTTATAACTCATTTAATGTTCAGTCAATAAGCAATTATTATTTGTGCAAGTGAATGTGTATATGCATGAACCCTTTCAGAGGAAGTGGTCCTGTCATAAGCTCTTAAGCTTATACTTTACTCACTGTTCCATTTCCCTAAAACAAAACAAAAACCAACAAAAGCAATTAACACATTTTCCTCACATTTATTACTCTAATAGCCTTTCTTGTTACATCTATTTTCTTCACAGTCTCTGTAAAACCATCAAAAGCGATCCATTTAAATTGCAGAGTACCAGCATTGGTTCCTCAAGAGGATGCAGAAATAGCAGTAAATGTCCACCGTTAAACAACTTAATAAATATATGTAAAGAAAGGCAGGTACCTATGCAAATCAGGGTTACTATGAGACTACTTTGAGACGACTTTGTGATGCAGCAGCTATTCATCACTGTGGCTTAAGTTGCACTCTATGCTGTCCTTAGCTCTATCTAATGAAGCCTCCATATGCAAATGAGCCTGTCCTTTTTTCTTGATTTTTCCTCATCTATGTTTATAGCTGAATGTAGGAAAGTGGGTGTTTCAATGTGGCAGGAATGTTACTGCATATGCACTATAATGTATGTATAGAGGGCACAATGTATATTAAGAATCACATTTACTTTAGCTGTTAGCTGTGTGTACATGTCTCTGCACTAAAAAAGAAGCCAAAGCCCTGCAGCATGAGGCTTGTGTCTGTGGCATGCCATTATCTGATTAGGAACCAAAAGGGAAAAAAAATGGAAAATGCAGAAGCAGGGCATGAAAAGCTGCATTCAGCCCATCATTCAATAGTGTTTAAAAGACCTTTACCAGCAAAAACTTAAACTCAATAGTTTCTTTATGATGTTATCAGTTTCTAACATTGTGAACGGATTCTCTTCAAGTTCGCTTCAGTTTATTTAGGTTTACAGGCATTTATGTATGTATAGCTCTCTTAAGGTCCCACCACCACATTTCAGCCAGGTTGTGTCCGGTTCAGTCTGCAGCTTGACTGGGTCTTTGCAACTGTTCTGTTTTGGTTGTCTGCTGTTGTGTTTCGGACCAATGTCTAGTTGCAGAATCCAATTCCAGCTAAGCTTTAACTACTGGACAGACACACATTTTACTCTACAATGTTTTGAAACAATCTCAGTTCTTTTGTACACCAATGATTGCAAGGTGCACGGGTCCTGTGGCTGCTTGACAGTTGGTAAAAAGTGTTTGTTCAGGTATGCTGTGTTTTAATTTTTAAGACAAACACATTACTGTGAATTATGGACAAACATCTCTACTTTGGTTATTGTTCCCAAGGTCTACTGGTATATTCTGATGCAACTTCTAAGAAACTGAAACATTCTGCAGTACACTTTTTAGAAAGAATATACATAGATACAAACATACATAAATATACTTTATTTAACATGCTAACTGAGGCCTGTGGAGTCTGAGATGCAGCTTTGAAAGACTTTAAGAATTATTTCTGACTTAAACATTACCGACTCCTGAGAAGATTAGCAAGTGTCTCGAATATTTTCCACCTCTGAACATTACTGTTTTAGACTATCATTTAAAATGGCCTTATATTTCTTCTAAGACTGATGGGCACCAACAAATGTTTATCTAAGATTAATGCTGAAGGCTTTTCTCCTTGGTAATGGGTTAACACATCTAAATGCTCCAGACTTGCAAAAGCGATCAAATGTCTGCTATATTACAGTACTCAATATCCGGCCCCTAAAGGGTAAACGCATAACTTATGTTTCACAATAACTTTTTACTTCTCTCCATAGGTCAGACTTTTTGCACATTAACTAAAAAAAGTGATTTCTGTAACATATGATACAAAAATATGCAGATGTATTTGTATGGTTCCAACTTTAGGTTAATGGTTTCATTCCAAAGAGCCCTGGCATCTGTTGACCTACTGCAGTCTGAAACCAATGTAGGAGACAAAATCTGTTAAATTACAAAAAAAAACAACAACATCTGGACGATGACATTTTTATGATTAATATTGGACCGCTTGGTGATAACATAAACCTTTTTCTGAGAAATGTTTATATTTATGATGAGGATGTAAAAACCCAAAACAGAGATAATCCATTGGCATAAAATAGAGTAAACATCCAACTAAGCATAAAAAAACCCCCATTGAATTTAGTACTGAGTTGGGGAAGACACAGCACTGACTTGAGCGTCTCCATAGCATTATGATTTTAGTTCAACCCAAAATGGCAAATAAGTAAAAGAGTGTGTAATGAAGAGAGAGCTGAGCAGTCGGATAACATATTGCCAGACAGCAGCACTTAGCCTGAGAGCTGCAAAAGCACATCAGGGGAAAACTCAGAGATCAAGCGGCAACAAAGAGAGACAGGGAGAAGAGAGAGTGAGGGTTGGAGGCAGAGATGTGAAAGGAGCGAAGGGGGAAAGAGAGCAGAGTGGAGTGTGGAGACTGATTGCCGCTGATCTTCACAATAAGCGGGGCCGACAAGCGGCAAGCGCGCCTCTGCTCCGACACTAATTGCCCGTGAAAGGTGACCCACGGTGAGGCGGAGGCGCTCAGCTCCGATCGTCCTCGTCGCGCGACGTCCGCCCTGATCGCACGCGACACCAGACAGCCGAGCCGTCACACCGGCCACCAGCTCCACCAGCTCAGCAGCCGGAACCCATCCGAGGAGGGAGACGGATAGAGGGGGTGAAGGAGACTGGGAGTGAGGAAGATGGAGAGGGATGGAAACTCAGAGGTTTGAAACAGTGAGGCCAAAAAGAAACAGGATAAGGGTCAGCGAGAATGAACCCTGATGGAGTGTTCCACAAAGGTGTGAGAGCAGGCTGTAAGAGAGGGAGAGGATCTGAGAGGAAGAAAATATTAGTTTAGTAAGACAGAAAATTAAATAACACTATAATATTAGACATAATGTTTCTAATTTATAAATGTAAAAAGGAGATTGTTATTTAAACGTTGATTACATCAATATATTTAACTATAAACTATTAAGACAAGCAGATGTCTAATTATCTTTAATTATAATTAAACATTTAATCCATTAACTTATATTTATTAATACAACAATAAGTAATTCTTATGGCAGAAACCTGTATTGTTTCCAAGCACCCAAACTGCCAATGTTGATTCTGTCCCTGACTAACAGCAACTTTAGATCTATTTATAGATTTATACATCTATAAATATAAAGAACAGACTACTTATCCCCAAGTAGAAATTACATAGTTTAGTAATGAAGTTGAAAAGGAAAGAAATAAACTTTTAAAACACACAGCACACCTTTTCTTCATCTTCAGTTCAACACAACATGAATTTGCCCAAATTTTTGTCTCATTGCTGGACATAACATACCTCACAGTGTTTGTGTACTTGAGCACTGAATATTGGATTATAATGCTCTTCCCAAACTCTTTGATGTCATGATTTATGCTTTTTAGCCTGCCTCTTGAAAGTTTTGTTGAGCACAGAAGAAAGTATGCTTTTACCAATAAAATTTCGATATCTATCTGTATATATAAAGCAATGCCTTTCAGTTTATCTGTTTATAAACAGATAAACTGAAAGGCATTCTGTACATGCCTCATACTTCTAAAAGCACAATTCAGCGTACCAGCAGGGACCCAAAAAAATGCATATAACGATGCAACGGTCACAGGTGATTGGATGAAGTTATCAATGTGAAATAAAAGTGGGAAGAGAAGGCTAAACTACCATGGAGAAAATAAAATGGCTGGCTGAAGTTTTGCCACAGATGACAGCTCTCCAATAAGCAGACTGTGAGAAGCTGCAGGCCCTCCTCCTTCAACAGTCATGCTTCTTCATCCAGGACACACAATCAGATGCTGCCCTGATTTCCTTGCTTTGCTGCACTTACAGAAAACAATCCAAACACGATTGTTAACGACAAGGAGTGAATGGAACAACAGTTTTTTTGTTTAATTTTTCTTAAAACCTTTAAAACATTACTTGATTTCATAGGAATAAACAGAAAAAAAAATCTTTTGCATGAATTCAGATAAGTCACTTGCCGGAGAAAGCCATTTCAGTAAGCCAGCATGCATGACATAAAATTAGATCTTTTTAAGAAAATACAGAGTTTCTTATGTATTTTGACATTGTGCTTTTCCTGCATTGACAATCGAAAATGTCTGCCTTAAAAATGTTTTAAAAAGGAAGTCCTCACTTAAAATAATTGTACACGAAACTTAGTTGCATCTGAACTGAAGCCTTTATCTGCTTACACAATATCTAATAAGTCTATTTAATTGTAAATGATTTAAAGTAACATTTATGAACTAGTTGGGAACTTCTAGAAGCATTTTTATTATTGATTTCCTCTGCCTCTTCTTGGTTTTAAGAGGTTATGAGAGGATAAAGAGAGACAAGCCTGGATCTTTTTACACAGTGGTGCCAGACAGCTGGAGCCCACTGTGGGGGAAGGAGTGTGGGCAGGCTACAGACCATTTTCCCAGCACAGATACGGAGATATTGGAACGCAGTGGCCATTAATAACAACTGAGTTGTCATCTGCACAGTCATTGACTCCCAGACCGGTCAATAAGTGAGAAATAAGGATGCACGCATGTGTGTGTGTGCATAAGAGAATGAGCTAAAGCGCGTCATTAAATCACACAGAATAATATCACACAATACGTATAATACTGCACGTTCGCCTGGAATAAATATATATTTTAGTGTTACCATGTTCTGCAAGTGACATCAAATATGTGTGTAGATGCAGCGAAGGGTTGATTCAGTTTGTGGTTAGCACCACCCTTTGGTAGCACCCTGTATTGTGTTCTGGAAGCACAGCATGTGTGGTTCATGTTAATTAACCTTATTGCACGAAGCCTACATGAATTATAACTTTAATTTAAGCACAATTTTGCATGTTAATGCAAACATGCCATCGTTCAATCATGCAATGATTTGTAGCTGCAGGTCAACTCATTTTCTCTTCTGCATGCATCCAACGCAAATGAACTGATGAGATAAAATGAAAATATTCAAGTTTTATTTTAAACATTTTATTCATTGTTTCAAGAGAAACAGCTTTTCTGAAAAAGGGAAATGCAGTTGGAGAATTATTAAGAAATATTACACTTGTATTGAACATTCAAAAGCTATAGAAACAGATCAGATAAAATATAAGTGATTAAATGGAAGTGACAACCGAGGTAGTTTGAGACTGAGAATCGTCAGGGAGCATTAGCTTTGTGAGTAAAGTGAAGTGACTGTAATAACAGCAGTGGTAGAAAAAGAAGCAGCTATTTCTCTTATACTCTCCATTTGATAAATGTGCCTTTTGTGTAAAAGTAATCTTGATATTTCGTACTGTCACTTCCTATCTAATTGCTTGCCTTGGAGACCTGCGTTCCTGCGACACCGTGTCGCAATTTGACTGAAGACACAGAAGACCGACACACACCAATTAATGAGACTGCAGTGCAAGTTTTAGTCGCTTGCACGAGGAGCACCTGACAAGTTAATTCTTTGCAATCATGTCAAGGTCTGCATGTGAATATTGTGGCAAACAATGCTCAATTACAGTCACAAGTCTATCAGGTGAATGTTTTAACAAGATACTCAAACAAGATGTTCAGTTGTTTTCTACATCAGGAAGCGAGTGTACTGCAACGTGAGCACGGAAAGTCAGACTTCTCCTTTTTGCAAGGTTGGTGTCACTGAACAATATCATTAAAGAAGTTAAATAATAAGGTAAGTTGGCAAATTAAATAGGTGCTTTAACTGACTTTAAAGGCAATCCTTTCAAGTGTTCAATTAATTAATAAGTTTTTTGACCAAAATCTTTAAATGAAAATCACAACAGGTCAAAAATGTGTAATTAGAGAAGTGCATTTCTAACATTATATCTAACAAGTTAATGAAACACAGCTAATTTCCCAATAAATCAAGATGTCTGAATAGGTGGAAGAACTTATTGAATTAAATCTGATTTAAAACAGATGGAGATAAATCATACAGCTCATTTTAAAGCTCTCTATCATATATGCCATTATTTTCAAATAGATTTTTCTCCAAGCAATTTTTTTGTAAATTAAAAATACTTTTGTTTCTCTCAATTTTGGATGTAACCTCATCTAATTTTGTATTTTGAGTGGTGAGTGAGTTAACCTTCAGAAGAAAACTATGTTTGCAGAGAGATGGAGAAAATCTGAAAACATTTTTCCTTCAAATTGCTGCACATATTTCCACGGGTAAAAGAACTGATGAGTGAAACTTGTTTACCGTAAATGTTTCTATCTGCAGCTTTGATAGAACAATTTTTTAACCTGAGTGTCAGACTGGAGATGATAATCTGTGGCTCAAAATGATAATCAGTGTTTTAAAGTTCTCTAAAGTTGCTACATATCCATGAGCCATCTAAAGGACTTCCTAATTAAGAAGTTACCACTCAGGCATTTTTTGGTGCTTCTCTTTTTTTTTTTCTAAAGCTGTTAAAAAAACTTCCTAAACTTCTATTGGTCCTGTACACTTTGTAGTGCTGGAGCGTCAACTCTCAAAGTCAAGGAGCTTGGCTAGATTTCCCTCTGGAGACCATCTCTGAAATTTCTCTTTGTACATTTCTACAAGACTACTGAGAGAGGCGAGTGATAACGCGGTTTAAGATGCTAACACCTCGCCATTAACATGTGGCCAGTCCTAGCGCCCTCTCATCAGCGCCCCAAGGGTTTCCTCCTCTGAAATGCTCTTTTAGCAGCTCCCTGACAGGCAAGCGCTTGGCTTTCTAGTTAATTAAAGGGAAAAACATGGCCTTAACTGGTGCATGGTCGCGCCCAGCCTGCATAATGGGACGTAATTAACTTCCCCTCATCGTTACTTCACTTCAAAGGGTCGGTTTTGAGTCAGCCATGCAGACACACACACACACACAGTCACACATACATATAAGATGTGTATGTATGACTGCTTGTGCACAAAATAGATCCCTACAACTCTCCTCGGGGAGTTGCTTATGAGAGCCCAAACTGTCGGGTAGATTCTGGGCAAAAAAAACAACAACGTATGAGTAAATGTTGCCTATGAACGCACACACATTCGGTGCAGTCTGTAAAAAGGGGTCTGCTCTACCAGTCTGAATATGTTGTTAAATCTTGGCTGTTGCTTTGCTCTGCTCAGCTGCCTTCCTCTTGTTCCATGTGGCAAAGAAACATAAATCTTGAAGGAGGGAGATTGTTGCACAGACATTACAAAGCACCTTTCATCGTTGTCTCATCTGTTCTCATCTACTTTTTTGCTGAGCCAGGGCAAATTGTAAAGTTTCAAGGTCACCCGATGGAGATAAAACAGTAGTACTTGAAAGGTCCTGGACGTGAGGATGGAAATACTCATTAGTTTTTACTTTCTTGTATGAAAAGTCAGCAAATTTTGACTGCACATTCCAAATTTAAAGACTTAAAGTATTGTTTTTAACAACAAAAAAACTGTGGCTTTGGTTGCATTTGTCATACATATACAAATGCAGACATTCTAATTCATTTAAAACACCTTACACACAAGCACACACAGCACTGCAGGGTAAAAGAGAAAAAAAAAATACTGAATGATGACATCTGCCACATGCATTTGGCTGCTTCCGACATCGAGGTAGCCCAGTGTTGAGACATTTTTTTTACCCCCTTCCTCAACAAAAACCAAGTTACCGTGAATTTCCCAGCTGTGAGTGAACGAGCAGGCGACAAGCCTTGGTCAAATCGGACTGATGGCAGGGCTCTGTTTGCTTTTTGCTGTTTTTTATTCATGTGTTTATTCTTCCTGTTGTTATCCGCTCTGATCCAACGCTCCTCTATCCTTTCCTGTCTCTCTTGCCTCTGGGTCAACGAGGAAACATTGTCTTATTACATCAGGTGTGATGTACCCACCAATCCCTATGTGCGTGCCTCTGATAGAGAACAATTGTAAAACTTATAGTGAAGTAAACCTCAAAGACGTCAAATTTTGAAGGAGTAAAGATAATCTATTAAAATATGTAGCTTGATAAGGACCTCAAAACAGTCTTTTTTAAATACTTCAAATAATAGCTATCTTGGTAATATTCCACTTATCTTGACTGTTAACATTTATAACAAATGTTAATCTGTGCCAAGTGTGACAATTCCCAGGATGAAATTTGCTTGGTGGCTGCTACAAGTGATGATGGTCAAATGGTTAGTCACAGCATGGGGTCTAACACCAGTGCAGGACGGGCCATCATTGGTCAACAATGGTGGGCACCTCTCTAACCCTTGCATCATTCATGTGTAAACTCAGTGAACCACACACACGCATACATAGTCACCCCCCAACACGCACACACGCATCATGAACAGTTGCCATGTTGCAGTTGCTTGTCCCTGATGTGCTCCACAGTTACTCTGAATTTACATGTGTGCTAATTAGACTGGAAAAAATGATTGGCTGCTCACAACATCGCAGTAAAAAGGGCTGCATACATCCACGAATACACACACATACACACGCTCGCCTGCACATGCAGACACATATGGGCGTCTGCATACACAAAGCCCTGGTGGACAGTAATGCATTGGGGCGTACCCCATCATACTGTGTCAAGAGACACACCTCGGCCGAGCTTGGGCTTTGTCACATGTGATTTACTTGCCATCACACAACCTCACACCCCTCCTTCCTGAGTGTACAAATCTATCTCCTTCCAAATCTCCTGCGTGCGTGCGTTCCATACCATTTTCTCCATATTGTGAAAGCTTTAAGCTGTGCTGTTGTGAGTGTTTTCCTCAGTGTGGTTAGCAATGAAACCCCCACAGAGCTTCACCATAATAGTCCTAAATCAGCCTTGTAATAATAACACCTCACCCTGTATTATTCCTCCTGCAATCATATGTGCTCAGGCCCCCCAACCTCTGCCAAATGGCCCCTTTTGATGTCTCCACTACTGGTGGGACACAGCAGACTCTTTACTCTGAGCTTCACACAGTCACATAGAAACAAGCATATGAAGAGCCAGTGGTATCCATACAGCAGTTTATGCAGTAGATCAAAAACAGAGAAAAATCTCATTACCTCCACACAGAGAGTTATGAATGTTCAGCTTTTAGTCATTACTTTTTCAAAAAAAGATTGTAGAATAAATAAATTTCACAGAATGGGAAAAAAAAAGTTACTGTAA
This sequence comes from Rhadinocentrus ornatus, assembly GCA_037177495.1. Taxonomy (NCBI): domain Eukaryota; kingdom Metazoa; phylum Chordata; class Actinopteri; order Atheriniformes; family Melanotaeniidae; genus Rhadinocentrus; species Rhadinocentrus ornatus. The sequence goes on from JBAMHW010000019.1 coordinate 16,539,510, forward strand.
TTTTCCATTTTTTTTCTCTCTCTCTCAGTCATTCTAAATGTCACTAAGCTCCGTTTTTCAGCTGGTGAGCTGAGACCCTAAAAGTGGGTCACGAGTTCTGCCAGTGCTGTGCTCAGAAGAGTGTTATTCACTGGACCGTCAATTCATAGACAAGGTCAAATTGGATTACTCAGTTCAGAACCTCTGTGTTCTTAACTATTAGTTTCACACCAGTGCAGAATGCTGTCTGCCTCCATTTAGCTTCAGCTTTATAATTTCAAAACATTACAAGGTCAGTTGTTCACAGGTCCTCTTGTTGTGTGTGTGTGTGTGTGTGCATATGTTAAAGAGAAGAACACACAAGCAGTAACAACAGCTCCAAAAACTCCATGCTCTTGCACAATTTCAATAATGCTGAGAGACCACTACCTGATTCAGTGAGACAAGGAGGAAATACCTTTGTCAGATATTTCATTCTTTTTCCTCTTCACTTTCATTTTGACACATGCTCCTTTCTTTTCTTTTTTTTACTTGTCTCTTTTTTAAAACTCTAGAAGATGAATATCTGCAATTACTTGTACTAGCTTCAAAATAGCAAGTTTCCTATTCAAAACCCTTTTTAAATCATTTGATAATTTATGCATGTGTTAAAATACAGCCATGCTAACAATAATTACATATGTGTATGTACATTTCATGCATTGCAAATTCCAAACCATCTGTGTGTGTGATATAAGGTGTTTGACTTTAATTAACTGTTAGATATCCTCTGAATTGCCTAGACAGAGCTGGAATTACTGGTCCAAGATGTTACAACTAATAGGACATGTTTGCTGAGTCCTGTTTCATCTATTTGTAGAGATGCCTTTATTAATTAAACATTAATTATTCTGTTTTAGTATAAATTTTCACTCAAGATAAGTAGATATATAAAAAACAATGTTTAACTGTTCAACCTGCAAGCAGAAAACTAATCAAGGAATAGATTACACTTAAAAGTACAAATCTGAAGAAATTATCAATTCTTTACTAATTTCAGTGTTCATTTCCTTTGCAGAGGGTGACAGAAATATGCAGCAAAGAAATGTTTGCAGTGCAAAAATAAACACCACAAAAACATCTCTCTAAGACATCCAACCTTTGAGGCATTGGAGCATGTGTGAGAACATGTGAAAGAAACACTAATAATACATCTCAAATGGAACAAAAACTGTTTTCAATTTTACCCCACATCTCCCCAAAAGGTCCTGGGGTATCTATCATCCCTTCACAAAATAAAAGAGAAAAGGAAATCATCCAATTTACCAAAAGAGTGACGAGCCAGAGAAAAAATCTGAAGCCCCAATTATGAGTAATTACCACTTTTCGCTCTCGAAATGGTGAAATGATTTGATGCCTTTCAGAAGGTAGTCTGTTTAAGCTCAGCACAGACATCTCCCTCTGCCTTGTGTTAGTCTTTGGCGGTGGTTAACATGATCATCTGGTGGAAATAAAAGACAGCGTTTAAAAATGATGGCGCTGAAGTTGGATCTGCTGGTCATAAATCATGCAAGGTGGTACAGTTCTGAGATGAAGCAAAAAGTATACGTGCCACAACAGCCTTTAGCTTGGACCAAGACAGGAATAAAGATTAAAATGCCTCAGAAGTGTACATGAGGTGAAGTGAGGTACTGTGCATTTGATGTGTGTATTAATATGTGTTTTAATGCCTTTATTTGGCCTGTCTTAATGCAAAAGAACTTTTTTTTTTCACAATTCAGGTTAGCTTAAAATTTTGAATTTGAGGAATTACGCTGTAAACTTTCACAAATCTAAATTGGTTAAATGACTCACATTTTGCTCCTGATGTCAACACTTAGCAAATCAATCAGTGCCCCATTAGCAATTGTAATGGTACTTTTTAGTAAAGCCGTTACAGTACCGAACATTTGAGACAATAATCCTAATTTGCCATGCCGTGTTTCCATGTCGCTGAATGTGCTGAATAGCAGGCTGAATCTCTTGGGATTGCCGGTATGGGGATGACAACTGGTGTGTATAAACAAACAAACATGTTAATCTTTGTTACAACACCATTTATGGTATATCCCCTATACTTATATCAACCTTTCCCAGATTATGCAACAGCGTAAGAATATTATACACAGAGGTTATGCATTAGCTGATTCTAGAGCGTTATCTGCTGGACTACAGTTTGTTTTGAGTTGTTAGGCGGAGAAGCAGCTGCACAGGAGTCACTGTTGTGCAAACATTTAGCAATAATGGTATGTTAGTAATTTGGCATCATTACTAATTAGAAAATCCCACTAGCAATACAGCGACATGCCTAATATGCAGGGCTCAATTTTCCAGAGGCAACATAATTGCTGCTAAATTTACCACCAGTGACTTTATAAAGCATTATGGTTGAAATCGCGTGAAAGAGCACAAGTTTGTTGCCTTAAAGGAAATGCGCAACGAACCACAGCAATAACAAACATTGGCAAATGCTTTATAAAACATGAGGAATTTGCAGAAGAAAGCCACCGGAATAACAGACGTCTTAGAATTTATTGTCCTGGATTAACAGCCCCTGTACTTTGTGGAAAACATTGACTGTACGTCCAATTTCAAGATAGTTTTTAATAGAAATTCTTTGCTCCGAGTTTATTTACTCAATAATTAAAACAGTTCACATGCCGGTCACATCCTTCTCTGGTCATTTATCCTTTGATTTCCCCCAAATACACATTCCCATTCCAGTGTCTGCTCTTGGATCCTGTTTTCCACCTTGACTCGTAACAAGTTCTGTGGCCATCATATATTTCACTTTTTAATAAAACATGAATAATATAAATAAATATTAAGGCTGTCAAAAATAACGTGTTAACAGCAGGAACTAATTTATGTAATTGACTCCTCCCTGAGCCGCCACCTTATCATGGTGAAGGAGTTTGTGCATCCTGACAATCCTAGTGGCAATTGTAAGGATTGACTGAGGACCCGGAAATTCAACCACACACAGGAGTAGAGATTTACCAGATTTATTTTAACAAGAGTCCAGTGAAACTTAAGTCTTGTCCTGAGGGGGGAAGGAAAGGAGTTGAGACAGTCCAAAATCCAGAGGCAAGGTCAGAAGGCAGGCAATACTCATAACACTGAGGCAGATGGGGGAACTTAACCAGGACGATAGGCAAGGTTCGGGGGCCAGAAACACAGCGTGGGTCGAAATCCAGAAATCCAGCAGAAACAGGCAGGAGGTATCCAAGGAGGGCAAGGCAAGAGGGTTAATCCAAGGACAAAGCAGTAGGCGAAGACAAAAACTAAAGGCTGGATTTCAACGTGGTCGATGACTGTAGCTGATAATCTGGCAGAGAAGTGGGAACTGAAGGGAGATTAAGTAGAGCAGTGACTCAAGAGAAAACAGGGAAACCCAGGTGGACTGAATCTGACTAATTAGCCTGACAGAGCAGGAACCATGGCAGAGGCACAGTGCACTAGACACACCCATGTGACCCTAGATCTACTGATGAGCCCAGGCAGGGCAGAGAACATGACAGGCAATGTTGTCGGCGGCTTCATGCCCCTGGTAGGGTCACCCATGGCAAACAGGTGTCTAAAGGACGGAACAGACAAAGTGCGGACAAAGTGCGGCTCAAATAACCCTGATGATGATGACAAAGCAAGGACCAGGGTGACGTGGGTCACCGGGGCCCCCCTCTGGAGCCAGACCTGGAGGTTGGGCACGGAGGTGAGCGCTTGGTGGCCGGGCCTCTGCCCATGGGGCCTGGTTGGGCTCAGCCCGAAAGGGTGACATGGACCTCCCCTCCTGTGGGCTCACCACCTGCCGGTGGGGCCTTAGGGCTCGGGTGGTGTGTGAACTGTGCGGCTGCCAGATCTGCCGATCTGATCCTCGGCTACAAAAGCTAGCTCTTGGGACGTAGAATGTGGCGGGGAAGGAGCCTGAGTTGGTGCGTGAGGTTGAGCGGTTCCGGCTAGATATAGTTGGACTCACCTCGATGCATGGCTTGCGCTCTGGAACCACTGTCCTTGAGAGGGGCTGGACCCTCTTCCATTCTGGAGGCACCAAGCAGGTGTGGGCATGCTCATTGCCCCCCAGCTTGGTGCCTGTATGTTGGGGTTTACCCTGGTGGATGAAAGGGTAGCCTCCCTCCACCTTCAGGTGGGGGGATGGGTCCTGACTGTTGTTTGTGCTTATGC